>VXBC01000796.1:13778-23893 GCA_013399945.1 Ploceus nigricollis | reverse complement strand
CTGCTTTAAATCGCTGGGAAATTTTTAATTTCAATGAAAATAATATTCTGTAATATTATTTATGCCAAGTGTAGCAAACAGTGAAATTCCTTTTCCAAACTACTAGGAAATTTATTCAGCACTCATTCATATATTTTATTTATAACAAAGCATAGAAATAGATGAAGGTTTTTTACCAATAAAAAATAGAATATTTCAGAGAGTTATTGGAACTGGCTTTCAACTACATTGGACTTTGTCCAGCTTTTTATCTAGAAAGAAATTTATAAACATTCCTCATTCAGAAAGGCAGAATTTTACAACTGTTTTCTCGTGGGTGGAAATTGTTAATAAGGTAGGAAGGTGAGGAGAACTCATCCCACTTATAGGTTCTTTGTTAAAAAAAAAAAGTTTTATATTTGAGCAGGAAACAAAAACAAGGCAAAATGAAAATTAGAAAATGATGTTCATGGTAAAAAGGAAATTTAAGTCCTGAAATACTTTTGACTGAATATATATGGCCTGGATAAAAAATGAAACTGCATGAAATAATTATAGTTAGAAGAGGTGTAAATTCACTTGTGTTGAATTTAAACCATTAGTAACTGGATGTTTTTTATGTTCAGTGGAAACCTGTGGTAGTACCTGTAGCTACAGTCTGAAAAAGAGACTGCAGCTTAGCAGCCTTCAGCTGTAAGAATTATTTATTCTCCCACAAGGTAGGAGTGAAATGCACAGATAGATTTAATGCAGAGAATATCTAAGAGCCCAGCTTTCAAAAAATTAGTTACCCTTTATTTCGGTTCCATTGAAGAAACTTAAATTAGACTTAATGAAACTCGGAGTTGGTTTTTTTTTTTGTTTCTAAATAAAAAAATGGTTCACCCAAAACAAGAAAATATTAGATTATTGTTGTGATTTTTGAAATGAATTGGAGTTAACTTGCCATCCAAGTTTACTGAATTTCTGGATATGTTAAATTTCACTCTTGAGAGGGTGGCAGATGGGCTAGGTGAGCCTGTTATAGTCTTCCATGACTAAATGTCATTGATGACATCTTTGTATACAGGTTTTTCTTTAAAACATAACCAACAAAAAAAAAGCCTTCTATAGGTCTTGTCTCTTGTAAAATTAATAACAGCAAAACCCACAGGAATTTCTAATGTGTGAAAGCATAGAAATATTTTTTTTCTGTATTCCTGAAGCATTTTAAAGTGATATGTGCCAGTTTGGTGTTTTGGTGACCTCTTGAAACAAGGTGATTTTTATTTGAAGAGGGCAGTAGCATTTTTCCAATTACAGAGGTGTAAATTAATCAAATTTTAGGTACTGTTGCTTGACAGGAACCAGGTGAGTGACTGCAACAGGGGTGGTGAATATGTGGAGCCTTGAATTCTGCTCTGAGTCCCCTGCTGTGAAAACTTCTTTACTGACCTGGAAAACAGAAATGCAAAGGAAAACAGAATGTGCCACAAAATACAGGCATCTGATATATATTTGGTATTTAATACTTGCACACACGCAGCTCTAGAAATAGAAGGCTTGATACCTTTCTTTAAGATCTAGGCAGGAAGAATTTTACCATTCTGTGAAAAAATTAAATGTGTTGAAACAAATTTACATTCAAAATCTTCAAAAACACTATTGACTTCATATTCTTGAGCATTCTTGTGCTCAAGAATCAACCAATATGTGAAAAGAACTNTTAATGTTTCAAAAATTGTTACATGGGTGGGAGATTAAGGCAGGGTATGAAAAATTCCAGCCTTTCTTGCTGCTCTAATTGAAGAAAAACAGAAATTCTTTCTGGCTGATCAAAATAAAATATGTGGGCGAACCATAAAAAAAAGTTTCTGCATATTTGTCATATTTGTGGACAAAAGGATAGTTTGGAAAAAGACAAGTAATGCAGAAGAAGATATAAAAGCCAATCACATCAGGCAAATATATTTATGTTCATGTAGAAGCACTTTGTGCTGATTGAATCCAAAAATCCAGTATATCTGGATTTTTCAATCAATGAAGGACATGGTGATTGCTCCAATTTTTTTTAGTTTATGACTGACACACTAACTTTGCTGTGCTGCATTTGTTATTGATGGGGACATGGAAAGCAAGAAATTTCATAAAAATGAAACACATTTAGTGAGGAGAACTTAAGAACTCCTTTTATACAAGAAGTAGCTCTTAAAATTGCATATTGGTTAACAAAATTGTCTCCAAAGAAAGCTTCAGGACTGTCAGGTAAAGTGAGTGGTTGAAAGACAGGGGAGTCTAGCTAACTTTGTCTTAAATAAAAGTTCATGACTAGACAATTGATTTCAGAATAAGGAAAAAGTTTTGTAGCTTTGTTCCTTTGTGCAAATATTGTTCATTCTGTGGTAATTGTCCATACACTTTAGTTGCCTTTGGTAAGACTAATTTTAAGGAGAAGTATTTTGGAATTGAACTATAATGAATATAAATTCAAGTCAACTGAAGCATTCTGCAAGATCATGCTGAGGGAGATTTTTAGCAGAGCAAATATAGATAATAGATAATATTGCCTATCACTCCTGCCTTGGTTATTGCTGTGGTATAAATATGTTTATTTTTTATCTATCCCTCCATTTTTCATAGCATTTTTCTAGATTTTTGAACAGTACTTTTCAGCTCCTGGACAATTAGATCTTTGTAGTTATGCTATCAAAAAAAAAGGTTCTAATTTGAATGGTGCACATTAAAATGCACACAGTCCTTAAACTACCTATTAGTATGATAATTGCAGCACTCTATACTTATAGGCTTGGAAAGAACAGCTATTATTAGATATGAATCTGGTGGTGGCATCATATAATACATGCTAACCACCACACAAAAATAGATTATCTTACATTAATTACTCAAATTCCTCTGAAAAGGCTCGCAGCCTTCCTCTCTTCCAGCAAACATGACACAGGCACAAAGGATGCTCTTTTTCATTTGGAGGCACTTAAAATATGTTGAAGAGGGGATGTCAAAATAGGGCACAGGCCTTAGGGGCTTTATCTTGCCTCATGCCCAACACAAGAGCTACTACACAGACACACTTAGAGTGAATTGTTCACATGTTCCTCACTCTTCTGCCAGAAATATTTCAAGCTAATTTTGGAAGGTCCTCAGGTGTAAATATGCCTTTGAGGTGCTTGTTTAAAAACCTCAAGCAGGGTGGTGGATAACATCTGCTGCTGTGGGAGGGAAAAAATTGCATTGTGGGTTAAACTACAAAAAAAAAGTCCTCACAAGTGACAGAAAAACCTCAGAAAAAGCAAACACTGCAGTAAAATCTGACTGTTTCAACTGTGAAGGAGATAATGTAAAAAGGAACATATCCTCAGCCTCTGGAGAAAGCAGACACCCCAAGAAACAAAGCTGAGAATGGCAATACCCCTTCCTGACTGGGCACCTGCACAGCTCAGTGGTGTGTGGGTATGTGGAGCTCAGATAATCTCAGAAAGACTGACATTTTCCAGCTAAAAATTACCCAAATTTCTAAATGTTCTCCAACAGGGGAAGTTGGCCTCTGAAAAACTGTGCCTGCTTTATAATGCAAATTAAACCAACAGATTATTAAGTAGACGATCATATTTTCTCATAAATGAAATACAGTAAATTAGTATCACACTTTCCTGATTTTATGGAAATGCCTGAGATTACTCCTGTTGGTTAATTTGCAGAGTGGGAGCATTAAAATCTTAGTTGAAGTGTATGCAAAGAGCAAGCATTTTATTAGCTGGTTTCCACTCCTCTTGCAATTCAACTTCAAGGACAATACTGGAGTTTTAATTCTTTTACCAGATTCAATAATCCAAAATTTCAATCAAGATATTCAATTAACATGTTTAATAAAGATACTANTCTTCAGAAAAAAAACAAAACAAAATCAAACAAACAAAACTCCCTCACACCTCCTACTTTGGCAAAGACTTCATCCCAAATCCACACAAGATTCCCTCTCCAGAAGACAGAATCATTTTAACAGTTTTGATAAAGTTTTCAGATCTTTCACAGATTTTTTACCTGCCTGGATCTGAAAAAAAGAATCATCAAGCCTGTAGAAAGTTTGGTTATGTATCTACATCTATGGAAATAAATATACTTACATGGATTCATGGTAATTCATAGAAATTTTCTACTTGCACTCATTTGAACCTGTCCAGCCTAACTCAATCATTTCTAAAGGAAAGATTATTTAGGAGTGAGAGACACTCTAGATTTTGCATGCTGAGATGGCTGGATTTATTCTGTGTTATGTGGTGGGGCTGAAGACCTAAATTCTGAAAATTTTGTATATGTTTAAATACAATTAGCAGCCACCTAACTACAAGTTACAAGCCTCAGATATTATATTCAAACCCTTTGTGTGAGTTTATTAGCACAGGCACTGGGGTCACAAGAAGTCCGGGCCTTGTAGAGGCCTGTGCACAACCAACTGCACAGGCCCCCACGACAGGCCCAACACCGAGGAGGAGGGTTTAAAAAAATAATTCCTGATTATAATTCCACTGCGCTGTGCAACAGGGCAAACTAAATGGTAAAAGTATTTTCTGTCCTTCAAAACTGTGAACTAAACTGCCACAGTGGAAGTGCTCCTGTGGGGCAGAGCTGCAAGAGCAGGGATGTAAACCTCCTGCTGTTGGACCCGAGCGTCATTTTATTTCTGCCATAATGAATCCTTGTATCAAGAGTCAGGGGAGGAGAAAATGAGAGAGAAAGAGGTCAAAATGCAGGAAAATGTTAAGTCCTTGACAAGCTCATTTCCAGCTTTGTTTCTGTGGGATCTAACTATCTTCAGCAAAATGTTGGGTCAAGTACTTGTCCTCACTACAACCAAACATTTAAGTTGGGATATTAAAATACTAATCTGTATTTGAGTGAATTAAAAAATTATTGTGGTTTTGATCATGGAAATTGCATTTGATTTTAGTTTGTATGCAATTTTCCCTGTTGCCATGACTCTTGAGTCTGGGCTATGTAAGTTTATGTAATACCAATTTAAAGGAAGATTAGGGCTTTAGGAAAAGCTCCTGGTTTTTAGGAGCGAGCCTTCCCTTTAGCACCACAAAGTTTTAAGGAGTCATGAAAGAGGAAGTCTGTTCAGATGCTGCCAAAACATGTGTGTAAGTAGTTTTGTGTCTTAATTTTACAAAAAAAAATGTTCTTTACTTATTAAATTGCATGCTAGGCATGTTACACTACAAATAGGTGTAGTGATCAAAGTTGCAGGAGATCCAAACAAGCATCAATATCTTTGTCTTGTGTAACAATCTTAAGCTACAAATAGAATTTTTTTTAGGTGAACATCTTTCAAAATTATAATTTTCTCTTTAATGTTATGATGCCATAGGATTAAAACCAAAATTAAGCCTGGAGTTTGGGAGACCTTTCACTTTGGGAAACAGCCAACAGCATTGCAAAGGACAGAAATACCTAAGGTTCACACATGAACTGTACAAGAATGAGAAGAATAAGTGAAATATATTCATTAAATACTGATTTAACCTGTGGAGGACAGTGCTCTATTCAAACAGAAACATAGAAATGGATTTTCCTTTCACTTACTTTCACAGTCTCTCTTAAGAGAGATGGAAACCAAATAATGCTCAAATCAGATTGTAATGTTCTCTTGACTATTTGAAGAGGTTTGTTACTAGAATAAATGTGTCCATCACTGTTTAAATATTTAAGTAATTATATTTAATAGCATAAACATTAGCCTTAGTGCCATTGCATACATATAGGAAGTGAAAGTAAAGCAAACTGAAAACCACTGATGAACGAAGAATGATGGTTCAGAGAGAACAGGAGCAATGTATTTTGAAGCATTTTTCTTTAATGGAAATAAACATTTAGTGGCTTAGCCAGATTCCCAAATCTGCAAGTGACACTCCCCTAGGCTCCACAAGCTGCTGCTGGGAAATGGATCAAGATCTTTACCATTAACCTACTGTGAAAACAAACACAAACCTGGCAGCTGAGCCTTTAACAGTTTGAGTATTCATTGCTCATCTATTCTGTCAAAAATATCTGTCATTATGAAAGATCCCTCAACAGAGAAACACAAAAGTGGGCATCTTTCAAATTTCATGAGAAACAGAGGATCATAACACAGGAAGGGCCGCTTAGGGAAAATATTTGTCAGAAATCAGTCAAAAATGCACAGACCAGTATGTGTCAGGTGCAGAAAACAATTAAACCTCTGGAATAAAAATGCAGGCTGAAGAGGTAATTAGAAAATGATGCAACACATCAAGGGAAGAAGCAAAAAAACCATCATGCAAGCTGTCCCCATTATGCCTTTAGGAGAGTAAGTGTCCCCTCTCACTCAATTTTAAATCTAAGTGTCACTATTTCTGGGAATAAAAAAACCCCAAAAAGTAAGAAATGCAGTGTTATGCTTTCATGTTCTCAACTAACACAATTTTTTTTTTTTAATGAAATCTTGAATAGAGGTTTTTTCAGGAGGTGAAGACAAATTTTTGGGTCACCTAACTGTTCTTCTCAGCAACCACAGGATTTAAACCATGGGTAAGTGATTCAGCTGGATAAGTCACTAAAACCTCAAATGCTCCCTTGCTTTTGTGAAACCCACTAAATAATGCCATTAATCAGTAGCTCATTTCATGCTATTGATATTTACCAACATTTGTTGTGTAAATACATATTAAAGCAGATTTCCTCAATTTTGGAACAAGCAGGAGGCTTTCTCTTGCTTTTCCTGGTGGTTTGCTGTAGCATCACAGTTTTGGGGTAGGTGGTGTATAAAAGACTTTGGGACCTGCAAAAACTGAATAACCCTCTGCTGGCATTTACAGAAAATGTTAAATTACTGTGACTTTGTACACTGCAACAACCCTCAATTACTGATTTGTAGGAAAGCACACAGCACAGAAAATTCTGTATTGGAACTGCCTGAGGCCAGGTAAATATATAAGAATGTGAGAACATTTTGTCGATCAGCATCTGAGGCAGAAATGTCTTTTAAAGGTCATGCAACTTTTTTCCTTTCTCCTTAAGTTTCTTTTCTTTTAATTACATTCTTTCAGTTTGGACATGGCATACATTTTAAAAAAGCCTATAAACAAATGAAAGTTTATGTAGACAAAGAAAAAAGCATTAGAGATATGTAACACCTCAATTTGTCATGGGTTCTTTCTTTGTTCCATATACAACGCCAGAGAGTTTTTTGTTATTATTACCCAGACAGTTCAATGTTTTTTAATAAGTGAGGCTGCCCATTGTTGAACCGCATCTTCCCTTTCTAGGAACAGCACGTTTGTCATTTTACAGCTCCCAAATGATACTAATTAACTAACATCCATCCACCTTCACTGTCATACGAAGGAAGAAATAAAAAAAACCCAACCAAAATCAACCAAAACCACAAAATCAAGTACCCATAGAAATTCTAAGAGTTACTCTGGAGGAGAAAAAAAAAAAATCCATGCAAGAATCCCTGCTGGACAAATATATATTGGTATAGCATAAAGAGCTCTCAAAAAACAGGCTTAATAAATAAGGGTATCAAGGACTCAAGGACACAAGCAAAAGAAGAAATGGGATTTCCAGTGTGCCTAGGGGAGAAGGAATACAAGCAAGAAAGTAGTGGCTTCTGTCTCCAGAAAGAATGCCTGTTTTAGCCATGGCTAATTCCAAAGTGAAAATCAAATGCTGCTCCTCTCTTTGTGTCAGATTTATCTTTCCTCTTCCTTGTATGCCTTGATCAAGAAAGCAAAGGTTTTCTTATTTAAATGGTTATCCCTCGTTTCAAGTCGTAGCACTTCAAAGTGAACATGAGCACTTTCCTCAGATCTGTGATTTCAAGCTACAGAAGTCACCAGGGCATGCTCAGCTGTGAGTTTATATTTAATTCATATCCCAAAGGCTTTGCTCAGAAGCAAAGTGCTGAAGTGTTATGCTATTTTAATAGAAAGTTTTGATTCAGAGAAAGGGTTTGCCAGGACCTGGCCAGGCAGCCTTATTTAAACTGTAGCCATATGACCAAAATATGGTTTGTTGTTTGTGTTTTTTCTTTTCTTTTTTATTTTTTTCCCCATAAATCTAGATAGGTTTAGTTAGCACATCCTTTTGTACCAGTGTAGAATCTCTAAACCATGAATATCACTTTATCTGAAATGAACTATGGAGTCGTACTAAATGCTGAACTGCTGATTACCAAAATTATTGTTCATTTATTGTTTCCATGTGTCTGTAAANTATATATATATATAGTAAACTGTAGCTTATCCCTAATAATGGAATTTTTTGCTGAGGGCAGTAATCATCAGTCACTTGGAATCACACAAGAGTCAGGGCTATGTAAGAGCAATAAACACCAACCTGCCTGTTTAGAGGCAGAGCACTGGCTCAGTGCTGCTCTGTGGCTATCAGTAGAAAGCTTTCCTGTTTGAATGAGATGGATATTGGAAGTGTCCTACCTTTGACTTTAAATCAGTGCAGTGGCACAGACATCTGTTAGAGTAGCTTGTTTGGCTTCTACACAAATGAGAACTGCAGGGGTAGAAAACAACATGAGTTGAGATTATTTGCTCAGAGAATCGTTGTTTCCAATTTTTCTCTCTGTCAGTTCCAAGCTGTGTTTTATGTGCAGCACAGTCTCCTCCAATCCTTTGATATACTGCTGTTTGCATTGCTCTGGAACTGTGTTTAGAGACTCTGCTCAAGAGGTGAGCAAGAAGCAGACAGGTAAAATATTCTGGAGTTTTCCTACAGGAGCTCCTGTGCTCTGTAGCGTTTCAAAGCAGCAGTGTGGCCACTACCAGTAATTACTTTTGCAGATGATAGACACAAACTGCATACATGTTGAATAGATATGATTTGTTTGCTCACTAGCAAAAAGCAAATTATGCTTTTTTTTTCCTAATCTGAATTGGTTTTGGTTTATCTCCCCTCTTACCTGCAGTTCTCTTAGCAGGGGATAAAGGAAGGAGGAATTTCTTCAGTGAGATAAATGTCAAGGCTTGCAGCGGGCTCATGGAGGTGTTGGGTCACCTGGAGATGTTCAACAAACAGTGGCATTTGGTGCTCTGCTCTGGTTGACAAGGTGGAGATTAGTCAAAATTGGAATTGAACATCTTGGAAGTCTTTTCCAGCTTCATAGATTCTGTGATTTCATAGGTCTCTCAAAATCCAATTCTTTAAAAATGCCTGGTGTGAAAGAGTTTCTCTCTCTCTCTCATGTGCTTCTCATATCTGTTCTGAGAGGGGGGCACTTTTTTCTCTTTTATATAATCCCTGTATTGGCATTTTCTAGAGCAAAGTGAAAGAACTGCCTCCTGTGCAGAGGCTACTCCTGCTTGGGAGGGCTGGTAAATATCTGTTTCTATTTTCTTATATACAAGAACATGGTTCTAGATTTTTTTTGAATATGCTACAAAAAACTTGAGGCATCCTAATCTTGCTTTATGCAGCTAAAGATTCATGTTTCCAAGTGTGCTGTTAGGAGGACTTTCTAGCTGATTATCTCTAACATTCCTGTGAAAATATGTGACAGTGATATAGATATTTATGCTGAAGGCAACTACTCAGGACATGTGGATAAAGCCATTTTTCTGCCCTGCTGTTTTATTGCTGTTGAAACACATTCAGTAACGATTTGGTGCCAAACCAAGTTTGCAGTGTTGGTTCACTCCAAAGGCAGACATCACTCCAAGTTCTCAACTTCTCTGCTTCTTAAATTCAGTCTCAGGCTGGCTGACTTGAGCTGGTTAAACATTGACAGACACAATCTGGAGGCTTAAGAAGCATGCACTTTCATCAGCAGTGCTCTTCCATACACCTCTTCTAAATTTAGCTCCATTTCTGGGCCTCGTGAGAGGTGAATATCAATCAAATCTTACTGGAACAGATATCTTTTGCCACACCAGTCCCAAAAGCTCAAAGTGGATTCTCTAAATTGTGTTAGAGAATCCGCTTTTTAATTTTAATGTTTTTTTAAATTATTTTTTATGGACAGGAACAAACCTACTGCTCATTTAAGCTGGTCCTTCTCTGAGCTCCTGAGCTCACCTATGTAATTATTTTCCCTTGCCTGTTCCTGTATTTCCTATGCATTATTCCACAAAATGTGAATGGTTCACAAATTTGTGTTTTTTTTT
>VXBC01000795.1:0-21527 GCA_013399945.1 Ploceus nigricollis | reverse complement strand
TCTATGAAAAAATCCTGAGAGTGAGAAAATGTGCACACCACATTGACTCAATCTATATCAAGTAGTTGCCACATATTCCTGCTGAACTATGTTTCAAAAGAGTAGTAATTTGGCCAGAGTTTGGCTATTTCATGGGATACCTAGATAGTACTGGGCCTGATAATAATTCAGAAACATTAAATTTCCTTTACAGGTTACCACTTCCCTGTACAATGTTTAGATGAGTAATTTCAACATACAGAATATCCCACCAGTATGCAAAAGCAAACAAACAAAACACAACAGAAAAAAAATCCCATGTGCTGTAATTTTCTCTTGAGCTCAACAATTTTAAGAATCAACTGCTGGGCAGCAACCTGCACTGATGGGATTCATCAGGAGATGCAGGACTGAGGCCTTTCTTCTCAGTTCAGGCTAGAGAAACTTACTCCAAAGTTGTGGAACTACAGCTATCCAATAAATAGATGAAGGAGAGAATCTTACAGCAAATATCCTGCTGTGTCTGACTCCATTAGTGCACTAATAATGGGAATGCTGTTATTTCACAGTTTGTAAATTAACTTCTCATTCGGCTTACTTTTATTCAGCTACAGGCTTCTCACTGATGTACAAGGATGGTCTTAATTCATCTGTCAGAAAGGAAGGGAATGATCAGTGAATCAGGGAGGGCAAGAGGATTATTATCCACAGTACCCCAGAGCCCTCCCTGCACTGTTTTTTCCATGTCAGGAAATGAGCTGAGAACCAAATAGATACCCTTGTAGTTACGTGCAGATTTCAACTATTCTCCAAAATTCTGATTTTTTTTTTTTTTTGCCCAAAAGCAGTTCTATTCCCAATACAACTTCTCTCCCTTAAAGCAGCTATTAAGGCTTAAGATGCTGTCAATTTGTGCTGAATTCTTGGCAGGAAAACTCTTTAGAGAGCTGTGCCTGTTTGTAGAAATCTTCAAAAGCAGCACTAAGGACTGGGAAAAAAGTGGTATTTTAACATCATGGGATGTCTAATAACCTTCAGAAAACCAGAAGCATTGCTGAAATAGCACTTCTTTCTTACCTTTTAGTTTAGAAATTAATTCTAAGACTTCTTCAGATATTCAACATTGGCCAGCTGTGATTGTTTTTTCAATCTGGCATGTCAGCTGATCTTGATAATAGAAACAGAAAAGAAAATTTGGATAGAAAATAACTTGAGGAGGTAGGAAACTAATTTGTGAAATTACAAGTACACAAAACGTGATATAGAAGGAACTGTTCAACTATAGCAATAAAATCTGAATGAAAGGATTTAGTGATGGTCATAAAATCCATCTTGCTGACAGAACAGCAGAAGTCCTATTCCTTGGCAAGCACAAACATTTGAGAAACACAAGCTGGGCTTGCTTTGAATCAAAGGCATGTTTTGAAAAAACATGTCCTAGCCCTTTGCTAGGACAGTTTACAGTGCTTTCTCTTCAGCTCCTTCCCATGACTGAAGTGAAACTGGAGTTTTCTCCAAGCCTCTATCAAAGTGTAAGCTGGAGGCCATACAGGCCTGCAGGCTGACCCAAGTGCACAACCACAGCACTGAGCTCAGGAGCACTTTGGCAAGAGAATACCTATCCTTTACAGCTTTAAGGTACTTTGAAATGTGTCTGCTGGCAGATCATTTTGAGCACAGTAAATCTTAATGGCAGATTAAAAGAGTTTTCAATATTAATAAATGTAGAACACAAGTGCTCTCACATGCTGCAGCAAGACATTGCTATACTGAGAAATATAATGAGAAGTAAGAGCTTCCAAAAAGCCCTGGCTCTGGGCAACTCTTTCAAGTTGGTCACTTGCAACATCTAGGACTATTTGGAAAAAGCAGAAAGAAAATCCCGACATTCACACTGAGTCCTTGCTGCCAAAACTTTGCCAGTTGTATCCTCTGGCATTTCCTCAGTAACAGCTCTGTGTGGAGATACAAGGATGTAAAACACATGACCATCAGTCATGAGCATGCCCTGCTCCCTTGAAGTGCCAGAGGTAGTCATCATTTCAAGAGAGTCACCAGCCAATGCTACAATTCCCTCATCCTGATGGAGACCACACAACCCTGGTTTTTTGTAAACATTAAGTCTCATTTTAATCGGAATTTCTTCTAGAGATATCTGTAATGATACCTGGGAGGAAGACTATTAATAAGTTACACGCATCTTGATATGCACATATGGATGGATACCTGCACATGAGGGAAGCAGCATGCTAATAGCTTTCTTGGTCTGAAGCATCAACCAGGAGCAGCAAGCTGTAAGAAATGTCTTTTAGCCCAGGGCAGACTAACTGACAGCTCCCAGAATTCCTAGTCAGTATTTACATGTCTTTTAACTAGATAGCTGCTTATAGTTGGCTGCATTAGAAACAGAAACTTCATATACCTGATTTGGGCCTCTACTTATGGCAGCCTTTCTTACATCTTTGCAGAATTCACTCACTGGTGAGCAAATCACCAGCAGGTGATTTCTGCTCCTATTTTTGCCTTTCAGACCCTGGGTATTACCTTGAAGTCCAAATCTTCAGTCCCAGCCCAAGCAACAAGGGACTTCTCTTCACCCAGACATGGACCAAGAGAATGCATGGCTTAAATACCAAGAGTATTTGACTTCTCACAAGTGCCCTTGCTGCTTTCTAGGGGCAGATCAGGAGGGAAGTGAATCTCTCATTTTCATTCCTCCTGGAACAAAGCAGTCCTTTCACGAGCTTTTTATTTTCAGAATTCTTGGCTTTTGCAAGCCCTGTGACTCCTGCAGCTCCTTAAATCCCCCCCCAAGGGTGGTGTAAGCACTTCCATTTGCCTTGATGTGAATTCTATAGTGTTGCAAGTCATGGGCATTCTTCACATGAGACAAGAGGTATTATAGATAATCCACCACAATCTGAAAATCTGAGTTTGATTTTTTTCTCTGCTGGAGAATATTTGGCCTTGTTTTAGTAAAAAATTTGGTTTGTTGTCAGGTGATCTTTTAGGCTAAAACAAAGATATTTAAATACAATATCTATGTACCAAAAAAAAGCACCTCATTATAGTTTCTATTAAAATATGATTTTCTTTGACTAGCTGAACCCCTGTGTTGTTCCATTTGAAACTGAACAGGATTATTTTACTGAAACAAATTTTGAAACAGGTAACCATAATGCATAATGCTCTTCTTTCAACTGAGTTTTTTTAATACTATTCTTCATGGTTAGTTCTATCTTAATACATGTGCAATATCGTGTTATTTCAATCTTAAGCTCTCTGATCATGAACAAAGGATATTTGTTCTCAGAAACAGCTAAGGTGGGTCATCTCTGTAGTCATCTGGGTATGTTCACTTTTATAGGACAGACAAGGAAGTTCTTGTTTAACTTTTAATCTGTGACTTTAATCAGTTTTCTATGGGCTTTATCTTTAGTCTGGTTTCATTAATCTGTTTGAACTTCATGTAATTCTCTCCACTTGTGTGTCACCATATTCCTGATGTCTAAGCAGTAGTGACCTTAAAGTGCTGCTCTGAGCTCAATTTCATGTCATTGCTCTATTCTTAGGTGAGTATAGTTCCTCCCAATAGGTCTCTATTGTAAAATGCTTGATTTATAGTGTTTGAAGGACTAAATCATTTGTGTTGATAAAAGACACATCATATTAAGCTTTAAGCTTGCACACACCAGGTTGAGAACTTCCAGCTGACAACTTTCACAACCTCTTTTCAAAGTTCAGTTGGGATAGAATTAACTTAAAATGTAAGCACCCTATAGGATGAGATTTAAAAGACAACACATTAAGTATTGATATGACTGTCTCTCATAAACACAGAATTCAGGATCAAGCTTTGACCTACACTATCAAAGCAGTAACTTACAGATTTAGAGAAATGGGCCGTTGGAGCAAAGCAAGGATTTTCATGCCTGTTCCAAGCCTGGTGACTCCATTTGTAGCAATTCTTTATTTCAGAAGACCTTCAAGATTTTCAGCCAGCTCTGAAAATTACACCCCCTTTTACTTAATCCTGAAGAATATCCTCTTCCTCCTAAAGTTAGAGTTTTTGAAGGAAGCCCACACTGACATTAAAAGTTTATTTCTCAGCTCTGTGGATGACCCTTAATGCACAAACTGCTCTCAGAAGTACCTGTGAAATTCTGGAAGGATATTTTGATGAAAGACGACTGATCATTTCTTTGACCATTTGCTTACACTGGAGGTTTCACAGCATTCTAGATAATGGACATCTACATGGACAAATAAATATAGAATATCAAAAGGAAGAATATAAGTTTACAGCCTGCTAAGATCTGTATCCTCTCTATATAGGTCTTCTTCTAGAACTGTCTGGAAAATACCCACAATGTAAAACTTCCCCCAAAAGCTTGAGTTAATGACTCTCTATCAGTGGGTATATCTGGCTGTAAATCTGTTTATGTCCCAGTCAAGTAGAACGTGCTCAAGTCACACCTTAAAACATGAGCAGCAAATCAAACATTTACACAATACCTGACTGGAATGCTATTGTACTTAGGGCTTGCATGAAATAGCCTCTTGCTTTGTTCCTGCATTGCACCCCCTACTTCTAATGAAGACAGATATTCCTAGCACACACATCTGTGGGTGAGGCAGTCATTGGACTACTTTGCTGATCAAAAATTTTCTACCCCAGTGACTCAGAGCAGTCTTTGAATGAGCTGCAGAAGAGACTTGTGATCAGCATGTGAAGAAAAAAGCTGTTTCCATGTCCCATTGAAGACTTGGGTCTAACTAGAGGCCTGCAGCTGAAGGAAAGATGTTTGCCTCTTATCTGTACTGACAGGCAATGCTTCTACCATTTGAAGTCAAGAAGAGAAGAAGAAAATACAACAGGTAAGAAAAATGGGCTATGCATACAGCGTGAGGTGTATGTGTGAGGAGGAAATAAAGCTGAGAGATGACCGTGCATGTGTATATAACATGGAGCTCCTGGACAAGGTCCAGTGGAGGGCAACAAAGATGTTGAGAGGACTGGAGCCTCTCTCTTACAAGGAAAGCCTGAGGGAGGTGCTCAGCCTTTAGATGACTGAGAGGGGATCTCATTAATGTCTATCAGTCTCTGAAAGGAGGGTGCCCAGGAGGATTGAACTAAGCTCTTCTCAGTGGTGCTGAGCAATAGGACAAACAGCAATAGGCAGAAACTGTTGGACAGGAAATTCTACCTGAATATGAAGAAGAACTTTACTGTGCAGGTGACCACACACTGGAACAGATTGCCCAGAGAAGTTGTAGAGTCTCCCTCACTGGAGATATTCAAGACCCATCTGGACACAATCCTGTGCTCTAGGATGACCCTGATGGAGCAGGGAGCTTGAACCAGATGGCTCTCTGTGGTCCCTTCCAATCTTACCCATTCAGTGAGTCTGTATGACTCTGTAATTCACTGAAGAATTTCTGCAATTTCTACAACTTTTTTCAGAATTTCTGCAATTTTTTGCACTTTTTTGTTCTAGTTCTGGTTTCATTGACTCCAGTAGATTTTTCAAAACCACTTAAATACTTTGAAAAAAAATATTGTGGTTGCTCCCCTCTATGTGCACATAGAGTGACACTGCAGGATGGTCACTTTCAAGGGGAGGGAGAAAGAAATTGTTCCAAAATATTCAAGAAATTCCTACCTCCAGCATACATTCAAGATGGTGGCTTTCAAGCATTGTAAATCCTTTGGCAGACTCACCACTTCTCTGGTCCACAAACATCAGATTCATTAAGATAGCCTGCAAGGAAAGGGCAAAGGGGAAAAGTTTTGCTATTCTCAGTATAAAGTCATACTGATACCCACTGACATCCAGCTTTTTCAGCACATTATGGTATCAAGCCTGCATGACTTTTTATTGGAAGGACAATTTCCACTTTTAAAAGAGTTCAGTTGAAGGTGCCATAAGAACATTATTGCCAGGAGCTGTGGAAGGAGACCTGGTGCAGTGCACAGTGACAAATCCGCACAGCATGTTTGAACTCAGAAACTCCTCAATGCCATAAGTCGGATTTAACAAAACACTTCATGTACAAGAGGAAAGAGGCCTGACAGGAACCTACTGAGAACCAAAAAAAACCACCACCTAGCATCAGCTGCCATCCTCCTGTGGGGTTATAATGGTTCTTATGGTTCCCCTGGGCTTTAGACAGTATTGTACCCATCATGTTTTCCAGCCTGCTTCCTGTACCAGCATTTGGGTAAGAACAGATAAGTAAATTGCAGGAACACAGATCTTTTTGTTCTAAGTAAGGCTGCAAGGAAATTAAAATATGATGATTTTATGTTAAGGATTACAGTATCCAAAAAAGTAGCTTTTTCACTAGAGGAACAGAAAGATATGCAGTTTTAGTATTCTTAGAGGAAGAATAATTTTATTAAAGGAAAATTAATTTTAGTAAACAAGAAAAAAAGATGCAAGCAGCAGGGGCTTTAGAAACTTATTATTCACTTCCAAATGAGCTCAGTTCTTTCAAGAAGTCTTTTAATACCATGTATGTCCTTTTACACTGCTAGACTTTCAAGACCCACTCCAAGTCACTCAACATATTGCTGCTTAGATAGAACCAAGCACAGGAGCAGATGAAACTAAGGCTTTCAGGCTTTTACAATATTAGAAGCTTTTTGTTCAGGAGGATCTTTGAACCACGTACATTCTAACACCTTAACCTTGGATTTAAAGCTAAAAAGACTGGGGGCACATACTGAAAGACCTCTGCTAGTGTGGTGTGTGTACAGAATCCCAGGATATTTTCCTTCTGAATGGAATAAAAGAAAGTTTTGCTGTCTTTTTGGCAGCTTCCCAGGAATCCTCTGACAAGATCACAGTGGTCCCACATCATACTATGAAAGGAATCCAACTCCCCATTGTCCTTGGTGAAAGCCCTGCAGAGGATGGTCTCTGCAGGGCTCAGTGCAGAATTGGCAAGCCTGCAAGAGCATGTGTCAGCTTGCACAGCAGAGACACAGATCAAGGCCTCAGTCACACGGGTGCACCTCTAATTGACCAGCAATAATGTCAGGGAATTACAGTTCATGTACCATATGCAGCAGACTGGGTGGCTGGTGGTTTCTGTAACATTGCAAGGTTTCCAGCAAAGTCACACAGGAACTCTCCAGTACCTGCCAATAGAGCCCTTTTTGGCAGCAGAATTAATAAGAACTTTCCCTTGGCAGCAAAGTTTTTTTGCTGCCAAAGTAATTCCAAGCTTTCACTTACAAAGCTCAGCTTACTGAACTGAACCAAGTATTACAGCCTTATCTGAGTCAAGCTTTGAAACATAGTTTCTTTTACATGGTTTGTGAGATGGAATGGTAATTTGCTGCTCTGACTACAGCAATCAGTTTCATCTAATGTAGTTTGTAACAGATTAAAGGATCAATCCAGCTTGTGATGGAGATCAGATTTCTCTCATTAACAAATACAGAATTCCAAACCATTTAAGAGTCTTTATCCAGGAGAGGTCAGCAAGCCTTCTATAGAAGCCATCTGTTTAATAAGCAAGAGATGGATATTATTGAATATATACATATATTCTTGAATGTTAATAAGTTTCCATTCTCAACTATCCATAGACAAATTACCATTTATATTTAATCAGTACCTAAATAGAAATGGGAAACTTACACAAGCTGCTTACAAGAATAATAATTTCACAGCTATCTTCTGATATTGATTAAACACATTAAGAAATGGGGAGATTTTTCATTTCCTTGAGCTGCCTCCTCTTCCTCATCACAGTGATGGCATCTGTTGTCTTTGCTTTCTGTTTTTTCATTAGCAGAAGGATGCAATGTATAAATATAGATTAAAGTCAGAAGACAAACACATTTACAGGTTTGGGTTTTTTTTTCTGTTGTGAAATTCATGAGTTGTCCTGCAAAAAGAAACACACCTCAGGGAGTTAACTTTAACCTAAGTTCATCGAAGTTACTATTCAAGTGTCCACTAATATGACTTTTAATTTCTAGTAGGGAAAGAATTTTAACACACACACACATATAGACAAACCACAAAACAGTCAATCTCACAGATAAGAGAGTTTAGGAGAAGTTTAACACAGACATTACAGCAGCAGCCAGTTTCTCCTCTGTATTCCCCACATGACTAATGATAATGCATTAAACATGCCAGCAAACATTTACCTTGTTCTCTATTGAATCAAGAGCAAAGATCCTGTTTTATAACAAAAGATTTGCAAATATATGTGTTGACTGGATTCACAACTCTCCCCTCTTAAAATGGAATTCATTATGAGAAAATGTGGCCTTACTTGAAAGTAATGCTAATGTCTTTTTAGCAAGGTGAGGGTAATTTTAATATCTGATTCAGAAAGTGAAGGAACATAATCTGTTTTCAAATGCAGCTCCAAATCCAGAATAATTTTCCAGTTTTAATAAGAAAACTCTCCTTCTGTACAAAGGGGGAGAGGCTGTACTAGGAGTTACCCCTAAAGGATCCTGCTTAGTGCTGCCTTGCAGCCCTACAGTACCTTGAGGAAAAGTGAGACTTGAGCTCCAGTGCTGACCCAGCTGGCTTTTTGATACAAGCCTTGCCAGTGCTGGAAATGTTTCAGGTTTTAGTTTATGCTTTGACATATCTGAGACACATGCACCGTGGCTCTTTGGGATTAGCAAGTTTGCAGGCCTCACATATTTTATGACACTTTATGTAGTGTTTGACAGTAACTCTTCATAAAGGGCTTCTTCATAAGAGCCATAGGCTACACTTTTTTTTTTCCCAGGACTGCCCATCTTTAGATGACCTGTATGCATGTTCAACCATGGCAGCTCCTACTACAACTTCACAAGAGCCTCCACAAGTTTCTGCTAAGGATTTTTCATACTTTTTCTGCTGAAGTACCAGGTAAACTGTATAAATATTTAATTTGTAACTCATTATCTAGGGTGTTACTATAAAGACTGTAACACAACCTTGGTTATAAAATGCCTGAAATATTGTGAGCCAGTGCCCAAAAGAAAATGTGCTCTACTTTTATGTAGCTAAACGAGAATTGGAAGAACATTGGCTTTGAGAATGCAGTTGCCTAAAACCTTCTGTGTTGGTTCTACTTAACAAACTAATGAAAAGGCTCAGAGAAGCATTATGATCTCCCTTTGCAGTACCTTTTCAGTGTTACATCTTCCTCTTCCTCAAACACAAAGGGCTCTTGTGTATTGCATTTACGGGCAATTTTGATTTTAAACTAAACAGGATTCACTCACATTCTCATAGCCATGCACTCATAAGCAAGAACATGTTTGTATCCAGGTAGTCTGACCAGGATTCACTGTGGTGACACACTGGACAAAGGAACATACCTGTCATGTTGTCACCACATCTGGGCTAGAAGTCAGGTTAAAGGCAATGGGACACAAGCACAGCAGTGATGCATTTACTCGCAAAACCACTACTTACAACATCAAGAACACTTCTGTTTGAATTCGTGGTTTGTTGAAAAGCTCTTGAACACCCCAGAATTATGCTTCAAATGTAGAATTTATGGTTAGGGAGACCATCTACCTAACAGATACTTTACTTGAGAGGTGCTGGCCATCTTGATTCCTCCAACCTTCGGCCAGTGAAAGTCACAAGCCAAAAAGTGCAAGCATTTCAGAAGGAAGATGTTAGGCCTTAGAGGAAGAGGTTAGGAGCTTCAAGAGACACTTTCCAAGGTTACTTAAAGCTGTATCTGTAAACGACAGCTTATATAGATCAGATAGCAAGTCAGACTGGAAATGTAAAGAGAATGTGTATCCCATTGAACAGTATTTTGAGAATGGACTCCTCAGTCATTTTCTCATGACAGTCAGCTCTAAAGGTTTAATGCATTTAAATATTCTAGTTCAGGTAACCTAAGAATTAATCTCCTCTTGTTACAATGACCTTTTTCAAAAGCCCCTAAATTTCATTCTTGTATATGAAGAATGTGTTTATAACACAACAGAATGCAGAAAACCACTTTCCTCAAAATATAGGAAAGATATATTCAAGTTGAGATCGTTATTGATACTAGAAATGTCCTTTGCAACTGAGAAATTAGATGCAACACCTGAAAGGTCACTAAATATGAATGGTGATGCTGTCCAGGTAGAAGCAGGAGAACAGAAAAGAGGATAAGATGGAATCATCTAGTCAGCTGACCCAGAAATAAGCATATCTGGCAGACAGACATAGTATTTTAAAGGGAATGTAACAAAAGGACTTAAGGTGCTCACTAGAATAGCTAAGTGTCTCAGCATCAGATTCCTATCAATATAATGAAATAAGATCGTTCAAGGTGAAGTTTAAGAGTGAAGGTCCAGATCACTGACTTTTAAATCCACATTGAAAATAAGAACTGGGTATAAATCAGGATTATAAACCTCATACTAAAGAGGGACTATCAGAAACATATCAAAGACGGTTAACACCTTAGGTATAGAGTCAAAGTAGGTCAGACTCCAGCCTCAGAGTTAAACTACTCTTTTACAAAACCTATTACTTGCAGTACTTGGTTAGACTCAAAGTTAAATTAGTCTTTTTCTGAAATCTAACTACTGTAATGTGTGGCACATCAAGTAAAAAATCCCAAAACCCCCAAACCCCAGGAATCATTGTGGGATGCTATAGGCAACACAGGGAAGGGACTACAGCTATTGTGGCTAGAAGATATAGCACCCAGAGCCCTGCAATTAATCTGACATCAGCAGTTTAAATTGCCAAGAAGCCATGAAGGAAAACAGAATGAAGTGGAATAGCCAGCAATATTCCGTTTATACTGTGGATTAAGTTTTTGAATAAACAAATTGGAAGTGCCTGTGCCTTTTGGAAAGTTGACTTGAGGAAGGAACAATGTAATCTTATGAGAAAAATAATGGAAAAATATGGTGCTCAGACACCTTGATGAGTAGGATTTTTCTCTAGTCACTCAAGTTTTAGGAAAAGCAACAGCAGACTGCAGCTGTATGGTGGAAAAGTCCAAGTATACAAAAGAAAGGCAAGACCCAGCAATAAGAATGAGGCTTGGAGTTAGATTACTAGCTGTTGTTAGTCAAGCTGTTTACCTTACTCTTGGTTTGCCCACAGACCCAAAGACAGCTAGTTGATTGCTAGTCCCAGTAAACTGCAATGAAGGGAGCACAAGTTTTCTCACTCCTGAGGATGTTGCCATCATTGTTACTGGCTCAGTCTTCCTTCTGGGATTTGTCTTTGTCTCTGGCCGCTGCTGACATATGACAGAACCCTGCCTAGATATCCCCAAAACACCCATGTACTGTACTTACTAGCCAATATTAATGCCAGTTGTTCCAGCATCTGCATCTCCCACCAGACATTTGCTGCATTCTGCAATCGGTCACTCACTTTGTTTTCCTCTGTCTGTATTTTGAGTAGCAGCAAATGTAACACTGCACTTCTGTTAATTAAGCCCAGCAAAGGAAATCACACCAGTAACTCAAATCCCAAGTGGCTGGGTTTCTCTCAGTGTAGGTACCCCTCCACCCCTGCACAGACATGGTGCATTCATTCTGCGCTCTGGCGCCCATCAGGCGCTGTGGCTCCTTAATTGCCTCACACGCACAGACAGTGTGCACTCACACTCCAAATGCTACCAGCCTCATTAGTTCCTTTCACACTTCATTTCTCCATGTGAGGCATTCAAAGGTTTCACAATCTGCATATCTCCCTTTTAAGATGTCACAGAGCTCTTCTGCAGACCTTTGAGGGATTAATGAGCAAGATGTCTCTATTTTATTAATTAGCTGCTTCTCAGCCATACTCCACAGCTCTCTACTAGTTCAGCTGCTCAGCTACAGTAATTAGACAACTCACTTTTCAGTCTTCCATAACACTGCCTTAGAGATAAAGTTTGACTGTTCCTGAGACTGTGGTATTTTCTGGCAATTATTAGACATCTCCTGAATGACTAACAGAGAAATCTTGCTTTCTGTATTATTCACTGCAGCATTACAGCTCCCCATTCCAGGCTTTGTCTCATGCACTCTGCTGTCAATACTTGCCATCACTGGCACTCGAACGTCCAGATGTTATCTGAAAGATTCTTTATTTGCATCATTCAGACATAACAGTCATAAAGAATGACTCCCTCAGAATCAGAGCTGCAGCTAACGGGTAGTGTTACTTATGCTGCAATACTTCTCAAACATGAACAAAATCAAGCCAACAAACATATCTGTCTCTACTTCATGCAATGGAAGGCTTGCTTGTATGTCTGAGTCCACAATTTTTTTTAGCTACCAGTAGCTCATGTACTCACAGTACCTGACATGCAGAAATCTACAGAATATGAAATGGCGTTTTTTTTAAACTTGCCAGTCAATCATAATTAATATTGTGCAGTGAGTACAACTACAAGGGGAAAAAAAACCTCTTAAATCGTGCTTAGTCACTTTACTTGCTAAAATATTTCCTTGAAATACCAAATAGTGTCCATGGTGAATAGCTCTCTAGATCCCATAGCAATCCTACTGCTCGCTATCTTGTCTATTTATCTACATTACCAAGCTACTCATTTAGGCCAAGCTGTGGCCCCTTTCATCTCTCCAAAACCAAGCACATAGACTTAAGAGGACTTGCTGTTTCTAAGATGAACAAACATACCTTCAACTTAATACTTGAAAGCAGTAAAATAAAATGTTTTTCCCTTCCCAAGAGGCAATGAGAAACAATGCCAGGGTCTGACAGACTGTTATGAGCTGTATGTGCTGTGCATACACTGCTGAGTAAGTCCATCCCAGAGTGTGCTGGCAGCACAGATATGTACAGACACAGCTGGCCAGATCTGAAGCTCCTGCTGCCTGTCTCCAAATATGCCTCCAAAGGCTGTAGATCAAGAAGGGCCTGGGATGTACACTCACCAGGGCCCTTGGTCTTGTCTGGATGAATGAGGTGCCCAGGACTATGGTCCACCACAGACAACACCTACCCCTGTAGCCAGCCATGGTTAGTATCAGTTCCCTGCCACTGTATCCCAGATAAAAAGTGGGCTAACCCTTTAAGACAGGGTGACTTCTTCCTCCCATGTGATCAGTAAGGCATTGCAGAATGATGATTATATTATGTCCTCCCTAGCAGAGAAGAACTAACACATCTACTTATCTATCAGTGTAAGAGAACCTGAACTGTTTGTTCAAGGAGAGTTGAAACACTTTGCCATTATCTTGGTTTTCTAACATGCAGCTTGCAGAATTGCCCCTCATGTTGCCTTACACACAGACATACGCATGCAAACAGTGTGTTCTGTGCAGTTTATGGATTTAATTAGACAACTGTGAACATGAAGTTTGGATTTTTTCAGCGTGCATGTAAGAGGGAAATGAACATGGAATGTCAGGTATCCACAGAGCTTCAGAGAGGTAAGGCTTTACAGAACATGTCAGTCAGAAATAGTGCCAGAGTGTGCCAAATATCTGTTTGAAGTATTTTATATGAATTAAACTGTTCCACAAGAAAGCAGTGACTTCAGTTGTCTTCACTTCTTAGTTTGGTAGAGTGATGGACTTTGAACTATCCTACACTTAAAACCCCACTTCAATCACTCATGCACTGATGTATTTGCTTAGACAGATGATGAATAAATTTTCCACTACCAGCTGTCCGAGTTCACTGTTAGTTAGCACTTAGCTCATTAAGGTTAACACACCTCTTAAGATGAACTGCAAGAAACAAATCCCAACAAATATAAAACATCTTGCAATTACTTCAGTTGTATCTGTCTCTTATTTTGTTTCAGCTGTAGAATTCTCCACCTGGGAATTCTCCCCAGCCCTTAGTCCCCGAAGCCAGTATCATCAGGGCAAATGGTACATGTTCAAATCCTGAGCACTGAGGTCTATGAAGATATGTAACAGTCTTATCACAAGTAATTGAATGGTTAAACACGAGGAATTAAGATTTTGCCAGCTACTGTCAGCAGATGCTATGACAGCAAGAGACAGAGCTCCCTTGGAAAACAGCTCCATAAAATGGAATGAACTCTGTTGAAAACTTAAGACCACTGTAAACCTCCCTGCTTTTCCTCTTCTTCAGATGCCAAGTGCGTTGCTCTGACTGCCTGCAGTATAAACAGACAGCTATTTAGAAACTTGTATAAAATAAAATTCCAAAGCAAAACACTCCAGCAATTCTCCATGAGCCGTTCATCATCTGGTGGGAGGCTGCAAGACTAAGGATGACAGGTGTCAGACGTGCTGAGTAACGCCTGCCTGAGGAGCGCTCGGGTGCTCCGGCAGTGAAAAGCCCCGTGAAGTGGTGCAGAAAGCAGGAAGGCTCAGATCCAGAAGGATCTCTTTGTGTATTTCAGTCTTTTCTCAGATATCCAAAAAGCCATATAAAGCATGAGTCAAGCATATAAAGAAACATAAACCTACAGCTGGCATGCTGCCAACTGCGTGTTGGCAGTTTTCCTTCTCCTCCACCTCACTTAGGGTTCAGATTCAGCCAATCTGTTAAACACTTTACTAGCTTTGATGGACACAAACCTTCAGAACAGATTTAAAGTTAAGCCTGTACTTTATTGCCCTTAGGAAATGTACCTAATCATGAAACAAGGCCTGACAATGAACTTACAATGAAGTCCACAAACTTAATGCAATAAAAATAAGTAGTCAAATGTTCTGAAAGTGAATTAAAAACCAGCTAGCTCAAGCTCATATCTCATCAAGTACAAAGCCAGTCATTTTTCAGGCTAAGTACTTTTTCTGGCACTACAGTTCAAATCTCAGGAGAATAAAGGTCCTGGTTATGGCATGCATTAAAAAAAACCCCAAAAAATCCAAATGAAACTTTTTTTTTATTATTCAGAATTACAGTCTTGGTTGTCAAGCACTCAGTTCTGTCATGCTGGCTATTTCCACAGTAATGAAAGCACGTTGTGCCTTGATGACACAGCTCTCCACCTGTCCATTTTATCAAGCAGTGAAGAGAAAATAATTGAAAAAGAGAAGGCCTCTGGCCTTCTGGGTGTGTTTCACACTGTACGTGTCAATGCAAGGCTGAAGCCCCATGCTCCCAGGCGTGCATAGCACTCACCCTGCTGCCAGGACATTGATAAACTCTTGATATTGTTTAAAATAGAAACCAAACATTCCTCTTCACAACACACATTAAAAAACCATGCACAACGTGATTTCTACAAAACTTTACACTGCTGATCAGAAACTTCTAAGACAATCAGGCACAGCATATACTTCAGATTCTTCCTAAATCCTCAGACATATGAATGCTACCATCAGCCCTTCATCACTGAGGTTATCATTGTGGTATGCCATGAAAAAATCAAACCTCGAGAGACTGTACAGAGCTTCAGTAGAAGGTCAGGAGCCAGAACCAGGTGTAAGAAGATGAGATTCAGGATTAAACATCCCAGCTGTGTCCTGTTGAAGGATGATGGGATGATCTGCGCAAATGACAAATCAAACATAGTTCTTACCAAAGTACTTGAGCTTCAGAAAACTCTTGCTAATGGTTCTGCAGCTCCTTCGCCTTTCACACTTCATTATGCCCAACTCAGAACCTTCATGCACTGCAGAACAGCTGACTTTGTTCCCCCTCTGAATATACTGGAGTTACTAATATGCAGCAGTTCTTTCTTATTAAGATGTGAATGCATTCATGACTGGCCAGGACACATAGAATCAAGAGGACTTGGGGTTTTCCTAAATCTCAGACTGCAACTAAAGAAAGGAATTTCAGAAATGAACTCTCCCAGTATCTTACGATGAGTTTAATACTGTGTTCTGGAAGGCTTATACTCCTGAATCTGATCAAAAGCACCACTGGGAGTTGGTGGTGGTGCCCTTTTTGAACACACAGCACAACAAAGGAATCCAGATCAGAACTTCTAATCATTGTGGAGTTCCAGTGTCATTCTGTAATAGTTACTAGAGTGTCAGAACTCTATTTCTGACAGATCTCATTTGCAGGCAAAACTCTTACTGTTGCTAGAGAAAACACACAAGCTGGTGAAAAGAGAAAAATCATTGGCAATTATTTACCAAGTTAGCTGAAACATTTGCTTTCCAATTAAGATTCAAACACGCTGACAATTCAGTAACATCCAGGAGACAGATGATAAGGGAGGGTTTTATGAAGTGACCCTTTCCAGCCTGAATGCAGCTTCCTATGTAGCAACTGTTACTGGGGAAGGGCTGGTTTCACCCATAAAGAACTAACTTTCCCTGGTAATAGTTAAGCAGCATCACATTAGGCTTTGGCCCTTTAATTGTTTAATTGCTTTTTGTTGTTGAATGCCAACAACTCCCATTCACACCACGTAGTCTAAGGAGATCTTAGGAACAGTAAAACAGCTACAGTTTTGGGTATTTTAATCACAGCATTTCGTTGCTGTTCTTGGTAAAAGATGCGTAAGTCAGCACAGACAGTAAGGAACTGGCAAAAATCTCAAAGAGCCTCTGCCCAGGAAATAATTTTGACTCAGAGTTTTTGTCAAGCTAGTTATCATCCCTTATAGATAAGTATCACTATACCAAAGACTGAAATTGAAAAACATAGAACAAAAGAAACTATACTGGTGCTGTGTGTTTGTCCTCCAGATGCATAAGGGGTGCCACGCTTTCAGAGCTGAGCAAACAAATTTTGGTATCAAAGTAGTTTTGTTTGGGTGGGTTTTTTTTCCCTTTAATCCCTGTACACACATTGTTCTTATGATAAAAATCAGGAACTTAAAACAGCAAATGCCTGTGTTGATACTGTAACATTCATTAACCTACCACATATCTCTCTGTATTTGCACTGCTTTATCTCTTTTTTATATATAAATTGCGTATCATTAAGAGTTCTCTGTACAGCAGCTGCCAAAGAAATAATAGGACAAATTTAAATATCCATTCTTCCTTCAACCTCACAGCTCTAAAGTAACCTGGTCAACAGGACTTGAGTCCAGCCAACATTCAAGAGGCCCTATCTCAGACAGCTTTTGTAAGAAGCGTCACTGGCATGTACATGCCTACACCCTGTCCAGGTCAGTCTATTATCTTTTAAGCCTCCAGTCCCACTTTCTTTTCCCCAGTAACTGCCAGATCCATATTCACTTCACAAAACATAACAGAAAATCTTGAGAACCTAAATCCTGCATTATTCTCAAATATGTGAAAATAAGAAAATGGGCTTTCACTTCATCTGCAGACATCTGTAGAGGATCAAAGCATGTGTTCTAAAAGCCTACAGAAAAACAGGTAAAAATACTTACTCGTAGCACTGATTTGGGAATAATTTAGTTAAATTCATGCAAACATATGAGACCTGTGCATTTTAATGAACAGAAAAGAGCTAAAATCCTGTGTGACCATTTTTAAAAGAACAGATTTATTCTAAAGATCCTTCACAAACACCAAACAAAATATATTCTGCAGGATATGCACAGCATGTGAGAGTTCTGAATATCTGATCATTTCACCCAGAAATTCCTTCACCAATCAAAAGGCAAGTAGTTTCTTCACCTGCAAACTTAAGATTTGCCCAGGAACCTTGCTGTTGTAGGGCAGCAGGCTCAGAGAAGGGAATCTGCTTTAAAAGGCTGCAAAAATGCCCTTTTTAAAAAAAAAACAACTTTCTTATAGGTAGAGCTCACTTCCCTTCTCAGGAAGGAGGAAGCTTAACCAAAGCCCCACTGAATTTAAGACACAGTTAACTATAAAACAAGAACAGAAGTAAACTCACAGATTCAAAGTGAAGGACTTAGAGGGAGATACAGAGAAATCCCATGGTGCAACTGCTGTCCCTCAAGGCAGCCAGTCACCTTTTTTATCTTCAGTAGCAAAATCTTTTGCTAAAACCCAAAGCAACTCCCAGAATAGCAAAGCAGGAGTTCCTGCATTTTCCTTCTCTGGCCTGACAGAAGTCACCTTGGTCGGAAGAGGGTTGACAAAGCGGTCTCTCAGCTTCCTGGGAGCCCTTGTTGGCTCTGTAAATACAAGCAACTGAACAAAAAACTGCAACATAACATCAGTAAGGGCCCACAGTAGAAACAGGTCACAGCTTGGTATGTGTCCTCTCACCACATGTTCTGGAGTTTGGTTAATGGGACACTGTCTAGGAAACATCAGGCACCCAGAAGCAACTGGGAAGCTCATGGGAGAAGGATTCGGTGCTGGAACAGGAAGACACCTGCCTGTAGAGTTTGCTCAAAGGCTCACAAGGGACCACCACGTGTGCTAGGAAAACGCCACAGTGCCCACCCACCCTCCAGCCACACTCACAGAAGTACCTGGGGATTTTAGACCTTCCATTCCTTATTTTAAGTTCAGTAACCTGCAATAAATTAACGTCATATAATGTACTTTGCAATACAGCGAAATTAAATTTTTGAATGTAGTTGAAATAAAACTAGTCCTGCTGACTAGTCAAGAATATTACACAAACTCTGGCCAGGGTGGAGCTAAAGCTATCAACCGGCAGGCTGATGCCAGCATGCTCACAGATCTGTCATACGATGCCAAATAGGAAAGATAATGACTGAGCTCTTCCTACCTTTCTCTTAACAGAAGCACTTGTTTCACTTTTTCTCCTCTATTTGGCTACTGATTTACCTTTTTTTATTTGTAAGAGTATATTAAGCATCCAAGGATTATTTTGGCCAGTATTTTACAGTTTCCTTTATGAAAAAAAACCCTTCACCAATTGCTTCATCAGATCTTCCTTGCCTTAAAATTAGTTTACTTGCACCGCTGTTATCAACAGATCAAGATATCTACTTTTCTTTTCACAGACAATACATTGCTCATTCTGTTTAAAAAAAATAAAAAAGATAAACTCCTGACGTCATTTAATCAAAGCAAAGAGAAAGCTGAACTATCATGCCAGCTTCTAAGGCATTTACCAGTACTGATTAAAGGTCCAAAGTGATTTCATGTCTTCTGACAATGATCTCTGTGGAGATCATAGAGGGCAATTCCTAAAATCACTTTTATTTTCAGATGTATCTTTACTGCAGTTTATTTGTACAGGCACAGCATTTTATAAAGGAACTTGAATTGGATTAAATAGCAAGAGAGACATTTATCCATTATTCCAAAGGAATGAGAAAAAAAACCAGTAGTTGCCTTGAAAGGTTCTGTGAGTGATTTACTGACTTCCTTTCTTACATTCTCAGTCCCACTTGGAAGTTTTCCTCCTCATGTATCTGGACCCCTCACTGTCGATTGCTTCGTAGAGGTCCTTTTTATTCTCTGCTGTTGCATGCAAATAACCAAGGTAGGCCACACAGAGGCTAATTGCTATCAGTCCAAACGCCATCACAGGTTTGTTCTGACAAGAAAAAATGTGGTAAATGTTTTTAGTCAAAACATTTTTCATTAAACTCAAACATTACATTCATCTATCTCAGCTTAGAAACTGAACAGTAAACTGTTGTGACATCTGCAAAAAATCATCACTGCCTTCTTGCAGACTGAATTTTCTGACAGCAAAAGGAATTCCCTTTGAAAAAGAAGATTCTTTCTAGAAACAGAACAGCACGTTGCCCAGTACTCTCTATTTTGCTGGTTGGGAATGCTGATTGAGTATGAATGAAGCAGACAAAACCAATTACTGAAGGTCTCCTCTACAAACTTTCAACAGAATTCATCTGGATACACTACTGGGACAATGCACTCTGGTCCTGCTTGATTACAATCCTCCAAACCACATTTTGTATTCTTATCACAAAATCTACTTCTATTATATTAAATCTGTACTTATTATATGCACAAAATTTCACTCATTGTTGGGTTCTGCAAATGCAAATAAAACCTGAGTATCATCAACTTAATTATAAAAGCAAGAAAAAGAAAAATCCAAAATATTGAAAAACTACCAAAAATCACCTCATTTCATACCAAGAAAGTTTACATTCTATGATTTGTTCCCTTTTAAATATTAAAAACAACTCCTGTTGCTTTTATTACTTAATAATAATATTACTTAACCTGTCAAATTACATGGTTAATATACCTCTAAAAAGGTCTTTCTGAAAGCAGCTTGGCTAGGTGCAAAAGAATCAGACAATATAGCAATGAAATAAAAGCTGCAATAAGCAATGTACTGTTCTGCGCTCTCCACAATCAAGAGTGGAAAAAAGTAAAAATATTTTTAGTTACATTTCTGATTGGTTTGCATAACAAGAGATGGTTATATAATGCACAGAGAATTGTAATGATCACTTTAAAGCAACTGTATCTCTTCAAGCATATTTAGTTTCTCTCAGAAGGACTGTCTTACAGGCTTAATGAAAAGCTCTGGGTTCACAGCTCGGAAAAGCATAGTTGTCTGAACACTCCTCAGTCCTGGCTTTCTCTCTTTGGGTGTTTCATTTTCATTTGGAGGTTTGGTGGAAGACATGATACTTAATGTTGAACACTTCCTAGAAGCAGAATGAAAAACAGGTGTAATTTCTGTAAAAAAACTGGAAGAGCTGCATTTACTGAATGCAAATTCACACTCAGTTTGTTGTACAGCATCAATTTTAGCTGGTGTAAATATTACTGATCCGGTGTCACCTAACATTCCCAGCTTACACACACTGATTTTCAATCCTGTTAATTTTGTTCATCCTATAATTAACCTTAGGAGATTCACATCTTCATACAGCAAATCTTAATCTCCTGATGATAGGCTTAGAGCTTTTCACTTGCCTTTGGCTAATGCTTTAGCTACCTGTGGACCAAACAGCATCAATCTTCAGACCACTGGCTAAAAAGACAACCCTAGGAAAAAAATTTTTTTTTTTAAGACTTCTACATGACAGGCCAGCCCAAGCACCACTCTATTGCAGTCACTTTAGCCACCCACCCCAGGCCCAGCACTCAGGTCTCACTTTTGCACTCACAAGGCACATTGCAAATGCCTTGGATTCAAAATGAAAGAGGGGAAATTTAAGCTAAATAGAATACGCAAGAAATTCTTTATTCTGGGGTGGTGAGGCACTGGAACGGTATGCCCAGAGAAGCTGTGGATGCCCCATCCCTGGAAGTGTTCAAGGCCAGGCTGAATGGGGCTTATGAGCACCCTGGTCTTGTGGAAGGTGTCCCTGCCCCTGGCACGGGCGCTGGAACGAGATGATTTTTAAGGTCCTTTCAAACCCAAACCATTCTATGAGTATATGAGCAAAAGCGGAAAAACACGGCCCTGGCTACCCCTGATTACTGAGGGGCAGCGGAGACACGGTGCTGGGAATCCCCTGGGAAGGGAAGGGCAGCGCAAGGGCAGGCGCACAACCCCATTCCGGGCGACGAGGGGCTCCTGGCGCCGCCACCGGGACGAAGGGGGCAGTTTGGCCCGTTTGGAAGAGCCCAGCGGGAACTCCCGGGACACCAGGGACTCCCGGGACCCCCGGCGCCACCGCCTCACGGCACGGGACAGAGGAGGGGAGGGGAGGGCACGAACGCCGCGCGCGCCCCTCCGCCCCCCCCGCTACTCACCGCTCGCAGCCAGCGGCACCTCCCCGCGGGGCGGGGCTGCGCCTGCGCGCTGGCGCCCCCTCCCGGGCGGAGGCTGGCGGTGCGGGCAGGGGGCGGGGGGAGGAGCGGG
>VXBC01000782.1:0-13066 GCA_013399945.1 Ploceus nigricollis | reverse complement strand
CTCTTGGAACATCTCCAGGGCTGAAATTGTTCTGTCACACAGAACAGAATGTCTCCAGGGTTGATTGTTCTATCACACAGCCAGGAATGCTGGGGGTCCCTTTGTCCTGCCCCACCCACAACAGCTCTGCCAGTTCTTGGTGGGGAGAGAAAGGGTGAACCACAGAGTTGGAATTACAGAATATCCTGAGATTTAAAGGACACACCAGGATTATTCCCTGGCCCTTCACGGACACCCCAACAATCCCACCCTGTGCATCCCTGAGAGCATTGGCCAAATGCTCCTGGAGCTTGGCAGCCTTCAGTCTGTGCCCATTCCCTGGGGAGCCTCTTCAGTGCCCACCACCCTCTGGGGAGGAACCTTTTCCTGATATCCAGCCTAAAGCACCTCTGGCACATCTCCAGCCTATGCCTCAGTTCGTAATGGAGCTGAGGATTGATGCTGATATTATATCACTATAAACACAGCAACCCCATAGTGGGTGCCTCATTGCAATCACATTTTGTGACTTGTCAGATAACAAGATCTTTGAAAAAGCCCAAATTTTTGCCAGGACACGTAAGTTGGTTTCCCAGTTTTAGCAAAAAAGCCACAGACTGGTTCTAAGGGTTTTCAATTAAGGGACCCAGAGACTTTAAGTGCCACAGTTCTTTTTGGAAACATGAATTCCTGTATCAACAGCTGTATCTGTTACCCCAGAAGGATAGCAAAGATGATAACGCAGTAAAGGATCGACATGAGATGGTTTCTAGAGAGAGGAGGGAAAATTAATCAGTCATTCATCTGCCTTCCATTTGGGATCTAGATGAGCATTGAGATAGAGATTAAGCTACATAAATTATCCTAAAAATGGAACTGATGTAGAAGAGCCATCAGCACTGTACCTCAGGATAATGCAGTGTTTTGGGGTTTACAGAGGGATGCCAAAAACAATGGGCAATTTCATAGAACACAGTCTACCATATGTGCCAGGCAGAATATGAAAACACAGGATACAAACAGTCTCTTCACACAGGTTCTTTATTTTTCCATGGCATTGTAGCAATGAGGGAGAAAATGTTAATACAGCACAAGCTCTCTGCAGGGAGAACCTTTGGTTCTCTCTTCACTTCACTGGAGTTCAAGGTACGCTTTTATCACCTCACGATCCCCGGTTGTGGCTGACCCACCCCTGGAAGTGTCCAAGGCCAGGTTGGATGTGCTTTGGAGCAAACTGATCTGGTGGAAGATGTCCCTGCCCATGGCAGGGGTGGAATGGGGTGAGTTTTAGGCCCTTTCCAACCCAAGCCATTCCATGATTCTGTGACAGGCACCTGCATTCTGGTGGCCCATCTGCCTGAGGTCAGAATTCACACTTTGCAGCCAGATACCCCCAGCTTTAGCAGAGATCTCCTTCAACAGCATGGCTTCTCACAGCTCCATGGATTTCCTAGGGTTGAATTCCAAGCAGCTGAGGCTTGGCCCTGCAGCATTTAAATCAAGATTTCCCACTGTGGTACAGAATGCTCCGTAGGTCACTTTCAGGAAAGGACAAATTCCTGGGCACATCAGGTTAGATGGTCACTGGCAGTGTCCTTGCCTAAAATCTGACATTTTAATACAGATTTCACTAGTTTGTGTCATCACGACACAGTGCTATTTTTGTAAAAGTGTCATTTTGGTAAAGAAATCTCTCAATAAAGATTTTCGATTCCATTCGCTTTGGGGTTTCTATGTTTTTATCACCCTGAACTCTGTTTTTGCAGGACTGATTTTACGAACACTTTTTCTTTTATTTAACTAGGAAAAATTGAAGACTTTTAAAGCAAATTTTAACTCCATAAAAATATTGCTTATATTACGCATTGACTAACAATTCCAAAATAAATTGACTCTTTAGCACAAAATCCTTCACATTCTCCATCCTAAGTAGCACTTTACATTCCCCACTCCAGATTTTCCATATTGATCTCATAGTCCTCAAGATTTCATCCCTCCCTTACTAAAACATTTTTTCTTTCTGAACCCCAAATTCCTATTTGGTCAAATATTTGTTTTTAATCACTGAAAATCTGAAGTCCATTCACAAGCAAATGGCTGAAGTATGTTAATGACTTTTATTTACTAAAATTACCATTAGTGAAGAAATAAGCATGATATTAAATTATCATTAGTGAAGACATAAGAGTGAAAACAGATAAACTGTTAACTTTGGGGTAACATTTCACCAAGGCAACTGCTCTGCTGGAGATACTGGTGAAATTGAACTGGAAAATACAAGGGGATGGTGAATAACTGGGTTTCCTTTGTATCTCCCATAGTAAAGAATTATATTTTTAAAAAAAAAGGTAATCAGTTTTATTTTTTGGTGGAAAATTAAGGATCACACCCATGCTCTGGTGGTGGTTCTAAATGCATTGCCTCGGCCTCATCACTGGGTGCTGGTTTGTGTTCAGTGGCACTGATGACTTTATAAAAACAAATGACAGAGTTGTTTACGCTGCCCTGCTAAAGAAAATAATCTGATTTAATGGTGCTGATTTCCCAGTAAAAAAAAAAAAAAAAAAAAAAAAAAAAAAAAAAAAAAAAACCAAACCAAACAACTCTTGTGCTATGTGCTGTAATAAGCTTTTTATAAATGTGCTCATGTGGTGCTGAGCGGAGCCCGCTGTGCCGACACCATAAAACCGAGAGGGAGCTTCATCAGCTCTAAGTGCCATCGTATATTCCCTGCAGCAGCATTCCCCAGGATTAATAAAGTTTGTAAGAAATACACAGGCAAAAGATTAAAAATACATGCGTGATACTACCCACGGTAATAAAAGCTGATGTTGTTTGGACTGCTTGTTTATTGGCTTGCCCTAGATGAGATGTTTTAAGGTGAATATGATTGAAGAGATGAGCTTTCCCTCAAGGCCCTGCTTTTCCCTGCCCAGCAGCTTCCCAGGGATGCTGGTCCAGGGCTGCTTCCCTGAGCCCTCTCGTGGGCTCCTTCCTCCACTGCAGCAGCACATCCTGCAAATGAGGCATTTACTGGTCTCCAAGAAGGTGATCTTTATGGAATGTGAGCTGTCTCCTCATCTCCTTGAATAAGGAAACATGTAAAAATAAAGCAAGATTAGTATTTCATTAAAGGCATGAGAAATGTTTAGGGTTTCGACCACAAATACCCTGGTTTTGTTGTGGCATCCAGCAATAACAGTGATTATGGAATTGCAACACAGGAAGCTCTTCTGGGAATAGATCTGCAGCGCAGCCTGTCACTGCTTGGCAAAATGCACTCAGGTGCTGATGGAAATGGAAAGGTTGTGTATTTGAGGTGATTTCATTGAAAAAATCATAATAAAGTGGATTAAGAGACACCTGAAATGCGTCCTGGCTTTAAACAAAAATATCAGGACATTTCCTGACAGCATCTGGATCCTTGAGGGAAATTAAATGCCAGGTAATATTCTGTTTGGAAGAAAATAAATTAACAGCATATGTAAAATATATCTGATGCCCATTAGATTGTCTTTAATCATCCATGGGATGTTGTGACTTTTGATTCCATTCTTTATTGAAATTGCTACACTGGATGTTCCTGTGGAGTGCTTACAGGAAGACACAGGTCCAGATCATTGAGTCACAGAATGATTTTGTTGGGAAGGGACTTTAAAGATCATCCAGTTCCACCCCATGCCATGTCCAGGAACACCTTCCACTATCCCAGGTTGCTCCAAGTCCTGTCCAACCTGGCCTTGGACATTTCCAAGGCCAAAAGATAAAAGATAAAAGGATAAAAGATCCTTAGGTATTGAAGTTCTGTTGGTATGTAGATATTTGAGTCCCAGGGAAATCTGTGGGACTTTGTCACCTCTTCTGGCCCCCAGGAGGTTACATTCCAAATGAGACAGAACATCCCAAAGTGGGGCTCTGAGCAACCTGGTCTAGTGGAAGGTGTCCCTGCCTGTGGCAGAGAATTGGACTGGATGACCTTTGAAAAGCTCCTACCAACCCAAGATATTCTATGATTCTGTGAAGGCCATAATGAGCCCAGTGCAAATGTTGTTTATTGAATTTATTTTTTCATTGTGATGGGATAGAATTGTGAGGCTGGTTTGGAAACAGGGACATAAAGAGCATTAAAGTACAAACCATCCACAGAAGAGTGTCACGACAATTGTGGGGTATAAGGCACCAAAATGAGCCTGAGAGAGCAAGTGACACAGAGAATTGGACTGTTATCAAAACAGATTAGAGAGAGGAATAGAAGATGGGAGAGTGGATATGGAAAACTGCGAAACTGGGCGTAACTTTTAGGGGCTGTCAACAGCAATATTTTCATGGACAAAGTGGGCAGAGCATAACTTACAACCCATGTCCACAGATTAAGCAAAGGTTGTGACTTTCAGCAGCAATGTGCTTGGACAACCAAGTGTCCTGCAGCTGCTGTGAATAAAAATTCAACATTTGTCATATCTCAGTAATTGCAGTCCCTTGGTACCTTCTATTCTGAGTGTTGGAGGTTATAAATATTGTTGATGACTCAGCATTTGCTTTAGACTTCTTGGGCTTTACCAGCCGTGTTTGCACTCCTTATTCCTGTTGTCACTGTTTGTCAGTGTGAACCTTCACCCAAGTGGAGGACATTTACAATGAATTCTGGGGGACATTTGTCTTTAGTTCAGGTTACACCAATTTGGACCTTTCTGTCATAAAGATTTTTAAAGTTGATTTGCTTTTCATTGGATGATGCAAAAGAAGAACAAGATGATGCTGTTTTTACCTCTCTTTGGGAAGGGCATGTTCCTTCAAATATTTTCCAGGATGGCTGGGAGGATACAAAAATCCTGATTTGGGGATGAGCAGTTCTGGCACAAATACCAAGAGACGACACTTCCATCCTTAAAATAAGCCCCCCGACATAAGTGATAATTTAATATACATCATGCCATCTGCTTGCAGAACTGTGCAAGCTGCTCCCAAAGAAGTCAATGGGAAATGCATTTTTCCTATTATTTTAAACATTCTGGGATCAATCTTGATGTCACAAAGGCAGGCAATAGTCACCTTTCCCCAAAGACAAATACAGCTTGTCACTAGAGAGAATAACCACTGCTGCAAACCCACCATTTCTCCTCCTACTCCTCCTCCTCCTCCCTCTGCCCTTCCCAGCCCTCGGGATGAAAACACAGATGGAAGGGCCAGTTAAAAAAGCAAAAAAGCAGATGGGGAAAGGAGAAGGTTTCAGAGCACAGGAGCCCTGGCAGCAGCTTTTCCCTTTATCCACTGTGAGCTTCCATCTTGGAAACTTTTACTGATCTTGACCTGACCTACAGAAATGTGTCAGCAGCATTTGAGGTTGGAGGAAGGACTCATTTCACTGTTTTCCCTTTATTCCAGTTTATACAAAGGCTGGGTCAAGCCTTGCAGAGGTATTTTTGTGTGTGGGTCTTTTGCTGCTTCACTGCAGGCTCATTGGAACTTGGGAAGACAGCACAGACTCCACTAAGGAGTTTTCTCTTTCTGATGAAATCACTCACAAACATGTAGAAAAATGGGAGATTGAGGCCAACTCTTCCCCAGCTGCTGGCTGCTGGTGAACCTACATCTCAGGCATTTGCTCAATCTCTGGATCTTGTGCTATGAAATTATAAATGTTGCCTGCTCATCTCCTTATAGCACGTCCGTCAGAACTCCCTCCCTCCTTCTTCAGCTCAAGTGTGCAGTTTAGTCAAATTCCCCTCTTCTCATGTAAGTGCTGTTCCACCGCTTCCATCATCCTTATTCCTGTCATTCATACTTTTCCAGCTTCCCAGCATCCTTTTTGAGGAGGGAGAAAGGAAACTCAAGCAGCAAAGATTTTTCAAGGTGCAGAGGAACAAGATCTAGAGACATGCAAAGCAATCCTGGCTGGGAGGGACATTTTGATGTCTCCACTCAAATCGTAGAATCATGGAATCATGGTATGGTTTGGGTTGGAAGGAACCTTAAACGTTATCCAGATCTACCCCCTGCCATGGCCAGGGACACCTTCCACTATCCCAGGCTGCTCCAAGCCCCATCCAGCCTGACACTTCCAGGGCAGCCACAGCTTCTCTATTATAATTTCAAGCAACTTTCTCTGCCCAGACACTTCAAATTCAAGTTCCTTTGGTGTTCTTTGATCCATCCGCTATGGCCTGCGGATCAGAAGTTACTCATTTTACACCCTGCTCCTTTCTTGGCCCTCCACACTGCCTGGCAGGCTTCCTAATCCACTCGTGTTTGTAAAAGGATTGATAATTCATTCCTTCTCTTAGAAAGTAGTTCTTCAAATCTCTTAGTCTACCTTTTAATAGAATGCCTGCTCTCTATTTTTTCCGTGTTTGAACACGAAGTCTTCTTACTTGTAACAGCCTCCTTCGCTCTGATCTTTAATTACAGTAGCTTTCTTCTGGTCTTTTTAAAAGTCTTTTTTGATACACTCCGAGTATTTTCTCTGAGCCTCTAATATGGTGTCTTTAAACAATATCTCTGCTGCTTGCAAACATTTCACCCCGTCGTGGCTCATACTAATTTCCTTTGAACGAGTCGCCTCATTTTTCGTAGGGCTCCTTTTTAAATCCAGCACTGTGCTTGGTGATATTTTTGGCTGCCTTGTTCCTATGACTATACTGGAGCTCAGCACATTATGGCTCTTTTCCTACAGAGTCTCTCTTTGATAACACCATAATGATCCTGGGCTGCACAAGGAGTTCTTTCTCCAATGACTAAATCTCCAAGGAGTGTTTGTTCACAGGTATCTAAACATTTACCCTCAGTATCCATTATATTTATCCATTGTACATGAACAAAAATGTTTCCCCTTTTTATTGCATCTTGTGTACCCACAGCACCTTTGGGCTCCTCTGGGACACCTCAGGCAGTGGCACTGCCCTGGCCAAGCCATTGAGGAGTAGCTCTGTTGTCCTATTCTTGGCTCTTGCCCCAAGAGATCTTCACCACTTCCCACCGTGTCTTTCTCACCTTTCATCATACCCTTCACTCCAGAACAAACAATCCTTGGCCAGGATTCAATTTCCAGACAAACACCATCCTTTACACTCACACCAGGGCACTTGTACAGCCAGGAGGGATGAGCTGAAGGTCAGGAGAGCATCTTCACAGCTGGGAGCTGGAGTCTGGACTCTCAGCAAGGAAAGGACATTGCCTGGAGGATGGGAGATGCTGCTTCTAATACACTTCATGTAATGACTCTGAAAATTGGGCTCTGAGCAGCCTGGTCTAATGGAAGGTGTCCCTGCCCATGGCAGGGGATTGGAAGGAGATGAGCTTTAATGTCCTTTCCAACCCAAACCACTCAGTGATTCCCTGATATTATATCATACATCTTATATAACTTTATATTCCTTTATATCTATATTTGATCCTGCTTTACGTGCATTTGCTCATGTTTTAAGGGACTAAATCTTTCATCAGCCCTACTTTTTGGAGGGGACTGCCACCAAACCCCAGCGGCATTGTTGATCTGCAAATTTTGGAGCAGCACGAGGCCCTGCTGGGATCCAGGCATTGTCCTCTGCATCCTGTGAGAGTGGAGCTGCTGATCTGGGAATGGAGTTGGAAAACATTCCGATGCCGGGAGCTGTGTGTACTTGCTGCAGAGCTCGTACAGGTGTGCTAATGAGAGACTCTGCTCATCACAAGCCTGAGACCTTGGAGAATATTAGTAAAAATGCCAATTTGCATGTCTTGGGGGTTAATTGAGGAAATCTCCGATGGAAAAATCTCACTGTCACTTCGGAAATCAGTTCTGAATACAAATTGTGTGTCTCCATTGGATATTGAGAATTCTTTTCAACTTCTTTGCAAACCTGTAGGAACAAGGAAGGTTGTTGGCTCCCAGAAGTTTTCCTCAAAATTTCAGACATTTTTTATCTGTGTTGACATTAGCATGGGACTCCTACACCAAGCACGGAGAATATGTGGGATCCTCCACCAAACAAACAAGAAAGGGGCATGAATATTTTCTCAGATATTCCCCAGGCCACGTGTTTTTCATAGGAAAAGACACATTTCTGCATGCAAAATACCAATTCTTTTCAAGTGGGGCAACACTTTTATTTTATGCCTGTCCTCTAAACCAAGTTTCTTGCATATAAATATAGTTACTGGATTTTTTAATCTTTGCTTGAGCTGAGCAGTTGTTTGACAAGATGCAGTTGTCTCATTGAGAAACAGGGAAGCAGAGAACTGGTTCATTCACCTGATCCTGATTAAGAATCGGTGCAGGTTTTTATTATCCTGGGATCACAATGTGTTTTCTCATCACTGGGTCTTCTGGGGAGTTTCTTTCCTTTTAGAACTGTTTTATTATATGCCACTATAAGATTACCACCAACAGTGCAAGGCACAACCAGAAATCCCAAATATTTCTCTGTTTAATTGCAAATATTTTGTGATGCTCTGATCATTCCATCAGCCGTTGGGGGATTTTATAAATGTCTTGCTCCACATTATGTCGGTATAATTAATTCCTCTTGTTGAAACACCTAATTTTTGGAGGAGTTTATGAAAGAACACGAGGGAGAGGCATGGGTTTGATGCTGATTTTAAATGAATTATTCCTTGGTTTTCAAAGTTCGCTTTTAGTAGTTTTGACATTCAGTCTTTCTTTTTTTAAACTAGCATGTCCTATGGAACAAAAAGATTAAAATTTAATTAGAAAAGACAAGAAACGAGAGCAAAAAGGCCAAATTTTCCCCTCAGCAAAAGTTTCTTAAAACCAAACTCAGTTTCTGAGCGTCCAGCAGAACAGAAAAGTTTTACCAAATTCCTTTCACTTCCCTTTCTCCAGTTTCCTCGTTTGCGCATTCCGATGGGGCTGTGCGACGCTGCTGATTTCAACGTGTCACAAGGGTTGTAATTAAAAGCAGAATTCTGCCTTGATTATGGCTCTGATACGTGCCCTTCCCAGCAGTTGGAAGATGATGAGCTCTGAAGCCATGGAACCATGCAAAGTACTGTGGATAATGCTGCATGCCGTGGTATGGATGAGTGACAGGACACAAGGACATGGCCTCAACCTGTGCCAGGGGAGGGTCAGGTTGGAGATCAGGAGGAATTTCTTCATGGAAGGGGTGGTTAGGCATTGAAAAGGGCTGCTCAGAGAGGTTTAGAGTCCCCATCCCTGAAGGCATCCAAGGAATGACTGGATGTGACACTCAGTGCATTGGTCTGGGTGACAAGGTGGGGATGGGTCACAGCTTGGACTCAGTGGTCCAAGGTCCACTGAGGTCTTTTTGAAGGTCTTTTCCAACCTACATGTGCCCTCATCTGGGGTGGGTTTCTATTTAATGCCACTTGTGGGGGCAGAAAATCTTGGGATGAAACCCCAAGTGGGTGCCAAGTTATGTCTGGGGTTGGCATCATTGCTCCAGTGTTCTCTTGGGTGAGTCCCAATTCTCCAGGCCCAAGAGAAGCTGTGGCTGCCCCTGGATCCCTGGAAGTGTCCCAGGCCAGACTGGATGGAGCTTGGAGCAACCTGAGATAGTGGAAGGTGTCCCTGCCCATGGCATGGGTGGGATATGATCTTTAAGCTCCCTTCCACCCCAAGCCACTCTGTGATTCTGTAGAACACCATATCCATGAAGTGGGGACAAGCACACAATGTTTCTCCCCTTGCAAAGGCAAGGGGTGTTGCAAGGATAAATAAAATTAATTACTGCCTGAAATAGTAAAGATACACACTACAATGGGGAACTGTACAATGAGGACAGGTTTCAAGATCTGTCACAAGCTGCTGAAGGAGAAATAAAAATCTATTTTTTTCACCAGGTTTAACATGGGAAAAGCAGCCCAGAGAGTCGCTTTTGAAGAGAAATTAGGAACAAAAGAGAACACATGTGGTAAAATGTTATAATAGTCAGAGCCAGAAGATCCTACTCATTTCCTGTAGGAGGAAAGTCACCAAGAATTGGAGAGGGGAAAGCCCACATGATTAAAGGAAGAACAAGATTGACTTCTCCCTGACTGACAGTCTCTGCATCAGTGCTGTTCTGTTCCAAGACTCCTGTTCCCAAGGTAGTACAATCCAGCCAAAGATAAAGCTGCGGGAAGGCAGAGGGAACATCAAAGATTCGCTTACTGGTGGAAGAAAGAGGCAGAAAATTAAATCTCAGGTGGCAAACGAGGTTTCCACCCAGGCTAAGATTGACCAGCAAGACAACCCCAGAAATGAGATATAAAATAGCAAGTGCAAGACTGGAAAAAATGGGGTGTTGTGGGTGTGTTTAACATGTGACACACGCAGTTCTGGCAGGGTGTTGAGCTCCATTTCCACCTCTAGTCACAATGTGGCTATGAGTTGGATGAAGCCACAGCAAAGCTGCTGCATCCTCAAGTTTTATGCTAAAATGAATCCTTTGAAAGCGATATGTTTCCCTATTTACTCTTTATTGTGAAATGACTTTAAAGTTTCAATGTTTTTGTGTGTGTGTATGTGTCAATATCAGCTTATGTAGATGTGTTTATATACAGTTAAATAAAAATATGTGTAAATAGATACTTGTACTTTCACCCATCTCTACTTTTATATACAGCTTTATGTGATGAGCCTCACACATGGAACTCATTTTTTTGCCAGACCATAATTTTCTCTGACCACAGACCTGTGAGTAAATTTTCTAGGACCAGAATTAAATTTTTTAGGACCAGGACCAAATTTTCAAAGGAGGCTTGCCATGTCCCAGAACCCATAAAGCCATGACCAGGAGCTGTCTCAGCACCTCCCTGTGCTGTGTCTCCTGAGATCTGCAGTGCCCCCTGCACTGGGGCAGGGCTGGGATGGGCAGCACCAGCCTCTGCAGCTTTTCTGTGGCATCAAAAGGACACTTGTTTTTCCATATCTTCTATAGGAGCCTTCCCACTTATGGATTTCACAGCTCGGGTACTTGAGATTTTGCTGTCATGGAAAAAAAATGTGGTTTTCTTTTCAAACTCAACAAATCAGTGCTGTTACAACACATCCACTAATCAGTAAATTGGTGGGATGGACAAGCAGGTTTGCCCTTACACTCCTTCCTCTCAGGGAGGGAACCCTTTAAACTCCTTGTGCTGAAGCTGTCGAGATGGGTCTCTAATGGGCCATATGTTCCTGGAGCTGCTGGGAGAGCCCTGTGACCCAGCCCTTGCTCCATCAATTAATCCCTCACCTTCCTTCTCACTGACAAACTAAATGGGAACGAACAAAGGCCAGGGAATGGCTCTTTGCCCTGAGGCCAAGTGGTACAACTGAGCTCCCTGTCCCCAAAACAAGGCTGGCCATGTCCACACCATTCACTGGGAATGAGCCCTGGCCCTTGGCTGTGCCTGAGGAATTTTTGGGTCAATGTTAGTTGGCACAGACCAAAGCTAAGCCAGGGAACGTGCTGACCATTTCTCTGCCCTCACAGCCTTATAGCCCAGCACCACAGGCCTCACCTGGGCCTCCCTTCCAGGCTAAAAGGCTGTGTTTAATTTAATATTCAAATGCCAAGTAAAGCTGAAAAGCTTCCAATGAAGAAAGATAGTGCACCTACACCCCATCCTGGGATCAAAGCTCTGTAGAGAAATGGAGGCTGAAACTCTTCAGAGAAAGGAGGTCATAAATCCCTGGTATCCAGCATCCTGCTAGAGAAGCCCATTCCTAGAATTAATGAAATAAAACCATTCTCCAGTTCTCTGGATTGTGCTTGTCCTGACTTGCTAAAACCTTCCTACCAGATTGAACCTCTTTAGTGGGATTGATGGGGGAAACCTAAAACATGAGCCATGACAGGTTCAGTGCCCAATCTCATAAACTGGATTTAGGAATGGCACATCTAATTAAACCATTAGACCCATGAGATTTATCCAAATCCCTCTGAGAGTGTCGTTCACATCTCCCCATTCCCCACCCCAATGAGAGAATCACACAAATAAAGACATGGTAATGCTGGGGACTAAGGCCTTGTAGAAATGGCCTTCTCCAGGCCTGTCCTGTTTACAAAATCCACAGACTCCCTGCAGCAAGGTAACTCTTTCATCAACCCTTTCAGTTGTGCCTGGGGATATCAGGCTGGATATCAGGAAAAGAATCCTTCCCCAGAGGGTGGTGGGCACTGAAGAGGCTCCCCAGGGAATGGGCACAGACTGAAGGCTGCCAAGCTCCAGGAGCATTTGGACAACGCTCTCAGGGATGCACAGGGTGGGATTGCTGGATGTCTGTGCAGGGCCAGGAGTTGGATCAATAATCCTGGTGGGTCCCTTAAATCTCAGGATATTCTGTAATTCCAACTCTGTGGTTCACCCTTTCTCTCCCCACCAAGAACTGGCAGAGCTGTTGTGGGTGGGGCAGGAAAAGGGGACCCCCAGCATTCCTGGATGTGACACTCAGTGCATTGGTCTGGGTGACAAGGTGGGGATGGGTCACAGAACAGTGGGAACCCCAACAGAACCCCAACATTCCAGCCCTGGAGATGTTCCAAGAGCAGAGTCCAGACCTGCGTCCAGTCAACAGAGCTGACCAGCCAGAGACCCTGAGTGACCATGGTCCTGTCAGATCTGTGGCACTGCTGTGGCAGCTGGAGGAGCTCCCTCATGGCCCAGCTCCTGCAGCCGTTCCTGTCCCCCAAGGCCTCCTGCAGCACAGGTAGGGTCTGATCCTGAATGCAGCAGCCCAGGGATGCAGTGTGGGGACATTCCCAGCCCTTCCTGCCCTGACCCTCTCCCTCCTCCTCTTCCTCCTCCTCCTCCTCCTCAGTGCCCTCAGTGTCTGACCCCCAGCTTGGACTGTGACCTCCCACAGGATCAGCCAAGCCCCCCCAGCAGCCTGTGTCCCTGCCAGCTGTGGCCCGTGGGCTCAGCAGGGCACGGCCAGCACCCCTGGCCTTGCCTGAGCCACATCTGCCCGGGGCAGACCTTTGAGAGCTCCTCTGCCAGGCCCTGTGTGCCCTGGGTGATCTCAGAAGTGTCCCCATGCCCCCATGGACTCTGCAGGCACCGGTGGCAGCAGCCCGCAGCACAAAACCACCCAGCTCTGGCTGCCTGGGAAGGTGCCCCTCACTGAACAGAGTTCCAAAGTCATGCTGAGCACAGAGCATGG
>VXBC01000704.1:2150676-2188991 GCA_013399945.1 Ploceus nigricollis | reverse complement strand
CGCGAGTCACGCTCCGTCCCCTCGGGGGCGAAGCCGGCCGCCGATCCTCCTGCGTGTGAAAGCGGCCGAAGTGGTGAAAAGCGGGCGCGTTTGGCCGGCGCTTCGTGCCCGGTGCCGGCGCTTCGTGCCTGGTGCCGGAGTGTTCCCATCCGTGGAGCGGGAGCGGCAGGGCTGTCCCCGGGGCAGCGGAGGAGCCGCACGCCCGTGGGATGGCGAAGGGGTCGCGGGGCAGCTCCCTGGCTCCTCTCTGCTAAACCAGAGTTTAGGTGCCTTTCCACAGGAGTTTCTAGTTTGTTTGGGTTTTTTTCTTTATTTGGTAAATGTAAACGAAATGGGTGCCTTAAGTTCGGGTTTTGTTTTCATGTCTCCACAGTTGAACAACACATGGGGGGGGGAAAGCAGCACAGAGGACCTTTCCAGGGGGTCCGTGTGAAGAACTCCGTGAAGGAGCTCCTGCTGCACTTCAGGAGCAGCAAGCAGATGTCCTCGGGTCCTGCCACCGAGGAAAGCAAGGTAACCGGCCGCTTTCTGCACTGACAGGTTTGATTTTAATGGTTACTGAAGCTGGCAAGAAAGCACTTTGTGGTGCATAGAGAAATGAGCTTCTGCTTTATCTGCTGTGGATGGAATCAGTGTTCTTCCTTTTCAACACATAATGGAAAAATACAGCTGGGAAGAAATCAGAAAGAAGATTTGCCATGAGAGAACGAGGCACTTAAAAATGTTCTTACTAAGCTTTATTTTCTAAAGGGAGTCTGGATAAAGATATATTTGTGTTGCGAAACCACAGAAATTCTGTGTTGGCTGGAATGAGATCATTCATTGGAAGGGTTAGGGATTTTTCTCAGATTTGTTTGTCATGCTATTGCGCCTCTCTGTGCAAAGCACACAGTGTAAACGTAGGCCCTTTCAGTCTGAAAAGACAAAAATTACAGGAAATTCTGAGAAGATTAAAGGGTGTTTTTGATTTGATTGGATTCTTTTTTCTGAGTGTGTGTTTGAAAGCTTCCTAGATAAGTGTTTTCAGAGGAAGATTTTTGCATAGGAAAGTTCATGGCACTAAGGAAGTGTAAAATTGGCCGGGTTATTTATGTTTCAAAAAAATCCTCTGGTCTCTGGAAGGAATAATGTCTTTCTCTAGATTTTCTGGAGTTTTGTGGTTTTATAACAAATGGCTTGAAAAGCCTAAAGAAAAACAGTGGGTTTTATTTAAGTTTCATTAAAGTATTTCCATTTTCTAACCTTAATTAAAAGCAATTAAGTTAGGGTTAGACAACCACGTACTAGAATTATTCTAAGGTATATTCTGTGTTGATAGAAGGAATTCATGGCTGCTTTCTTCTTGTTATTGGGTTGTTTTTTTTGGGTGGATTGTTTTTTGTGTTTATTTGTTTTTATTTGTTTTCCCCCAGAAATAACACTATAATAACAGAAAAATTTGGATTTTTCTTAACAGGCACAAGGAGGATTGGTGAACTACGAGCCATACACAGGTACACCATTTTTTAATACATATTTAAATCAAATGTAAAAGCAACCTCCAAATGGATTCTAAATTTATTTTCTTTTCATCAGAACTGAAGAGCATACTGGGCCACAGTGGCAAGAGAAAGGCTCCTGAACTCCTTTCTGATGGACCTTCTTTCAAACGCCAAGCGAATGTTCACCCACATCTCCTGGTGAGTCTGTAGTAGTTTTTTCCGTGTCTTTATGTTTTCAGTTTGCTTTGTGTGATCAGAAACTACCAGATACAACTGTACCTCTGAGTTTCTGGGGCTTGTTTTGATTTGCCTTTGTGTTTTTTTTTTTCCCCCCCTCTCAGACCCCACCCCAGACACCAACTTCTATGGATAGTATGGAGGAGACACATAAAACTGACCCAAAGCACGACAGCAGTTCTGATCTGCTTCAGAACATTATAAACATCAAGAACGAGTCGAGCCCCATTTCCCTGAACACAGTGCAGGTGAGCTGGTTGCACTCAGTCTCCGGCCACGGCTCGCCTGCTGAGCAGTACCAGGACAGCCCGGGAACACAGGCTTTCTCCCCATCCCAGAAGTACCAAGCCTTCCAAGACCACACCAGCCAGCATATGCTTGATCCACCACAGCATTACCAGTTCCCTGCGTCCCAGCACCAAGATTTGTCACAGAGTTATCCTTCAGATGCCTCCCTGGACTACAGGCCATTTGTTGCCAGTGACCAGTCTCCTGCCTACCAGCAGAACACCTTTGAGAGCCATGAGCTGCCATACTGCCCGTCACAGAGCTTCTCTTCCCTCTTGAACGACTCGGAAGGCTCGGACAGCATCTCCGGTGCCCTCCAGCCGCTGAGCAGTGCCCACCTGCAGGCCGAGGTTGCCCCTCACGCCCCGAACTTCAGCTTGCTCTCCAGCAACCTCTGTGGCAGTCTGGAGCGCAGCATCTCTTTGGCTACTCTGAATGTCTCACTGCCTGACCAAAACATTGCCAAAAACACGACGCAGCTGGGCAAGTCATTTTTTCAATGGCAAGTGGAACAGGAGGAGAACAAACTGGCTAACATCTCTCAAGACCAGTTCCTTGCAAAAGACGCCGATGGAGACACGTGAGTGCCGTTTATCTTGGTGTTTATTCTGTGGGAGGTTGAGGAATGTTTCTGTTTGGGTTTTGGCAGACCATGGGTTATCGTGAAGCAGTTCAATAGCAGTGTTTGTGTCACAAGTGCAGTGGTTTGGCTGATCAAGGGAAAGGTGTGGTGCTGCTGATGGCTGCCTTGCAGAGCTCCAGCACACTTGAGTAGATGTGTTTTCTAATTTCAGGTGCTTATTGTTAGACTTGGCTAGACAGGGAAAAAAAATGTTGTAATTTAGATGCTTTAGATTGCGCTGGTAAGGAAATACCCATGTTCCTGTCTTAGTTACAAAGAGGAGGACTGAAGCTGGCAGCATAAAACCCCTTCTAGACACTTGGTTCTCTGCTGTCTTGAGCCCTGGTTTGTGTCTGGTGGTGTAACTCTGTTGCCCCTCTTTCCTGCAGCTTCCTCCACATCGCAGTGGCCCAGGGCCGTCGAGCACTCTCCTATGTTCTTGCAAGGAAGATGGCTGCCCTGCACATGCTGGATATTAAAGAGCACAATGGCCAGGTGAGGTTCTGAAAAAAATCTTTGCACCTGCTTTCTGCACCTGAGTGCTTCTGCATGTCTGAACCCTGGGAAAGATGTGGTGAAATGCTTATTTAATATTAACCTCAAGATTTAGCCTGCATACTAATATTAACCTTGAGCTATTAATATTTCTTGGGATCACCTTGAGCTGGTAAAACTATGTGCTCTGCTTCATTTGTCCTGGCTTCCTAGTATTCATAATCACTGCTTAAATAATACCAGGTAGCTAGGGTTTTTATTTGTTTTAGTTGCTCTTTCCTGTTAGAGATCAGATGACTAATAGCTTAAATTTTCTTCTTGATGTTTGCAGAGTGCTTTCCAGGTTGCTGTGGCTGCCAATCAGCATCTCATTGTGCAGGACCTGGTTAGCTTGGGGGCTCAAGTGAACACCACAGACTGCTGGGGTAGGACGCCGCTGCATGTCTGCGCTGAGAAGGGGCATGCCCAGGTGCTCCAGGTAAGAGCCAGGCAGGCACAGCTCTGCCCCGGCCGTTGACTCTTGCCCTTGGCGTTAGTTGTGTTGGGAAACTCTGGAACACCACTCCTTCCTTTATCTTTCTCTCTGGGTAGCCTTGTGAGTTTGTCTACACATAGAGCTTAAAATGGGACTGATTTTCTCATTAAGGTTCTCAACAACATTTTTGAGTAATTTTGGGGGAATCCTCTAGTTTACCAAACCAAAACAGTAAGTCTCCTCTTAATCATAGAATCATCAAATGGTTTGGGTCAGAAAGGACTTCAGAGATTTTCTAGTTCCAATGCCCCTGCTGTGCTCAGCGACACCTTTCACTAGACCAGATTGCTCAGAGGCCTATTCAGCCTGTCCTTGAACACTTGCAGGGATGCTGTTATTTATTGCAACTTGATTAGAGCTATTGCAGTAAGACAATGAACAAATTTGAAGCAGTATGTGGTTTGGATAAGACGTAAATGTGTACCTGTTTCCACTTTTGTAGGCAATCCACAAGGGAGCTGTGGGAAGCAATCAGTATGTGGACCTTGAGGCAACAAACTATGATGGTGAGTAGTTAAGAGTTTATAATTTACAGAGTTACTGGATAGTACAGTGTTTTATAGCTACTGATGGGAATGCAATAAAATGCAATATTTCCTTTTCAGATGGAAATTTACAGGTGCAATTGACATATCTGTCAGATGAAAATGTGGTTAGTCTGTGTCTGTCAGGAGCTCTTTCATCTTACACGTGATTGCTGTGTTTGGCATGGAGAACGTAGGTTGTAACTGGCCATTGTTTAAAACATTGGAGTGCCAGCCTTGTGTCAGTGGATACAGTAGCCAGAATCTGGCAGTAGAAAGCTGTTCTTTGGACCCCTTTTCCATAAAACAGCTCTTTCTAACACATAGTTTGTACAGAAATACATTAGAAATTGATTCTTTCACCATCTGCTGGCTGAGAGCTCCAGGCTGCTACTTCACTGTTCACTGATGGGCAGTCCAGATCTCATACTGCTTGGGAGCAGTCACTGTCACCTACAAATATGGAACCATCCCTGGGCTTAATGGGGTTAGAAGCTCCTTTGTCCAACCTCTGAAACAAGCAGCCAGTCAAGACTTCTGTATTGCATTTGTTCATTCAGGATGATTTTTATGGGGTTTTTTTTTTTGATGTTCAGGTTTGACAGCATTGCACTGTGCGGTTCTGGCCCATAATGCTGTGCTGCATGAGCTGCAGAACTGTCAGCCACCTCACTCCCCCGAGGTCCAGGAGCTTCTGCTGAGAAACAAGAGCCTGGTAGAAACCATCAAGATCCTGATACAAATGGGAGCCTCTGTTGAAGCAAAAGTAAGTGCCTTAGTCTGAAATGCCAGATCCAGGGAACGTGGAAGCAGACTATGTCCCTTTCTCCCACGCTGCATTTATTACAAGGGAAGTAGACTAATTTGAAAGCTTCCCTACAGCTTAATTTACCCAGGTGGGATGAGAGTGCTGCATTTATTCAGAGCAAGGTATTATCAATGCAAACGAACCCTGGGGAAAGAGGGAGGTGAGACAGCCTTCACTAGACTAAGAATGATGCTATGCTGGCTGCAGTGAGTAGTGTTGTAAAAGTAAGAATATGTTTGGAGCGCTCTGAGGTCCCCATAGTAGTAGGGTGCTGATGACACCTTGTTCTTGAACTGCAAATTTTAATTAAAAACTGCTTACCTGTGCAGTTCAGTCTGTGCTGTGCCAGACCATTACTTAGCCAAAATATCAAATATTACATTATGTAAACTTACCTGCAGATGAGATCAGGTTCCATTGTTCATTAGATGTTGATATTAAAATATATTTATTCAGATTCACTTTTGATGAATTGTACTGCAAGTATGTTTGCTCAACACTCTGCAGTTACTTCGCTTTCTGTTTTTATTTGTCTACATGTTCCCCCTGGATAGGTGAAGCACCTGCAGGGAAGACTAAACAGTTTCTTTTTCTGATAGGATCGCAAAAGTGGTCGCTCCGCTTTACATTTGGCAGCAGAAGAAGCAAACCTGGAACTCATTCGTCTCTTTTTGGAGCTGCCCAACTATCTCTCTTTTGTTAATGCAAAGGTATGGTGATTTTTCCATAATACAGATAGAGAAAGAGAGGCTCATGCCCCCACTTTTCCTTCATGGAGTTGCTTTGTGGTCCCCAGGCTTACAACGGCAACACAGCCCTGCATGTGGCTGCCAGCCTGCAGTACCGTGTGAGCCAGCTGGATGCTGTGCGCCTGCTCATGCGCAAGGGAGCCGATCCCAGTGCCAGGAACTTGGAGAATGAGCAGCCAGTTCATCTGGTTCCTGATGGCCTTGTAGGGGAACAGGTAAAAAACTCCTAACAGCCCTCTCCTTCCATCGGTTCCTGTCCGTACAAAAGCTGCGTTCCACTCCAGAAGTTTCTTTGGGGTTTTGAGTTCTAGCTTTCAAGGAAAAGATTTAGTAAATACCATTTTATTCTTTAGATCTTTAGCTTCAAGACCAAGATCAGGCAGAATATACAGACCTGAAATTTTAGGTTTTTTTTTTCCATCTCAAAAGCTTTTACCTGTCAAGATAGGCTTTGTTTCTGTAACCCTGCAATGTACTGGAGGTAATACTCCTTCTCTTGCTCATCTCAGTATGGCCTGAGTTCTATTGCTTTTATTTTTTTTAATGCTTTTATTGCTCTTGTCAGAATTAGTAATGACAGTTCTTAGACTTGAGTAACAGATTAAGAAAATCCCTTTTTCCTACTTGTTGAAAAAACTGACTCTTGACCTAAGACAAATAACTTAAGCACAGCTGAGTTGCTGACTGTTGTCTTTCATTGGTTCAAATGCTGTAAAGTGGGATCATTTCTAGTGTGACTGAACTAAGGACCTAGGCTTGGATAAATGAATGCAAAACTGGATCTAGGGTGGGGTTTTTTCAAATTGTGGCTCACTTCAAGACAATGAATCCTGATGTTTTTGTCTTTTTCTCTTCTCCAGATAAGACGTATCCTCAAAGGGAAGGCGATTCAGCAGAGAGTGTCGCCATTTTAGGCTCCATGTTTCTTGGAGTTCAGCAACTTACACTCACTGTCAGTCAGGCAGTCCTAATGTATCTGTAAATAGAGCATTTGCCTGGTGTGGGCAAATGTTAGTTGTTTCTATGAAACAAAAGTATTTTGTTCACTATTATATAGTGGGTTATGTAAGAGTGAAAAAGCCCCAAACCCAGCAATCAAATTCCTCCAGCCAAAAGGGAATGCTTCATTCCCAAGTATGTGGAACATTTTCCTGGCTACCTGTATTTTCTATATTTCATAGCTATGGCGAGACTGATTTTTATTTAAATAGCCATACAGATAACTTTTAGACAAGGGCAATTCTATGGGAATTTTTTTTGTTTTTAAATTTTAGAAAGGGCTGATACAGGTCAAAATTGCAGAGATTGTTGTTGTGTTTTTAGTAACACTTAAATGCAAGAGAAATTAAATATTTTTGAAGTGGAACATTTATTTATGTAACTTTGCAGCTTTGTTCCAGTATCTTGTGCAGGATTGTATATAGACACTGACATTATTGTACAGCTGTATAGTTCTGAGAATCTATTGATCACTTGGGGAAGGATCTGAAGAAACAAGTTTCTTGATCTTGAACTTGCAAATTGCATACAGAGGTATAATACTGTACTGGTGCAAATCGGGTAAATTCTGTTGTTCTGAAAGACTGAGGTTGGAAAGTGGAGTTAAGATAGATTGTCCCTGGCACTGATTAGTGCATACTTTTGGACTTGTGTAATAACACATGAAAAGCTATGCTTCTTCAGGGGACTGTGTCAGTTTTTCTTGTTCCCAGTAGGGTTTTTTATTGTGATAGAACAATAGATTGAGAGAGGAGGATCACGATTATTATTGTGTGTATGTAACTTCTACTTTAGAGGATATGGTCCTGATTCAGTGCAAGTGTTTGGCCTGCACTTCACTGTTGATGCATGCTGGAATCTCTCAATGTTAATTATAATACTTCAACATGTGTAAGCCTTACTAGTGTTGGTGGGGCTTAAGCACATGCATAAGTAGCTTGCTGAATTGGGCTCTAGTTAATTCTAGAGACTTAATATTTTCCACCTCCTAAGCAGAGTTAGTCCATTTATGGTTTTACCTTATAGGTATAGTGGCTAGCAGAGTAATATTTGAAGTTAACAGTTTTTCTATTTTTTAATAATTATTAATGGAAAATGTATACTAAAGATGCTGTATACTTGTGTTCTGTTGGATAAAACTTCTTCCTGTCATCTTCTGAATGATCCACGCTGGGCTGTAATCCAGTAATATGTTCTTTGTACGGTCTTTGTTCTTAAACTGTTTTTTTCATCACATGCAGTTCTCTGTTGTAACCATTTAATTAGTCTGATTACACTGTTTCGGCAAAGTATGTCTTGTAGACAAGCTAAATGAAAAAATCTGATATGCAAATGCTTAGTTGCAATGTATTTCTTGAAGAGTTATGTGTAACTTGTGTTTGAATAAACATGCTCATTCAGTTCTGGTGGTTACTGTGTGTGACACAAATAATGACGAAGTCAAGCTTGAGGTGAAACTGATTTAGCATGGTAATAGTGTGAGGCTGAAAAGCCATTTGCTAAGATGAAATGAAGTCTTACCATCCTGCTGGTTATTCTTTCTCTTGTTTGATGCTGGTGTTCTGGGTCATGCACTGGGCAGTTGTGTTTTCTGTGAACTTAGTAGGTGTGCCCCAAATCGAGTTAATGGTCACCAGGTTGGAACCTGAACACTTGTCCCTGCATACTGGAAAGAATGACAGCAGTTTGGACAATTTTATGTTCTCTCCATGACTTCCCTGCCTTGGTCCTCTGTTCTGGCAGCTCAGGCACAAGTGTCACCCTAGCACAGGTGGCAGACTTTGTTAGGAAATAGGGCTGTACACATGGGGATGGGCTGTCTGCCTCACAGATAGTGATGAGATGGTTCTGAGCTGTCACTGACCCTTCGGGGGAAGAGCTGTCGTCACAGCCTGTCCCAGCTGAGCATGGAGCTGGAGAGATGGTAATAGTTGAGATGAATGTGGATGCAGCATTAGGATCTGTAGGAAAGGAAGAAAACCAAGAGAGCTTCTATGTAACTGTATGAACCTGCTGTCCAGCCTGCCTTACTGCTGCTTGTGGTGAGGGTGAAAGTGTGGGAATTGGAAGAGGCCCAGAGGTGTGGAGGAGCCTCCTTGCAAGGAGCAGCAGAGTAAATGAGGACAGTCCTGCAGAGCCATAACAGACCAGAGAACCTAAGTGGGGCTGAACTCACTCTCCCTTCCAGCTTGAGAGCTGGAAGCTATTGATGAAGGTACCACGCACAAAACAGGCAGCAGGAAACAGAATTGAATTTCTTATTAGGATATGCAAAGATGAAATGACACCTCTTTATGTGAACAGCTAATTGTTGTAGATGTTGTCATCTGCACCTCTCACTGCAAGTGACCCTGCCTTGGGTACACATTTTTTATTTGTGCAGGGAACCTGATAGTACTGTTTCCAGTTAATTTTAATTTTCTTTGTAAGAGATGATTACACAGGAAAAAGAGTTGCTGATGAGATATTCTGGCCCTTCAGATCAGCCTGATCTGACTGCCTGGCACTCCTTTCTGGGTGGCATTGACTGAGTCATCTCACGTAGGGATTAAATACTCTGGGCTTGTAAGTTTGGCATGTGTTCAGCCAGTGCTTGAGCATGAAGTAGGTGAGAGGCATTTAGGAAGCAGTGTGGTGCTTTCTGTGGCACTTGTGCCCTTCTGGAAGGGGCACTCCTGGCACTCCAAGTTAGAAAATTCCTAGGGGGAGGCTCTAGTGTTTGAAATTTACTTTATCTCCCTGGAGCGTAATTTCATTGGAGAGTTCAGTAGGTAATTTCACAAGAAAGCATCCCTGCTCTGGCTCATTTTTCTCTTCTATGATCTTGGGAAGGTCTGGCATATCTGACCCAATCTAACTAGCTGTTAGAAGCAATTCCTTTTTACTAAAGGCCAAGTGACACTAAATATTTATCAGTGTTTCCCTGATAACTTATGATTCTTGGAACTGTTGAATAGCTTTTGTTGATGTGGATGTAGGCTCACCATTTATTTCACTGATTGCAGTAGAGACTGAAGAAACTCTGGCTTGGTTCTGAGTAGGAATGTGGTGCTTTGTTCCCAGGATGTTTCTGATTTGTTTATCTAAGTAAGCCAAACCTCAGTAAAGGACTGCTTTTTGATTTTTGTGGGCTACTCATCTGGCTGGAGTTGTGGAAGGTGGCAATCCATGATTTACAAGAAATGTGTTCTGCTTCTGGAGATGGAAAATGTACATTTCCCACATGTATTGCTCATTTTATATTTTTATCAGAAAACAAAAACACAGCCAGGAAGTACGTTCTTAGAGAGGCTGGGTGTGGTAGAACTGACTGTGAGGATATGACATGAACTGCTTGTTCTTCTTACCTGACAGTTTGCTTGTCTGGTTGCCTTTCTTTTAAAAATATATATGCTCTCCTGTGTAAGGGAAGAACTAAAGCTGGTTAAAGTGCAGTGAACATGTAAAGATAAAGAACAGGTTCCAGCAATTAAGTATCTGCCAAAAATTGACCTGGTATTTCAATGCATTCAAATCTTTCTATTGTTATCTATTACCTTTCCCGAGTGTTTGGTGATATTCTTGGCCTGAGATACTGATGGCTTGGGAGGAAATGCTCATCTGTACACAGAGATATATGGTCAGTTCTTTTCCTGGCAAAATTTCCTGACTGTTCTTGGCAGTATTTCTTCAGATCTGCTTCCTGATAGCAAAAAATCTCAAGACAGCCCTAATGAAACTGGGAACCACATTAGTGCAGAAGTCCTACACCTGAGGTTGTCTCTCTTGTAATAGTGGAATTTAGACGCTGGTTTCTTCTCTAGGTACCTATCTCAGTCTTGCTGGAGAAAAGTAAAATATCTTGGGCTGTGTTTTCCTAGTGTCTGTGTTCAGCTTTTGTGATTGAGGCTGTCTTAATAAATCTTTGTTTTACCTGATAATCCTTACTCTTAGCTCTGAAAATGTGATCTAGGCTGTTTTGAGAAAGTGATTACTGTACTAACCAACCTATACTTCACATGTGTTTTTCCCCTTAGTTTCTGTGAATTTTTCCCTTCCCCTTTGCTAGTCAGAAGGCCTGAAGGAAAGATGACTAAGGTGGTGCTTTGGATTTAGAAGGGGGAGCAGGAACTTGAAAGAAGTTGCACATTGCTTCTGTAGATGTGTCTGGGCGGCAAGGCAGATTGAAGATTCTGTGAACTGTCTTGTGGATGCAGTGCAGAGATGCTTTTGTATGTGCTTAATTAAAGCTTGTAGTTCTGTTCAGATGATCTGGGCCACATAGGTGACCTGTTGGTACCACAGTGGGTACCATCTTTTTCTAAGGTAGGTCATGGTATCAAATGCTATAGAAGTTCCCAAGCGTAGTGTTGGCCCCAAATAACGGATTTCTTCAGCAGTGCTGAGTACTTTCCATTGACTCAACCTGGGAGAGAGAGAGAACTTGGGACATTTCAGTCCATGCCTCCTTAGGACAGCCTTCAGTCTATCTTGAGGCTTTTGTGGGAAGGCCCAGAGCTGCCCCATAATCTTTATAGCCAGGCTTGCCATAAAAAAGGACAGGGACTCTGTAAACACTGCTATTCATGGCTAGCCAATAAACCCTAAAGAGCTGAGCATGTACATCTTGTTGTTTATCCACAGGCAGAACACAGGTCCTTGCCCAAGGCCTTTCAGTCCACTAAAAACATCCCAGTAAGTGATGCCAATAAATTTGGCATTTCTATAAGAAGAACTGGAAGTTTGAGGTCACAGTGATGAAAAATCCCGAGAGGCGCTCACAGTGTCCTTTGCACTGTGCTGCAGTTGGATGTAAGGTGTAGGAGTGAGAACTGGGTCACCAGTGACAGCCCATGTTCATTTTGAGGGGAAGTGTTTTAGGAGCAGTTTGAGAAAAACCATCAAGATAGCAGCGTGCTATTATCATTATTCATCAGTAGATTTCCAGGTGGCTTCAAAAGCCAGTAATAATCACTAGTCCCATCGGCTAGATAAGAAACCCAAAGCAGGGAGAAGGAAAGAAGCATGTCTGAAGAGACTCAAAGAGCCACAGGAGCTCCATCCAAAGGCTGTGCAGTCTTGCAATTATCCTTCTAGATGCCTGCTCTTTCTAAATTTGCCAAATAACACAATGAGTAATGACTGATCTATTGGTCATTCATGATCCTTCTGTAGGTCATTCATGCTGAGTTCATGTGTTTTGCATGCTCAGTTTGGAGACCCTGCCTGTGATGCTGCTTTTGCTTACTGCTAGGATTACCAGGCTGTTTGGAGGAGCCGCTGGACATAAGAATGATGCTATGCTGTTTCGCCTGAAAAATGAGCTTTTTCACCTGAAAAATTTAACATTTCTGAGCACTGATTGCTGGAACAGGAAGAGAAAAAGCAGACCCAGACTAGGAAAAAATGCACCAGAGCAAATTGAGTATGCTACCATGGCAGGGAACTCTGAGTTAGACCCATGACTCTAGACTCACTGTGTTTTGTGAACACTTGAGGCAAAACTAGGGAAACCTTCTTAAAGTGAGGCAAAATCATATAAAGACATTTTGAAAAGCTGGTCATGAAACATCACTGGTCATTAATGGATTTCTTAAAAAATTAAAGGGGAGTCAAACTGAGGAATAAGCATTTGTCTTAGTGGTTTGAGGTTTTAATGGCACTTAAGACATCACCATGAATGCTCTGATGGAGCTATATGAAACAAGACTTCCTATTGGGATAGAGGAGTGGAGATTGAGCTCAGGACACGGATGACTCATCAGGAAATAACTATGCCAGTGGGTCACCTGCTCTGCTGCTTGGGATAGATGGACCTCTCTTAACAAAAATAAACATGGGAGGGAAAAAGAAAGTATTTAAAAATTAGCAGATAGGACAGGATGCTTTACTGCTTATTTTTTTATTAGTATTTTTACACAGCTTTTATCCACTTCTGTTCTAGCCCCTGGCTCAAGTCTCAGGCTGGTATGGTTATTCATTTTCTCAAACTTTCTCACACATGTCTGTGAATAAAATACATGCATATGTAGAGTAAGTTTATAATATGGATCAATTTATTTTTGTATTCTGTAGGAGAATTGTATGTATATATATGCATGCAAAATGTAAGTATGTAAAATGTATTGTGTGGGAGTACATAAGGCAGTAAAACTCTTTCAAGAAGATGAATCTTTTTATCCAGGAGTAATTCATTACTTTAGAAGTTTTTACCTTCTTTTGTTAAAAATAGAAACTTTTCCCATGCTATTCTCTTGAATTTGCAAATTGAATGCTCTAGTGAAAACCAAAGCAGTATGAAGAATAAAAATTTGGTTTCTAATGGTTTTCTGTCCTGAGAATGACTGGCAATGTAGACTCTCCCATGCATAATGAGGATGAAGCACATTCCTTGGCTCTTGGTGAGGACCCTAATATTGTCCCTCTTTCTTGATAAATCCATAAATCTTGACATCTATGTGAAATAGTAAGTCTTGCCATCTCTGCTCTCTTTTACCATAAGCAGAAGGACCCCAGGAAAGGTGTTTTGCATGTACCTTGTGTCACAGAGTGTTGAGTTAACACTGCAAAGGGTTGATCTGCCACCTGGAAACCAACATACAACGCACCAGCAAGTTCTAGTCCTCACCCAGGGCTGAAACCTGTCTGTGCAACCAGTAGTGCGAAGGCAGGTACCTTTGTACTTTATTATAGACACAGTAAACAAAGAATTTTTGTTTCTTCTTCCCTAGCTGTCATAATGAAATTTTATTATTGCAGTGGTTTTTATCTGCCTTCTGATGAACATGAATGTCGTTAGCCTCTTTCCCACGCTCTCTGCATCCATGTCTCAGGTGCCTCTCTTGATTCCGCGGCAGCCCTTCCTTTCCATGCCTCGCGTCCCCAGCTGGCAGAGCAGGCTGGGCTGCGGTGGCTGCGGCCGAGCCTGGGGACAGCTGTTGGGAGGGAGCGCTGGAGCAGACCTGGCCGCTGGCGTGCCATCACTGGCCGCTTGCTCCCTGTGGAGCAGTCTGGGCTCAGGACTGGGATTTGCTTGGATGTGGAGAGCAATGGGATGGGTGTGCACTTCTGTCTGTCTGGCTTTGGACACTGGGCATGAGTGAGTGAGAGGTATCCTTGCTGCAGGGACAGCAGCAGTCATCTCCTGTTTGTCTGAGTGGGACAGAGCAGGAGCACCAGGAACATGGCTAATAAGCTTCATGTGCTTTCCAGGAAGGTGCTGTAAAGATGCAGCAAGAGCTGTGGGGAAGGTAGCCTGCTCCTCCTGCCTTCCCACTCCCAGGTTGATGCCTGGAGTCCTGTTTCCCTGCTCCCATGGGGGGATGGTCCTTTGCTCCCCAGGCAAGAGCTCGGTTGTCACGCCATAGCTGGGGCTGCAGCTATGAAGACCTCTTGCCCCTCCCTCTGCAAGCCCAACAATGGCACTTTCCTTCAGGGATCTACTGGTGGCTGCCACCCTCCTCCAACCTTGTGTCCGTTCCTACCCTGTCCACCCCATATGTGGTGTGGATCTTGTGACAACCTCTGCCTCAAGAGCTCTTGTTTGAGATGCTGGGTGCAGGGACAAGTGCAACAGGGGCCCTACTTCAAAAAGATGCGTCTTCCCTGATCACTGGCTTGATAGCTTCCAAAGGCCTCCTGGTGCAGATGGGCGTTCAGGGAAGATTTGAATAAGGAGAGGGAGGAGGCCTGACAGCTCCATCTGGGACTCCATCAGCCGCTCACCATTTGTGTACAGACTTTATGTTCTGCTGTGGCATTGTCCTTGTTATCATGCTGGTGGCTCTGGTTCTTGCTCTGCCTGTTTACTTTTACTCCATGGTTGAATTTACTGCTCCTGAACTCTTTATTCTTGTTGGCTTCTGATAAATTACTGTCTCTTATTAGCCTTAAATTACTTCCTCTTAACAACCTTTAATTATTTGCTGCCATCATATCTTGGTGCCACATCCTCTTAATTAGGCTTGCCATACTAGTAGAGACTCTTCTGTGCCTTTGTTTAAATCCATTAGCTTTGCTTCTGGCTTGTCTTGGCCATTCTCTCATCTTTTCCTACTCCTGCTTCCCCATCCACCTGTATCTTCCATTGATACTATGGACCATCCTTCCTGTCCTTTCCTGTTAGCCTTTATGGTCCTACTGCAACCCTCTGGCCACCAGGTCCTTCTTGCCTTGTTCTTTCACAACCTACATCCTACCTGCCTTTTTTGGGCACTGGAGAGTGTTGGTCAATTTATTTTATCTTTTTCTTTCTCTTCTCTGTTTGCTTTTATGCATTCTTTGATCTGTCTGTCCAGCTTCCCCCATCCCTCTTATTTCTTGCCTTGAGAGTGGTTTTGGTTTCTTTTCTCTGCCGGTGTCCCTATTCCTTTGGTGGGATACACTTTGCAACTTTCTCTTCCCCTTTGCCGACAAACTTCATTTTGAGAACTGTTTTTTTCTCAAGACTAGTTCCAATGACTCTTTGTGACCCTTTTCTTGAGCAGCTCCCAGAAGCCTCTATCTTGTTGTATTCAGTCCACTGCATCTAGCTCTGGTACTTGTTTACCATAGAATTATGGAATGCTTTGGGCTGGAAGGGACTTTAAAGATTATCTAGTTCCAGCCCCTGGGCCATAGGCAAGAACAACTTCCACAAGACCAAGTTGCTCAAAGCCCCATCCAACCTGGCCTTTTCCCCATTTTCTGCTCAGACCTACTTGGAGCACTGTTTCTGTGCTCAGGCAGTCAGATCCTGCCTCTCCTGGTGCCTTTGAGTGTTCCACTTCTATGGAGCTTAGGTTTACCAATTTGCTACAGCATTCAGTGTCCATCACCACTCTGCATTGTGCTCTGTGTTGCTGTTCCCAGAACTGAATCCATTTCCAGCATCACCACTGTATCCATTTTCTCTCCCGACCATTTTCTAACTTCTGCAAATCCTGCCAGCTTTCCTTTGTAGCACCACCAGCACATTTCCTTTTGTGTTGGCTACTACTAAAGTGTTGGCTGCGGAAAAAGCAAACTGAAACTTAGGAGACTAGAAGAAGAAGGAAAAGTGGTCAAACCTAGAAACAGATAAACCTTGTTCATGAGCCTAGAATTAATCTATTCTCCCACCTTTGTCTCTTTTTCAAATTCCTCTGGTCGTAACCTGTTGCTGAAATGTCGAGTGCCTGCTTCTCTCCCTCATGTGCCAGTCCCAGCAGTCCTGCAGCCCCTGTGCCTCTCTGTTCACCCACGCTGAAAGCTGGCACAGCCTGCAGCTCACCCTCCTGCCCACCCTGCACATGGGGCTTTGTCTAGAACAGCCATCCTGCCTTTCACCACAGGGGCCAGTATTTTCCATAGTGCTGCCCTTTCTTTCCCAAAACTGGAGCATGAAGATTTCCAACTGCTGTCTCTGTTCACCCAGAAGTGTTTTCTTTGCTGTGCCATGTCCCCATGGCCTAGGCCATGTGCCTCATCGATGCAGTTGACAGAGGCTGGTGAGGCCAGGGTGTTTTGCTGGTACTGGGGAGCCATCTGCAAAGCAGCCTTTGCTCAAGAGCCTCATTCCCCCCAGCCAGCGCTGTCAGTTCTCAGGACCTGTCTGCTTGCTCCAAGCATTCGGCAAGATTGCGGGAATGATTCTGTCTAAGTCATTAGTTTGACTAATATTGTATCTCTTTATTGTAAAAATGTTCTTTGAGGTTAATTAATGAGGAGTGGGAGGAGATAAAATGAACTCTGGTTTTGCAGGTGAAACACCATTCCTTTAAAACAAAATTCTTGTAATGTTAAAAAAGAAATAAACCCACTTAAAAGAAACCTCTACTTCTTCCTGTCGGGAGACTGTTTCCCACAGAAAGTTGTACCTTATCCCTCTCCCCCTTCCTTTTTTTTTTAAGCAAGATATTCCCTGCATGTCCCTATCTGCCTATCTTGTCTTTCTCTTAACAAAGTGATAACATCTTGGATCACCAGGATGTACGCCAGTGGCTTGTCCCTTCAAAACACATCAGGTGCATAACATAAAGCACAGAAATGCTGTGATATCTCAGATGGGGAACACAGCTTTCTGACTTCCCTTCCATAGTGCCATGGCAGCTGCCAGCTCCTGCCACATCTCACAGGGCCTCTTGCACAATGTGTTGTGCCTCAACAATAAATCTCAGCAGACTGCATGTGAAAATTACTGTCTCTGTGAAGAAACGTGCCTGTGATTCTGTCTGGTGCCCAGCTCTCCCTGTGGTACCCCAGCTGTACCCCAGGAGATGGGAGGTTGCTGATGCCAGGGATATCCCAGTGTGCTGCCGTGGAGGGGATGGCACAGCCCCTCTCTGCCCAAAAACACCATCTTCTGCCAAGGCTGGCAGAGACCTTGCAGACTGCAACAAGCTGGGGAAGAGCTTCCTGAGGTGTGGCTCCTGACTGTCATGTCCTTATCAGAAAGCCATGGGGAAGTTTGTGTTAGGCCTATTCTCTTGCTAAACAGAAGTTCAGCTTCCAAGTCGGTCAGCCCAGCTGGAAACTTCATGCCAAGTGGGGGTGCCTTAGGGAAAAAGCAGTGTAGAGAGACCCTGAAGCTCTTGTAGCCTTCCTTGTATCCCATTTCTAATACCACCAGCCTCTTTTGGTGCATAGCTCAATAGCACCTTGGCAGTACCTGTGGTGGTGAGGGAGGAATTCCTGCTTGGCTCTTACAGAGGTCACAGCTGCAGCACTCTCACAACGCATTCAGTGTTCTCCAGCTGTGTTAAAGATGGCTTTTTGCTTTTTCTCCACAAGACACATGCTAACGAGAAAATAAGGCCCTACTAAACAGATTTGGAAATACCAGGTCATTTTCATTGTATGACACACAACGGCCTTGAAAGCAACCCTGGAGCATCAGTGTAGGGTGCTGGTTGGGGTGAGGATGGGCTTTGAGGCTGATCATTTGACTGCAGAAGTGGAGACTGAGCTGCTGAGCAGAAGATGGATGAATTTGCTCAAAAAAATGTGTGTTTGGCTGCAGCCCAGTGCCTGTGTGCCTTGGCACGCTGTGTGCCGGGATGGGCGAGGAGCAGGAGGGGCAGGCGTGGGGGGATTGGCACCACGGCGGAGCGAGTGGCACGCCTGCTCTGTCGGAAGCGGGTGGGAGGTGATGGGAACCTGGGAGCTCTTGGTGGCATGGCTCGGCTTGCTCTCTTCTGCCCTGCCAGGCCGGGGCCCTGGCACTCCCTGCTGCTGTGCTCCTCTTCCACATTTTCCTTGTTGCTTTTCTTTGTTTTCTGATGAGCCAAGCCTTGTTTTGGAGGGGGAGAGAGTGGTGCAAGTGAAAGAGATCTTCATCGGCGGGGAAAGAGGAGAGCTGTTCTTAAAATCTTCTCTTGTCCCCTTTCCAACTCTCAGAGGAGCAGTAAAGCACTTCCTGTGTCCATGCAGGAGCCTTCCTGGGATGCTGGCTCCAGGAGGATGCTCTCAGACCCCAAGGTGCTCTCTTGCAAAGCTGTCCATGGAATTGTGTGTATGAGTGCACAGGGAGGGCCAAAACGCAAAACCATCCTGTTAGCTCTGCGAGGGAAAGCTCATCATCACACCCAGCCCAGCCTGGAGCTGTGTGCAGATTCCTTAGGCAGGCACAGGGACAGAGGTCTGTGTGATGGGAACTGAGTTTGGTGTTAATCATCACAACATCACAGCAGACTGCCAGTGTCTCTAGTGCAGGGATTTTGGAAGAGCGACTCTCTGGGCGCTATCAGAAGGCGTGTAAATGCATGTAGAGCCAGCTCATGCACCCAGCAGGGAACAAGCCCTCCCTTCAGGAGGGAGTGGGTGGGCCTGCTAGCTGTCTGGGCCTGAGAGGTAGGAAACACCCCAACATCAGCCCTGGCTCCAGAAGTAGGCAACAAAACTGTGTTGCTAATTGCAAGCTGTGTGGGGATTTTTGATGGCCCTACCCCACACTGGTTCATTCCTGTCTGGAAAGAAAGAGATGTTTTTCTGCAGTGGGCAAAGAGGAGCTGTGATCTCCTCTCCCTTTCAGTCACACCCATTTTACAGCATTAGGAGTGGCACTGGCATGGCCATCCTGGGGGGATGAGAGGCCTTAAATGGTTTCTTGACATTTCTTTATACATCAGCTGTCACCTTTGTGGCGTGGATGTAGTAAGGGAGTCCTCTCCCAGGAGAAGTCACAGACAGCAGGGGTAGCTCAGTATTGGGCAGAGTGGGGGATGCAGAGGCTCTGCCATGTCCCCTCTCCCTCTCTGGGAAAGGCTGCTGAGGTGCTGGGTGCCAGCAGCACCCTCTCTCTTGGGTGCTGGATGCTTGGGCTTGTCTGCTTCCTTTGGGAGCAGTCCAGGTGACTGCTCCAGTGCTGTCCCCGTGTTGGTCATACATAGCTTCTTGGGTGCTGGTCTTGGGGTGGTTCAACAATGTGTTGTTTTGGGGAGGGACGTGGTGGCAAGGTGCCAGCACATGGTTGGGGAAAAATATCTTGTTTTCCTGAAGAGTTTTACTCTGAACTGAGTGCCCAGCCCGTAGTGAAACACCTGTCTCCACTAAGGAGAGCTTGACACTGATCCATCCAAGGTTTCCAAGCACTGGTGCCAGCTTTTGCAGGACAGAGGACATCAGAAAGTGGTGGGAATGGACCTCTGACTCCTCCAGGGATAAAGGTTGGGACACGAGGTTTGCCCCATCCTTCCTCATGCCCACTCCCCTGATTGCCACCTCCTTGGCTTTGCCAGGTGCTGAATGGCCTCAGTGACTCTTCCCACACACTTTCTTTTTAAGGGGTTATTTTTAACCTGGACCCCTTCAATGTCTGCTCACAGGTTAGATCCTGTGGACAACTTTGGGGTCCCATTAAGAGACACAAGCTTGGGGATGGAAGAGGAGGAGCATAGGGAGGAAGGTGATGGGTGAAAGAAGCTGGCTGCTGTGCTGCACTCACCTTCTCCAGAGTGCATGGTGAGGGAGCTGTGCTGGAGATTGTTTGGCCCATCAAGGCCAAGAGGTACTGGCTCAAGGAGCACTGAAGCCTGCTGGATCTGGGTGGTGGTTTGAGGTCTGATATGGTGAAATACTGAGAGCCTTGTGGGGATGTGAAGGGAGGTGAGGTTTTTTGACAGGCTGTAGAAGGGTGTGGAGGGCCTTCCTTGTGTTTCTGAGAGGTTATAGCAAGTGCAGAGGGTGAACAAAACTAGTCAGTTGGTAAGACAAGGCTATAATTAAAGCCTTTCAACCTCCTTGCCTGACCTAATTTTTCTTAAATCAAATCTTACCTACTTTTAAACTTTGCCTTACCCAAGGATAAATGCAAAGTAATGCAATTAGGTTCAATGAAAAAACAAATGATAGAAAACTGATCAGTGCTAAAAATCTGATTTGATCTCCTGTAAAGTGGTGGTCTTCCTGCTGCTTCCTTGCCCTAGCAAAACCTAAATTGCCAGGAGGACCTTTGCCTCATCTATCACTCAAAAATATAACTTCCCTTTACTTTTAACACCCAAAACCTCCAGCCAAGCAAATAATTAGTGTGCATAAAGCTTGCACCAAACAAACCAGGACAATTTCTCCACCATTGCAATTAACTTCCAACACTGTTCCTCACTCTCAAATAGCTGGGATATACTTGCAAGGTGACTGTGGCTCACCAGAGCCTTGAGGCCTCATACAGGGCTGCTCTGGCCACTTTTCCTGCAGCAAATCTTTTTTTTTCTTCCCCAGGAAAGTATTCCGTTTTAGATGTGAGCACATCTCCCTGAGTAGCAAGGGTGCACCTCTGCCCGTGAGAGTGGAGATGGAACTGGCACTCCGTGGTGCCCATGTGTTGGAGGCACAGCAGCATAAGGTGTGGGATATCCCTTTGGTGAGTTGGAGCTGGATGTGCTGGCTGTGTCCCATCCCAGCTTCTGATACACCCCTGGCTCACTCATGGACAGGGCAGGCTGAGGAGTAGAAAAGCCTCTGCTGCTGTATAAACACTGCTCAGCTGTAACAAAAACATCCGTGTGCTCTCAACTCTGTTTTGGTCACAAATCTGAAGCACAGCCCTGTATGAGCTGCTATGAAGCAAATGTCCCAGTCAAAACCTGTGCACCTCTTATTTCCAGTGAGGAGGCTAAGTCAGAGCTTTTATCCTGGTATTTTGTCACAAAAGGACAAAAGATGGATGAGATTTGTAGGTAAAGCCGTAATATTTCATTAAACCAACTGTTATAATTGTAAAAAAATAAGACACTCTTTTTGGAATAAGGTTATTCTTTGGTTTTGGGCTGCAGGCATGACAAGTAGGGTTCTCTCCATCTATATCAATTAGCTTAATAAAATACAAGTTTGCAATCATGTACTCAGAGCAGGTGACTGCCTCTGTACTACTGAGGCTACAGGGAGGTAAGAAGTATAAAAGCAACACCTGAAGAGGAGGAGACCTGCAAGTATACAGTGAGTGTATAAATCAGGTCAAAGACATGAACAAATTAACTTGTCAAATTCAATAACTCAACATGGCGTGTAACCCAAAGTTCAACTTCATATAGGTTTTTATTGCTTGCTCAGGATCAACTGCTCCAGTACCCTGCTGTTGTTTGTGTTTCTTTTGAGTGTGTTAGTGCTGTTATTCCAAAGAAGTAATAAAACTTCAAGAACTGGACTTTGGATTTACACTGTTTGTGCTTGGGAATTGAAATTTTTAAATGGAATTTGTCTTTATCACCTAGAGAGAGTGTGTGTGAGAGAGAACAAGCAAGAGACAGAGTTTTACATATCTACATCATCATGAATTTCAAAGGGCTTTACAAATCCTACTCTTCCAAAATCTACTAAAATGCTGTGCTTTGCATATGATTATATGAAGCTCATTAGTAAGAGTACTAATGAGCCTCTACACACCCGAGGCAGATAAATGAGGTTCCAGAGTAAAATGATTTGCTTAAGGTCAGACTCCTGAAAGTTGACAGCAGAGCTGGAAATAGAAACTATTGTTTGCCAGTCCCTTGTACCATATTCCCACGGATGGAATGTGAAGTGGTTTTTTTTTTAAGATGAAAACACTGCTGTTTGTTCATGCTGTTTCATTTCTTGTGTCTTCAATGTAATCTTCACAAATGCAAATGTCCTGACCTAGAGCTATATAAGGCCTTCATTAAAGCCTCTCCACAATACCAGCCTTCATGCAATTGCATAAAGCAGAAGGGGTAGCCCAATTTAACAATTCCCACGCCTCATAAAATGATTGGCCTACTTTCTTTAAAGTGGGTTTAAGCCATAGCCCCCAACATGATTGAACACGGAAGCCACACTATTAATTGTCTATCTTCTGCCATTAAGGTAGTGAGTTACTGGGTACTGAGGCAAACAGTGTTTGTCTTTCATGCACTAATAGACAATTTTGCATGTTTTTTTATCTTTATTTTCAGTCTGCAGTGGAGCACACTGACTTTCCTCCTCCCTTCTCTTTGAGGAGCTGTAATTGGGATGGGGATGAGTGCAGGGAGGTGTAGAACTGGTGCTGCACAAGAGAAGTTCCACTGTTGGCATCATGGCTCTGAACTGGACGTGGGCAGCCACTGAAACACCCTGTGCCCACATTGCAGAGGGAAACTGGGCATAGTGTTCCCACTCCTGGAATGAAAGCAGGCAGGCTAACAGAGCTGCCTAGAAACTCCTGGTTACCCCATTCAGAGGGTACTGCACCTCCATACTGGTGTGCTTTACCTGTGAGGGGTGAACACTCCTCTGTTCTCCTGCCCCTCTCTCCACGAATGCCATTTCTTCCCTGCTGTACATACATGTCTTTTCCTCACTTCCATGAACAGCTGTTGCTCTTGTCAACAATTTAAAGTAAGGCCAGTGAAAGGGGTTTTGACAATTCTAGGCTTGCAGGAAGACTTGTGGCACAGAAAAAACCAATTATATAGACAGACATATATATGTATGTATACATACATATATATACATATATACATATACATGTGAGAGAGAAAGCAAGAGACTGAGCCTGCCAACAAGCCTCCCGTGTGAATATGTGTGTGTACTTCTTGGCAAGGCACATGTGACTTTGTGCCTGCACATTTTATACCATTCCTACACACTCCTCTTATCCTGAGCCCATTTTAAACTTGGATATCTGGAGGCACAAAATCATTCCCTGGGATGGCAGTGCTGAGGAAGCCATTGGCATTTGTGGTCATGGTTTGCCAGCCTTTGTGGCACTCATAACTCAGATCATCCATCCCTGGGCAGATGTTTTCTCCACCAGCTCTCCAGCCAGCACTGGTAATGCTGGCAAGAACAGCAGAGTATAAGTTTACTTGTTGTATAAACCAAACAGATAAGTATACATTCTCCTACTTATCTCAGCAGGGCTGGATCAAATGATGGCCACAGAGTTCAAATACCTCAGGTTGATTAAAACTGGATTTTTTTTTGTAGGTTATCTGAAAACAGATACTTCAATGCACTGACACAATAGCAATAAAAGCTGTAAAACTGTGTTCTTCTTTTGGCACTAGCCCATTGTAAACAGTGAGCTACTGGGCTTAATGAGGCAATTCTGTACCATCGCTTTTAATAACTGAATGTTTGTCTCCCGGCTATTCAGGTGGGCTATTACTGGTATTTAATATTACTGGCAATGTTGTTGTATATTTTGTGCCAGTGCTGGCAAAGAATGAGGTGATTCTTCCAGATAACAGCCCTGCAATAGTATTTTTCTGACTTTAACTGAGCAAAAGGCCAGGCAAAGCCACTGCACGCTTGTATTCAGCTTTGCCTTTTCCTTACAAACTTTATTTCAAACACTGAAAGAGTTAAATGAAATAATTACAGGCATAAGCATGTTGATTCTAGCTTCTGTTATGGCAAACACAAAAATGTATTGACCTAAAAGGTAAATGTTGATTGAAGCAGAAAACTGACGTCAATATGAACTCCAAAGTATTTTGTATCTTGATGTTTGGCACATGAACACCACAGTGTATATATAGTGTGAAATACTTAGGTTTGCTTTAATTAGATGTATGATAAACTGATGATTGCGGTTCTCATTTCAAGTGTAACAATTTACGGCATGACTAATTCTGCTGAAAAACCCAAAATTGTCAGCAACAATTTGGAGGGCTGAGCAAACTGTCAAATGGCATTGCTGGGGTTACATACATAAAAGATTCATATAAGATTCATAAGACTCTGCTTAGTCTGCCCAAATTTTCAGGGTGATTTTTTTCCAACCAGCATGTTTTGTACCAATACTTCCTCCTCACTCAGAAATGTGCTTGATGAAGATCAGTTTGTGGTGGAAGACATAGATACTTGGTTCCAGCACCACGATTCCCTCCCCTGTAGATGTGCTGCTGCTGGTTTGGGATTCTCCCCATTCTCCTGCCTCCCACAGCCCAGACTGGGCCCCTTGCACAGGGTACCCCACCACTGTCAGCTTTTCTTTGTGTCACCCAGTAGGTCTGAGCTCATGTTTTTCTCTCTCTGCGGTCCTGTACAGCACTGAGCTCTCTGCTGAGAGTTTGGCAGCTCTGGGAACATTGGCCTGCTGAGGACAGGGTGGCAGCAAGGTTGAGTTCTGTTGAAGTGTTGTGGGTGGCTCAGAGAAGTCCATCAGTGTGCTTACTGGTGGGTCCAACAACACTTCAACCATGTACAAAACGAGGGCAAATTTTATTTCACCTTTCCACCAGATCCCCACTTGCAGAGTGCAGAGATGGGTCATGGCTGGTGGCAAAGGGGTTGTGTGGGCAGCTCCCGGGTCCTAAAAGTGAGGGATGTGGCTGGGTCCCAGACAGTGGAGGCGTTTACAGGCGCTGGGTTGGAGCCGGGGGATGCGGGTGTACGGGGACAAGAGATGGCCAGGAACTGGGATGGTCGCCCGAGGCATGTGGAGGTGGAGCACGAGGGGGTGGAGTGCCTGCAGCTCTGCTAGCGGCCATGCTTGAGTAAACTACAATTGAATTAGACTTGTAAATGTCCCAAGAAGCCCTTGGGAAGGTGCCCCTTCTGATTCACAGGGCTTCCCCGTCTGCGTGGCACTGTGTGCAAACCCTGGCCAAAGCCCTCGCTGCCCCTCCAGCAGGGATGTTTCTCCAGCTGTGAGATCTGCATGTTCAGCAGCTGTGTCTGGCACTGCCTCAGAGCCTGCTGATGAGTCTTCATGGATCAAAGCCCTCAAGCATGGGCTTGGGCTTCCCTCTGCATCTGTGAATTGACTAAAGCTTGCATTTATTTTTGTGAGCCTCCAGTGGGGGCCACAAGTGTGGATAACGTAAACGTGTGTGCTCCAAAGCAGCAGCCAACAAAAGAAAGGCAAGGTGGAAGACAAAAAAAGGAAAAAACCCAGCTCTTGGTTTCTTAAGAAGATCTGACCTCATACATAGGCTTGTGTTTTTTCCTATTTCATTTTCCTCACCCTGACATATAAATGGTTTCACAGAGAGTGCTGCTCTTGCTAGATCAGTATTAACCCAGGGTTAGCTTGAACCTGGGTTTAGGAGAATGGCTTGATCTGAAGGTAATTTGTAGCAGTGCTTTTTTCCTCTCTGCTTTTAGAGTATCCCCATGTCCCTCTTTCAACCATTTATTTTCCTTTCAAAAATTCTAAAGGAAAGTAACTTTAATTAAAATTTTAAAATTAAATATAAAAGAGGACATTCTCAAGATGCAGCCTGATTGTGGTAGTTTCTGTCTTAAGAAAGAGATTACTGACTTGAGACCTATAGTGTTCTCCTTATTCATACCTTGGCTACATTAAAAACACTGCATATGTCAGTAGATTTCCTTGGAATATGTTCAGGAACTTAATGAAGAAATAAGTAATTGACTAGTTTTCCTTGAACCTTGATGGATAATCTGCAGCTTTTTCTTTTAAAGCAAGAATACATTTTTTTCCAAGTATTTCAGGTATTTTCACTATGCAGCAAAACAAGGTCTCCAACAAGCACTTTTTTTCTGCTTTGAAAGTCTTTTTCTTAGCTTGGCTGCCTTCAGGGAAAAAATGTGGCAGACAAAACTGGTGTTTAACAGAAAAGCCAGCTGGGGAATCCCACCATCTCTCCTTCTGGGGAAAAGTGAGCCAGACATCCAAGTCAAAAAACGAGCTAACTGGAGAACTTGCCTTTTCCTTCCTCTTCCAGGTGGCTTTTAACAAAATACCTTTTGGTGATTGTAATCTGTTGCTTCGGGCCACTGACCGTGGATGTGGGTCTGGGGGGAACCAAAACCAGACACTTCAGAGGAAATTTTATAGTCCATGTTAACTCAGTTACGTGAGGCGGCACACTCAGGGTGTTTCCATATCTGCTACAATCTCTTGCTTGAGGACTGGACATCCAGCTTCCTAAGAAATCATGGTGACAAATGATCTTAATTTCCCAGTGCTGTGCGAAGCAGAAATTGGGTCTCCTGCATTTTAATGGTGTTCTGTTTGTGACTGCTTTTGTGATTAATGTCCCAAGGGAAAAAGCATCAGGATGCACCAGAAGGAGGTGCTTTAAATACAAGGCAGTCAAAAATGAAAGGCTGCTTCCATGAAGCATAGCTGTGCCACCTGGCTCATCAGGAAGGAGCCTGGCCCAGGGGTGGGTGGGTGGTCTTGTTCCACAGCTGTGGCTGAGCTCTGAGCTCAGGATGCAGAGTGTGCTCAGCATGTTGCCTGTGTCTGGCCATGCAAACTTATCTCGGTCACCCAAGACATCTATTACACTCTGACTCACTCTGCAGAGACACAGCCTGAGGAGGGATGGTAATTTTTCAAGGCAGTTTCTTCAGAGTAAAACCACACTTGAGGAAGACAGTTCCTTCCCATCAACGAGCTCAGCAGCTCTGCACCAGCACTTCACATCACAAACGATGCTTGGGGGTGTTTGCCTGAACAGCACAGCCTGTTCCGAGATGAAGAACCCAGCCCACTTGTCACAATTTACCAATAAATCAAGGTTTCATGTAGCTTGTGAACTAGGTGATTCATCCTTCTCTTGGTAGGTGGGTGATGTTCTTGTTGCTAGATTGGGTATTTCCCTGCCTTCAATACTGTTGCTGTGGTAAATTTACCTTTCTTAGGGCTCCTCTGCAGGTGGAGGCTGAGTTTGGATGTCTCCAGGCATATCACTGCAGGTTGGGAAGGATGACAGGGAGCAGCCTGGCAATGTGCTGGACATCCTATCTATTTGGCTTTCTGAAGGTTTAGAGAGCTCCTGCTGCAGTTCTTACATGGACTCCAGATGCAGGATTCCTGCTTAGTCAGCATGCCTTCCTCTTTGCTTTTCAGGGAAAACTCAGCAAACCTGCCATGTACAGGACAGTTTAAGGCTTCATAAATCTGTGTCAGAAACCAGAGCTGACTGACCAGTGCAATGGCAGGCCATTTTGTCATGTCACAGTGTTGGCTCTGCCACTGACTGCACACAACTGTTGTATTTGGTGGCCAGGATAATTTGGTTGGAGACAAAATTCTGCATAGCTGGAATGAATCACAGGCTGCAGGAGCTGTGCAAGCACCAGCTGTGTCTTGCAGAGTGAGCCTGTGTTTTGAACAGCTCAGATGGTATCTTGCCCTGGGTTCTTTCCACACTGTCAAAATCAGTGCTGCTGGGTGATCATGTAGTTATCAGAGAGTCGATGGTTTGACCTAATTGTTCTGGCTTAAAGCAAATCAATGCCTTTTATGAATTCTTATCCTGGTGTAAGTCTAGCTCATTTCTGCCCATTCAGAACAATTAAGTAGGAGCCTTAGGAGTTTACATACTACAACTTGTTCCACATCCATTTCCAAAACTGATATCCAGTGTCTGCATTTGCAAATGGGCAGCATGTGGGATCCAGCCAGGGGTAAAAATCTTCTTGTTGTATGAATTATAAATAAGCCCTGTCTGTGCTCTGTGCTGGATGTTTCTAACAGCTTTTTAGGTGAAATAACATGCAATCACATAAATATTTGGATTCTGCTTAACAGCTGGAATGGCAAAGAAACCAAGAGCAGGTAACATTATACAATCCAATATAATCCAAGCTACATCTGTACCTTGGATAATGCAAGTGTTTATATACACTTACATGTATCTGTGTAACTATACTGTTAATTCTTGAGGTGGAGCTGCTACTGTGTGTGATATGCTGGCTTGATAAACTGTTTGGACTGAAGTGGAAGAAACTGATCTTTTATTTGCAGAATAAGAATGTAATGATTTAAACTTAATTCTTTGCATTTGCTGTCCTGAAGACATGGCACGTTATTTCTGGTTATCTTTTGTACTGATCTTTTGTTTGGTTGTTTCCTGTATTTATATGTTTTTTTCCCATTTCAGCATATGAACTTCTGGATTGCTGTGTTTCTGGTTTTCTTGGGAAGCAAAGAATGCTAGCAAATACACAACTTCGACTCCAGCAACGAGTCAGCCAACATCAGCAGAGAAAAGGTGGTGGTCAGCACTGCTTGGGGGGCAGAGCATGGCTTTGGCTGGACACCAGTGTGCAGCCTGGCCACCGGGAGCCTCTCCTGTGGCAGAGCTCAGGCTGGGGGCCCATGGCCACACACAAGGAGGGTTTGGGTGGCTGGGGAGTGTTTCAGGTCTTGTCAAAGGAGCACTGGGTGGGCTCCCATTCACACTCCTGGGCATTGCACTGTTTTCTGTTTCTTACTGGCTACCTGATGATGGATGCTGGGTGCAGGTGATGGGGACCTCTGGAGGTCTTTGCCCACCACTGTGGGAAACTGATAAGATTTTGCTGCCCTCCTTAACTCCCACCTCCTCCTTGAGGCCAGAAGCTATGAAAATGAAATTGATAAGAAACAATCCGATGATCTCTTTCTCTGATGTCTCTCGGCAACCTTATCTAGTGGAAGAGGAGGCAGCAAATGCTCACTAGTTCTCCAGTCAGTTTAAGCTAAGCAATTGACAACCCCCACCCTCATCCTTTTTTTTTTTTCTTTTGGTTTTTTTTCATGATGAGATATTTTCCTTTGAAAGAGACTTCCTTTTCCCAGCATTTCATGCACTTCTTCATTTCCAGCAGGGCTTAATTCCCGATTTAAAAAAAAATTCCTGATTAAAACATGGTTTGCTGACAGCTTATATAACCCTGTAATGGAAAAAAAGGTTTCTTAGATGGAAAAATATTTACCCAGAAAGAACTTAGCTCTAGGTTTAGAGCAAGCAGAGAAAGTATGTGAAAGCATTGTGAGTAAATGAAGGTCATCCTTCTCCCTTGATAGTTTGCTTGAACTGGTAAATAGGAATTTGTTCCTTATGGAAAATAGAGACATTGGATACTTGAAGAGGCAGAATGCACATACTGTTTCTTATGACACCAAACCAATCAATGCATAAAAAGACAAGATGTCAAGGATGTAGTCACTACTAAAATCCAGACAGCTGAAAACTTCTTCTGAAAATCTGTGGGGATATATGCAAAATGAAAATAAAAATAGCTATGCTGGTTTGGAAATGCACAAGCAATGTCTGGTTTGTATTTCTTAATGGGGGCTTACATTTGCATCAAATGAATTTCATTACTTGCTACTGAAGAGATCTTCCTAAGGGGCATGCATTTCCCCCTTACTGGCTCAGGTTAAGTCTTCCTGCTAAGTAGAGATTGCTCTACACTTGGACAGGTATTCTCTGATTACTTTAAAAGCCTTGATTTGTGACTCCTGGCATGTGCAGTGGTCTCAAGTATCAAGGCAGGGCTGCAATGGACTTCATTCTTACAGCCTGCTTTGTATCAGCTGTTATCGTGTTACTTCACTCCAAGGAGTCGGGGGGGTTAGAGGTGATGTTTAGACACATGGAGTCTTGTGAGATTGTGCTTGCAGGTGAGTGCTACCATTAACCTGCAGGAAGATTTTCTTTTGATGGAAAATAATGTAAGATTTATATTCTGAGTTCCCCAACCACAGGTTTTTGTGATGGGAAGAGAACAGCAGTGTTACAAGGTCCTCTCCAGAAAGGCACTAATAGCTTAGTGCAACAGCTCACTATTCTTGTTCTTTCCCCTGCTCTCTCTAAAGCTTCCCTATGTGGCACAGAAATACTTTTTGAACCCTTACAATACACCTTCTCTATCTGCCAAATATGCTCTTGCACCTGCACCCTATGGGCCAACAAGCCTGGTTGGCACAGGTCTCCACCCTGGCTGCTTGCTACAGTTTTGCTGCCTTTTGGAGCTGGGTCTGGGTGTTAGGACAGTGTAATTCAGCCATGACAAAGCAATAAAAACAGTTTGTCTTCGTATTCTGGCTCTTGGAAGAGGGATATACCTAACAGCAGGAAGTCATGGTTTACCTAAAAACGGGTGGAACCCAGACCACGGTAGGTGTGAGCTCCACTTGGCTCCAGATCATTACATCAGCAGTGGACTTAATCCACAGAAAACATCTATGGGTTGAAAGTATGAGGGATCTGGAATTAATATGTCCACATTATTAACATTTTTTAAAATTTGGAAGTGATTACTAGAAAATGGTGGTGTTACTAAGTAGTTGGTTTTCCTTCTGGCTCTGTAGTATTTGTATTCCTTTGCCTTGTTTAATATTTTATGAGCATTTTTTTCTTGGGTTTGTTTGTAAACAAGACAGCAGATGCCAGGACCTAAAAACTATTAGAGATGTAATCCAAAAACTGTGAAAGTTGGGATTATCTTGCTTATGAGATCAGACGACTAATAATCTAATAGGGATTATTATAAGACCCAAACCAGAGACTGAGTAACTCTTCCATGCTTTTACAGCAGTAATTCTGACTTTTCCTTTTATCCATATGGACTAGGTAGTTGATCCTTTGCTCCTTATCTCCCACCAAAGGATCTCTGAATGCCAGTGATATGTAATTTTTAATGGGAAACTGTGAATTTGGAGTGAAATAAAATTTACATGAATTGCAGTTAGTCGCCAGTCAATATTTGGTGTTTCGTTATTGAGGGCAAAAAGAGCAATATCTGAAGAGCTCTGGTTGGTCAATTCTGCTGCATCCAGCCTGCTGAGAGCTGCTGTCCTTAGCCTGCCTCACCTGCTCCTGTGTCTCCTGTGTTCTTGATACACAGTAATGCCTTTGTAAGTCATTGTAGTAAGTCACTGCCGCACCAAAAGTCTAAAATCCTCTGAATGTCTGCCCTAAACTTCCCCATATCTAGATGGTGAGCTCTGATTTGGTCTATCCAAGTCTCTCCAAAGAGACATCTGATGGAAATAGTGGTAATAGTATCTTTTCCTGCCTTTTTTTTTTAAGTTGTACAAAAGATTGCCTAAGTATATGATTTAAAAACACTTGCCTCTTTGGTAGGGCTAAAACTGAGGTCTGCATGTTTCTTTGTCATGTTGACAGCAGCAGATACAGGGATGGCTCCCTCAGAGCTAATGGTTTGGCAGGCTTTTTCTGGTTGTCTACCTGATGATGGAGAAATGAATAACTGACAGCTGCTGAGGCAGAGAGACACATCACATCTCACTGATGCTGTTTGAATTGGCTGACTTGTGACACGTGGTAGAAGTGTTTTCCTTTGGATCTAGGGTGAATCATGAAAATACCTCATTACAGAGAATGTCAAAGTATTTTCCATACTGGCTGCAATTTCTCTATGTTATTGCTCTCCTCATTTCCAGAAATGACTTATCAACAAGTCTGATTTGTGAAATGCTAAAAACTAAGCTGGCTAGAGGAGCACCTCCAGTGTTATGATTTCTACTGGCCAAAGTGAGCATCAGCAAGCTGTGGACATTTGATCTGTGAATGTGATTCCCTGTCTTTATGAGACAGTGGAAATCCCCACCACAGCCCAGCCTTTGCACACTGGTGGGAAGCGAGTTGGCCGAGCGTCTCCTTCCGTGCAGTCCCAAATCTGTCCTGCTAATGCATCAGGACGGATTTGAGCAGTTCTTTACCTTGGGAGGGTGTTTCCCTCCACCAGCCCGGCTGCTCTTACGTGGCGGTGCAGAGTTCACTGCAAAGCCTCGGTGTTGACATCAGGAACATGACAGTCCTTATCCGGCCACAGACGCTTGCAGAAGTGCTGGCTGGTGGCCCGAGTTACCTGAAGCAGTTACTAATTGTTTGATGATGACGCAAATGACTGGGTCCAGTTTCAGCCCTGCTGCAGGCTCCCGGGCAGGAATGACCTGCTCGACTATTACTGCTCTCCATATCCTGGTGAAAGCCAGGCCTGTAAATTCCCCAGTTTTGAGCTCCTGCCGTAGGTAGGTTATATTGAAAGGGGGGTTTCATTTCTTTTGGTGTAAAATACTCCTTGCTCTGGCCTTTTTTTCTGATTTAAACATGTGGATCTTTTTTTGTCCCCCCCACATTTTATGTAGAAATTGTTTTGGATTACCTGTCTAAGCATCATTTCACATGCTTTTGCTATTATCCAAAACTGTTTAAAATCATATTAAATGGCTTAAAAATTATTCTTTTTGTCCAGGTTCCTGGCTTAACTCTCCTGTAGCAGGCACATTATACAAGATTGTTTCACCAGGAATTGTAAGCCCTCACTGAACTGGAGCTGTCCTCTGCGCTACTGGTGAAACTTGTGGAAAACTGCTTCAATATCAGCTCAGTATCACATCACATCACATCACATCACATCACATCACATCACATCACTTCCTATGTTTTCATAAATATGTTTCCACTTCTGATTTCGTCATTTATAGCAGATGCCATCTCTTGTCATTTGTGCAATGGCCAAAGCATAAGGTATATCCTGGGTATTAGTGGTGGGAAGCACTAGACCACAGCCTTTGCTTCCCTGCCCAGCCTGGCTCTGTGACATGGCTGTGCCTACTCTCCCTATGTAACATGGGATAGTAATGGGTGGATTGAAAAGCTATCGGGGTCTATCAGCTTGGCATCACCTGCCATTCAATTCCCATGATTAATGACAGAGAAGTGAGTCAGAAACACAGAGCAGAGGCTGTGGAGGTCCCCTGGAATCACACCAGATGCACCAGCATTGTTCTGCTGCAGTTGGCTTGTGTGGGTCAGTTCTGAGAGGCAGCAGGCAGGCAGCTGAGGGAAAGGCTCTTGCACGAGAGGCTGAGGCTGGGTGAAGTATCCAGAACAGCTGTGGGAGATATTTTCTGTGTACAACCCTGAGAATATTTTCTGTATGGCTTTGTCACCTATGTGGTTAGTCAGTCCTGCCCAAGCTTTTTGCAAAAAAAGCGAAGTGAAAAGAGAAAAATAGCTCCTTGTTTTTAATGGTAACATTTAAAAATAATATAAAACCCTCCTCAGTGGCCAAACCACAGAAATTGCCATGCAGATCCAAGAGCAGGTGTGCCTCCTGGAGCTACTGGAACAGCATCAGAAACCTGCTAGATCCCCAGTAAAAAGTGTCCTCTTAATTCTGGGTCAAATTCTGCTCCAAATGTGGTTGAGAGCAAAACTCCTATTTACTTAAAGCTTGCTGCCTTTCATCTGTTTTTGGAATAAACTGGGATCAGACCTGAGAAGTGCACACAACTAGTGTCTGTTAGGGCAGAAGGAAGCCAGTGATGCTGGGAGAGGTTTGGGAATGAACTGGTTGGTATGTCCACATTCTTGGGATGAGACCTTTCAGGAGTGTAACACAGCAAAGGATATTCCTGGTCTTTCAGCAGAAAACTGAAGTTATGGCCTTCCATTTTTACTTCATATTTTCCTTAATTTCACCCACAGGCTGCTTTGGATATCTGCAGCCAAATGCCTGTGTGGCACGCAGCTCAGTAGGTCATTTCCACAGGCTTTTTGTGTTGCTCTCTCCTGCCAAACCAGCGGCTCTGGGGAGCCATCCCTGTATCTGCTGTTGTCAGTGTGACTAACCCAGCAGAACAGCTCCGTGCCTGGCCTCAGGTATTGAGCTGCATTACAGTGCCTGAGTAGGTGCTTCTGCTTTGCTTCATGGAGCTTCATGGACTTCAAGTTTCACTCAATAAAAAGTATCTACCTTCTTCAGCTTGGGACATGAAGAATTTCAGCCATTTTTTGTGCCATGGAAGTCATCCCATCCCTTCAAGAACAGCAGGTTGTCTGAATACGTTCTTGTATTGTGATGGAAATAAGGAAAGAGAGAAGATAAGTTGTGTGCATAGGATGTACAGGATGTATTTCCAAACTCAAATTCCTAACCATATGGCCAGTCCAGCTTTTGGGTCAGTGTGGATTTGGGGTGCTAAGTCATGGTTAACGCAGATGCCCAAATAGATTCAGACCTTCCAACATTCTTCTATCTAGTCATACCCATCACAGACTTCAGAGATAATTGGCCTATTATTCAGTGGGAGAACTCCTTCCCACCCACTTTCCTCCCCCCTATTTCCCAAACCATTCCCTCTCACTTAAAGCCTTCCAAAACTTTTAAGACTTGATACTCCAGAGTGCTAAGCACCCTGGCCCTGATTCAGTAGAGCACTTACACATAGGAATAATTTCATTTGAAGTCAATGCAATTATTTGCATGCTTTAGTTGCTTTGGAGTGAATTGCTCCATATTCAGTAGGGTGGAGTCCACCGAGTCCTTTCCTGGCTGTGTCCCTGCTAGACAGGGAGGAAAGCTACAGTAGCTCTTTTCAGTGCTTGCCCCAGTGGGGAACAAAAGGAAGCGGCACCTAGAAAGGGTATTTCTGGGCAGGATGGGGTTGTGGTTCACTAATGCTGTGTTGTAAAAGGCTTGTTCTCATTGTAGTCTTATCAGAGCCTGAGAGATTATTCTTATCAGAGCATGTAACAATATTTTTATCAGCTTGAAAGATGATTCTTTTATACCAGGGTGGCTGTAAGCCTCTTAAGACCTTTCCTTTTATTTACCTCTCTGCTGCACTTCTCTGCTTCTCTTCAGTCAGCATTTGCCCTTTGATATGAAAGCTCTCAATGGACTGACATTTGACATATAACATTGTGCTGGAGGTGTTTACAGAGTTATATACCTGGATACGTGATTTAGGCCAGTGCCTCTTAGTTTGTGACTAGAAGTACATCTCAAGAAGGGCTCCTGTGCCTGTTTTAGGGGATTTGGCTCAGCAATGCTCATTCCTGATTGACCGGGCTGGGGGTAGAAAATAAAATCTTGCAGCTGTGATTTTATCTGTGCTACTTTGAGCTGCTAGTTTGTGCTCTGGGGTGAGCTGAGCAGCTCTTTGGGACGGGAACATCCTCCTATTATGTATGGAGTCCAGAGCAAGACTGAAGCTCCTGAGTCCTCCTGGAAACAGGTACTTTTTAAACAACAACAACAACAATAATGATAATAGCCCTGTTCCATCTTCTGTGTCAAAACCCCCAACCTGGCCAATATGCACATCCTTGTATTTTGGTATCCCAATTTGGAAGCCTCAGCAGACTCTGTGTCCAATCCGTAGAGAAGTGGTGCTGGAATGGCATCAGCAGTTGCTCTGGGCCTCTTGTGAAGTCTGTTTGTGTTGCCACGACGTTACCTTTGGTGTCAGCAATGCAAGGGGGTCTATAGGACAGTTTTTGCTCTGGCTGTTTCAGTAAGAATTAAGTGCATATAATCTCAAAGGTGGCACTGCAGCCTCAGAACTGCCAGACAGGGATGTGGGCTGCAAAGGGCTCCCAAAGTGGTCCTCAGAGGTTCCTGAGTGAAATGCTCAGCACAAACAGAGGAAAATCTGCACCAGCCACTGGAGCAGGGCCAGAGCATGCTCAGGGGCATGTCCCCCGGGCAGGCACCCTGCCTCACTGCCAAAGTGGTGCCTTGGTGAGAACAGCCCTGGCCCTGGGGCAGTGCATCCTTGGGGGCTGTCCCCCAGGGCAGCACAGATGGGTCCCAATCTCCTGGCTGGGGGGAGAAAGGCTGACTGCAGGGGAGCAAGCCTTGGCCCTTGGCCTCTGGCCCTGACTCCTTTTGTTTCCTAGCTTAGCCAAAGTCAAAGAGACCAGCCTTGGCTGTTCATGTTTGCAGTGTAAATGAGGACACAGAAAACAGTGTGAGTGCTCAGTGGTTTTATTTTATCACATTCATGCTCCTCTACTCACTTCCCACAAGCAGACTGTGCAGGGGGATTTGTCTGCTTTTGCTGGACTGGTGTGGCAAGAGCAGCCATGCACTGAGTGAATGCCAGGGCATGGTACCTGCCCATGTCCAAATAACTTGGCAGCTAGAGAGGGTCTGAAATGTCCCTGTCAGCAGCAAAACCCGCTCCTGCACCTTCCCTCTCACTCCAGTCTTACTGTGCCACAACCAGAGAAGGAGCAGGAAAAGTGCCACGGTGAAGGAAAAAGGAAACACTGGAAAACAACTGAAGGGAGTTGTCTGGAAGGAACCACTCCTGTTCCTGTCTGGAATTTTCAGCAGGGATGTAAAAGTCAGAGCTTGTTTCATATCAGAGATGTGAATGCAAGGCACACGTGTAAGGGACCAGACCACAGGCTTGCTTGGCTCAGGGACTTGGCCCTGCCCCACAGCAGGGGCAGTGGGACCAAGATGTTGAGATCAAACCTTCCCCTCCTGCAGTACACCAGCCCAAGGGAGCAGCCTGCCCCCCCTGCTGCTCCCCCCATGCTCCCAGTACAGTGGCCAGGGAGGTGCCAGTGCAGAGCATCCTGGCAGGGCTTGTGTGGATCGGGATCGTGCCCCAGCAGTGAATGCTGAGCCCAGTGCTGCCCCAGGCAAGGCATGGGGGCAGACTCACGATCCTCCTTGGCAAGCAAGGGCCTGTATGCATTTTTGGAAGTTTTTTGGGACTATTTCTCCCGAGGTCTGTGCTGTCTGGGTGCAGTGCAGGTGGTAAAACCCAATGGCAGCAGGGCTGGTGGTGCCCTCACACCACTCTCCCTCTCCACTCACTGGCAGTGCCTTACAGAGGGCTGTGCTAGAGCTGCTGCCTGGTGCATCCTGAATTTATGTTGCCTAACCCTCCCTATTTTTGGCCTGTTCTTGGCAATTTTTAACTCCACCAACTCCCACTGAGAAAAAATGCCCAGTGGACCCCCCTCTCTCCCTCCCTTTCCCTATAGGGCTTCCTGTCCACAGATGGAAAAAACATGCTGGTGCATCCCACACAGCCGTGCCAACTTCTGTAAATGGAGTCACAGTTCACAGCAGCTGCACTGGGCTGGTCTTGCTCATCTTTGCTCCCTGGCACCCTGCAGCCCAGGGTTTGGGCTGCCAAGGAACTGCTGCTGACCAGCTGCCTGCCCTGCTCTGCTTCTTGAGTGGGAGCTCTGTCGGCCCCCATGGTTGTGGTGAAAGCATTTGGGGTTGTGGCTGGAAAACTCCCCACACTCAGGCACCTGGAGGTAAACCGCCCAGCTGTTTGGTTTTTTTGATTTTGTTATTTTAAATTTTTTTTTCTTGAAGACCTGAATTTACAAGCTAGCCTTGTGGGGATTTTTTTAGCTGGTGTGGGAAAGATCTGTGCTGTGGAGAGGAAAGGGGCATATTCCTAATTTCTGAATGCTTAAAGCTGGGGAAAGTGGCAACAGGACTATGTTATTCACTGTGATTACATCTACCCCTCCTTCTGATGTAGATAGGTCTCCTCCACAAAAGCATAGACCTGAGCTGCTTAGGAAGGGAGTGAGCCTTTCAGAAAACCCTTTTCACATGGACTTAATGAGGAGCTGGATCAAACTTTTAAGGTAGCTTGTGTAGTTCTTTAAACAGAAACTAAAGTCTAATCTAGAAATGATGTTGCAGGTTGATATTATACAAAAGGAATGACAAAGCATAGTAAAAATGCCCTGTACCTCTCTAATCTCCAGCTGTAACTTAAAATCTTAGTTTCTCTTGGAGTTTTGTTAGGACAAGAGGCAATGGACAGAAACTGGAACATAGGAAGTTCCACCTGAATATGAGGAAGAGTTCACCTCACTGTGTGGGTGACCGAGCACTGGAACAGGTTGCCCAGAGAAGTTGTGGAGTCTCCCTCACTGGAGATATTCAAAAGCTGTCTGGACACAATCCTGAGTAATACATTTGGGGGACTCAGATTGAGCAGGGAGGTTGGACCACATGACCTCCAGTGGTCCCTTCCAAGGTTACCCATCCTGTGATTCTGTGACTGTGGTACCAGCTGTGCTACATTTTGCCAGCAGTGGTTGCGTCATGTAGACATCCCAACTGCAGACTGACAGCTTCCCTGGCCAAAAATCTCCCAGCCTGGTGATGTGTACCTGGCCTGTGTGATGTAGCCATGAGGTGCTCGTCATTAATGTTTTATGCAGATATTTAGATTTGCATGAGCTTCACAATCACATTCAAACTGCCTGAGCTGCTGGGGCACTCATGGCTTACTGTGAGGGGCTGGGGCCCTCAGCAATTTGCAGGGTGGAGCCCATCATCTGGCTTTAAAGTAGCTCCTTATGAATGTTCTAGACTGAGAGCAGAGGGACAGTGGCGCTTCCCACTGCTTGTAGCCAGGGGAATTAAGGGAAGTGGGATTAGTGGGAGTTTTCAGAAGCCTCTAACTCACCATAGAGCATAAATATCTTCAAGGGTTTGCCCTCAGGTGCTTCTTAAAAAAGCAGCTGGGTTAAAGTGGCTTTGCTAAGTTTGTTCCCATGAATACGATTTTCCCCAGGCACACTTTTTACATATACCTGTTAGATAAAAGCTACCGCACAGTAAAAGAAAAACAACACACAACCCTCTTAATTAAAGATATCAGGGCAAGGAGGCTCCTCCAAAAAAAAAAAAAAAAAAAAAAAAAA
>VXBC01000704.1:2083406-2150626 GCA_013399945.1 Ploceus nigricollis | reverse complement strand
AAAGAAAAAAGAAAATAAGGTGACGTGGTTCTACTTTACTGGGCCCTGAGAAATAAAGCTGTCCATGATTTTTATGGTGGTCCCCCTGGTTCCTGCACAGAGCCTAGGCTCAGTGAATGCTGGCAAATCATTGCCCAGTGATGGCAGGCATTAGAAAACCCAACTTAAAAGTTTCTTATATCAGTCTGTTTTCTGGGGCTGGTCTCTCTGGGTGTACCCTGCCTGCAGCCTTGTATCTATCTCCCTGCTTAGGTTGTCTTCCTGCCTATCCAGTCCATGCTGGGATCCCACTGGCCCCAAACCCCTGTGGGCTTTTCCAAATGCATGATGTGTTTTGGAGGATGAGCTCCTTTCATGCCAGTGACGATGGAATGCCTCTCTCCTCCTTATCCCATCCTTGTTCTCCGTAGGGCTCCCCTGCTTTTCCCTTTCCCAGTATCAGGTGAGGGTGGGCTGTTCAACTCCTCTTTGGCAGAGGTGTGATGCCTCCCTCCAGTGTGGGAAGCAGTAATTTTTACATGGCTATTCCTAGCTAGCCAATAGTGGGCTGTGGAAATGATCCTAAGGGGTTCAGGACCTGGGACAAATGAGTAGTTTACTTTGCCAAGAGCACAGTGTGGAGGAAATGGAAGCAAGAACTGGTGCCAACAGAAAAACCAGCTGCTGGATGTGCCTGATTTGTGCCAGTTAGTGCAATTTTGCTGACAGCTTGCTTTGATGTAAACCCATTCTTGTGAACAAGCCTGAGATCTTATGTTTGAAAGCCGAGAAAATTCTGTTGTTGAAGATTTGAAAGCTGCAAAGGCTTTTTCTGGTGTCCAATGACAGTATGGACCCATGACATACGCCTTTCAAAATACATCAGTCTGGGACATTGTGGAGGGAGGGAAAAGATGGAAGGGGAGGATGCATTTACCAGGTAGAGGCTGCTAAGCACAGGGTCTGAAAAATCTGTGTGTCTTTTTGGATGTGTTTGTGTGGTTTAATGGGAGGGGGTTTCCCTGTGCTGACCTGTCCCTGCTCCAGTTTGTGCTCATGGGGGATTTTTGGGAGCGATATACTGGTATGGACAAAAGCAGCGCCTTGGTAGTGGAGCAATGGACCTGACCAAAGTGACTGATGGCAAACAGAGCTACAAGAGCTGTGTGTGAGATCCAAAGTTAGCCCAGGCCTAGAAACCCCTTGTGAGAGCGACAGCGAACGCTTATCTCGCTCTCCCATCAGTCTGCCGCTCATGGGAACCCGTGCAGCGCAGTATTTATTCCGAGGGCTAGTTGTGTAGGTGGCCGAGCCTGTTATCGCAGGAACGCAGCGTTAGTCATGAGCGCGGGCTTGCCAGCCATGGCCCGTGCATGCGCCTTCCCGCGCACTGCCGGCTCTATCTCCTGCCAGCTTGGCATGGGAATGCGGCAGGATGGGACTTGATGCGAGCAGCCTGCAAGGGAACGCCGGCACCCAGTGCTTCGGCGGCATTTCCATGTCTAATTCACATCTGAATTAATGCAGTGCATATGAAGGCGCTTACAGCTAACAAGTGGTTGTGGTTTTGTTTTGTAAATCGTTATCTGGCTCCCAGATCAATGAAACTGCTCTGTGGCCGACAAACAAAGTCAGCATACTACGGCTTTCAGATGTGCGCGGCTCTCAGGTTGGGTGCCCAGCTCTGGGTAAACTTTCAGTGGCTCTTAGAAATACAGATCCCCTCAAGCATGATGAAGGTGAGTGCAGTAAAACAGAGGTCCAAAGTGACAAATCCCTTGGGTTTAAATCTTAAAATCTTGTCTTTCCTTCTATGTGGGAGAAGTAACTCTCGATGAGGGGTAATAGAATTACACTGTTTTGAGCCCTGGTTTTACACAAACATGACTGAATTCAAAAACTTTTTTGCCTGTGAGGAATAACAAGAAATGCTCTGCCAGTTGCATGGCTCCTAAGGTCATTTCCCCTCCTTTTGGCTGTTCCAGTGGCATTAAAGCAAGTAAATGTAGTAGAGACTTTTCAATACAAGAAAGTGTAGGAAGCCTACTCTGCTTTGAGCAGGTTCCTCAGTGCAGCTGTGAAGGAGGGATCTGTAGAACCCCATTGCAGGGAGTTGTGAGGCTGTACTGAAGGAGGCAGAGGCAGCTTTGGTGGGTGACACACATCTGAAGCCTGATTTCAACCAGCACCCTGATTTGTGAAGGCATTCCCATCTGCTGCCACACTGTTAATTTACCTGCAGCACAAGTTGCCAAGGTTATTTAACTATCATTTTCTTGCTACATATTGATTTTATTCTGTTGCCTGAAGGTATAGAAATAATTAGCAAAAGAGTCTTCCCATCGCATTTATGCAGTTAATTAGAAGTTTTATCATATGGAGCAGTCATGTGAGAAAAAGAGCACTGTAGTAACTCAGTGCTCTCTTCACAGCTGATATGAAATGGCAGCTCTCCATTGACTCCTGCCAGCCCTTGTTGTTTTACAATAGCAGCAGGAACATGCTGTGTTCCAAAAGACATAGGAAACACCAATGGCTTTTGTTTCATGAGCACTTTGAGACCCAGCATGTGCTCCAGGGAAGCTCTCACTATTTAAGCAGCCTGTAGGGTAATTAAGGTGACTTGTTGCAAATCAGTGCACTGTTCCTCCACAATTTTTTTCCTGTCACTTTGGGAGGGGGCTGGCAGGTCTGTGGCATTTCCTTACTCCTCACATTCACCTAGTGTGTGGATCGTCCAGGCCAGTCAGGATAACAGTTTGCTCTTGGCTTGGGAACTCTGGGGCTCACCATAGTCATACCAAATGCTGAGTCCTGCATTGCACCTCTGCTGAGGTTTTTCTTGTGGAAGGATGGCTTTCCATGCATTGACCAGCTTTGGGATGGCAAAAAAGCCTTTCTTGCCTTACAGTGATAAGTCTCTAAGTCAGATAGATCAAATGTCTTCTTCTCCTCTCTCTCACACTGTGGATCCATGCAGAGTTTCCCACGGGAAGGTGACTGACATTGAGTGCTGTGTCTGCCTCAGGAGGTGGCCAGCTGATCACCTCCACTGACATCTCTAAAATGGTCTCCCTGGCAGAGTCTGGCAGCATCTGGTTCGTGGCTCATGGAAGGGCAGAGACTGTGGAGTAGCACTTTTGTGTGCCACACTTGAGGGTGACAGTCACAGATCAGCTGCCTCATGTGTGACTGCTGCCCGTGAACTGTGCTTGCAGGTGCTGCTGGGAGTGGGAGAAGAGAGCTGTGACCATGTGTATGTGTACACAGCAGAGATGAAAAATAAACTTGCACATGCCAGTAGGTGCTTTGGGCATTGATAATGAATCTCTCTCTTGTAACTGAGTAGCTTAAATCCAGCCTAGAGAGAATAATGTTTATTCCTGAAAAGAAGGCTCTTCAGCACGATTTTCTGGCTGCAGTCCAGCATCTGATATCTGTTTCTTAAATTGGGATAGGTACATGTGAATCCTGGACAGGAACTGTGACTGGTGGTTAGATGAAGGTATATCTCAGTCTCACCTCCTAAAAAGTGGCTCCTGTAAAGCTGGGAGGAAGCATATGCTTGCTTGGCTACTTTTCCATCTGTAGAACCTCATGTGTCTGGAAGAGGTGTTGAGCCAGGTAGCTGGTAGTCCTCTGAAGCTGCTCCCATTAAAGTGTTTGTTCCAGACTGCGACATGAAGAGAGCATTTGTGCTTTGGCAGAGGGGGCAAGACTGGCCAGGAACTGCTTTTGAGTCAAGTATTGCTGCTCCCTGCTGAGAAAACAGGGTCTCAGCACTTGGACAATCACCTGAACACATGGGCTAGTGGGATGTCCCTGGAGAGGTCCCCAGCCTGCAAAGAAAGGGTGTGTGGAGGTGCAGAGCAGGACATCTCCCAGCAACAGCCAGGCAGGGGTCTGAGCAGAGACTGGGGTTTCAGCAACTCCAGGTTCTGTTTCCAGATCCTCCACTACAAGGTGGCTGTAAGCAATGTGCCTTTTAGCTCTGCAATCACCAGTCTATTACATGGTAACTTCTTTGGGTCTGGGTGCTATGCATTTCCCTATGGTTTCCTGCAGCCTCAATTTAATGTGATGCTCTTCTAGAGGGTGGGAGCTTCTCTGCAGAATCACGGCCACTCGAGGTGCCCCTGTGCCAGGGGTGCAGGCAGGCAGACCACCCAGGGGGGCACAACCTGTGCCGGGCTCTGGGAATCTGAGTCACCTTCTGGATACTCTGCTCACTCCCTAGGGCTGGTAAGTTAGATGCCTAAAATTAGCTCAAGATTAATGTGTGATGATCCTTCCCAACCCTTCACAAACACTTCTGCTTTTTAACCTCACTCACATTTCTGTTTGTCTGATGTCTGGTTTTTCCAGATGAAGACTTTTTTACCTACAGTCAGTGTTGTGGAGTGGCTCATTCTTGGGGAACCGACACTAGATGCTGTCTCTGCCTCAGGAGGTGGCCACTTGGCCACCTGCACTGACATCTCTGAAATGGTCTCCCTGACAGAGTCTGGTGGTGTCTGGCCCATGGTTCATCAAAGGAAATTTTGCATGCCACACTTGGTGGTGATAGTCACTGATCACCTTGTGGGCATCGTGAGCATGTGGAGCATCTGCAAATCACTGGAGGAGCCTGGAACCAGGGGTCATCTATTCTGTGTGCCTCAAGATTTTGGTCTGAGACACGTGTTCAGTCTGGACAATATTAGACAGTACTTAAAAAAGCAATTTCTGTTGCATCAGTGGAAAAAGAGAAATTGTGCTTGCCAAAAGCCCCATCCTCTTAGATATTTATCAGTCTTGTCTAGCTTAGATAATATATTCATTTCATAGCTCAAAGCTAATACTGTGCTAAGAGCGACATTTCCGTCTCAGTCTTGCACAAAAGAACCTCTAAGTTCAAAATTAATAATCTCAGATTTAAGCTGTAATTGTACAAGAAAGAGCTGGATTATAAATTGATTGCTTCTTCAGAGAAGAATTCTCTTTTGCCTTAAAATATCTTGATAAGCAATATTGCTTACTCAGTTATAATTTAAGGCAAGTTCACTTTGAACAAGCTGTGCTAAAGGAAGATATTACCATTGCCTGCCCACTGGCTTCTGTGCCAGAGGGAGGAAGCTGCAAGAGCAACAGCCCTCTCCGGCATGTCGTGGTGGGATCCCTGGGAGCATTTCCCAGGCACAATCTTCCCACCTAGAGCAAGCAGCTGCCTCTGGTGGTTTGAGGGCTTGCCCTCAGCACGAGGTGCAGGGCAAGCTACTGGGCAGGAAGACAGCACGAAGCCCTGACTTGATCTGCCAGCAAAACCACTTGTTATCTGTAACTCACTGGAGATGAAAGCAGCCCTGTTTACCTACATAAACTCTTGGAATGAACCCATCGTGGCTGCAGTGTGTTAAGGAGGAAAGCAGGTTATAGGCATGTTGTGGTGCTAAGCTGTTGAGCTGACACAGCGAGATGTGGAAGTCTTGTCCTTCCATAACTCCAGACTTAGAGTGGACCGTGATGTGTAGCAGTGGAATGTACCCCAAGTAGTTTTGGGCTGGAAACATGAGAGGCTGCTTCTGTCTGCAGCCATGGGAAGATGCCTGATTGTATTTCTAAATGGTGGATGAGGAAAAGGGCAGCAAATCTTCAAGTGCCTGTTGTAGTTTAAAAGGATCCTGAGCTTTCAGATATTTTAACTTGCAGAATGACTTTGCATCTGATGGGGAGCAACACTGATATCTATGCTTGTATTCCCATGGGCTGTGTGAAAAGTCTATGGGGAATGCCAACCAAGGCCATTTCAATTCTTGCCTGTGGTCCTTACATATTTTCCTTGTTTCAGTGTCAAACAAGACATTTCACAACTCAGAGTTGCTTATCTTGTTTGTGATGAAAGCAGCAATTCTGTTGCTGGAGAGCAGAGAGTCTGTAGTTTCTCATTATTGAATATATAATTTCTGGGGTTGATCTTTGAGCCTCTCTGACCTTAAGGTACCTGGGAGCTACCACAGCTGCAGCTTGCACTTTTCCTCCTAACTGGTGTTCTTGGTGAGGCTTTCACAGTTAAGTTTTAGCAGGAGCAAAGAAGGGGAGCACATTGGAATTTCCCTCTGCAAGTAGCTAATCAGGAACCAGTGGTCTCTTTGCACATCTGAAACTAACCTTCAGGTGGGAGATTCCTGGAGTCCTTTCCAGATAGCAGAAAATGTCATGGGTAGAGTCTGTTGTCTTCTACTCAGAAGTCACATATCAAGGAGTTTCCCTTTCAGAAGGTGCCTGGAATGCAAATTGTGAAGCATATTTTGATGAAAGGTCATCATTTATCACTACAGGAAAATATACCTCTTGGTAATTGAATTCAAATCAAAGCTTTTCACGCCTGGCTGCTTCTGAGGGAGAAAATAAGCCATAGCAAACTGGTATCATTCGAACTAGTTTGACGCTGGCCTAATGAATTTCTGACTCGAGGATGAACTTTCCTCCTAAAACACACAGATCTGCAAACACACCTGTGAATGTGGCAGGTGGAGAGGCTGAAATGCAGCATGCTGCTCTGGATGCAGATCTGCCTTGAAGCAGTGCTCAGGGCTTGATTCCCCTTGACAGCTCTTTCAGTGGATCTAATGTGCCTGTGAATCATGAGGGTGTGCTGGAGGACCAGCAGCATGACAGAGAGGGAGGAGTGGGTTCTGGCAGGAGCAGAGGATGGAAAGAAGAAAAAGCCCAGTGGTTTACCAATCTCATCCCTCCACTGTTTCTGACAGGGTGTTTGTAGGATTGTTGAAGGACACCTCATCTCTCTCTGGACATGCATAATGTGGTTTGCAGGAGTTGTTGGTCAAAGTAAGGCCAGAGAACTTCACCCTGACTTGACGAATTTTTTCCATGAATGTTCTGCTGACTTCCCAGAGGTGGTGGAAAATGCTCTCATCTAAACCAGATTTACGCAGAAAAGGGATCAAGTCTTGCAAAATATTTAACAATTGCAGCAAATACATCTGAGTAGTTTGGCAGACAATGGCAGTTTTCACAGTCTTATCAAGAGCTTTGGCAGTTGTATAACTGGAGATGGAAGAGAAATTTGGAGCAGTAGCATCAGCACCTCCTGATGAGATGAGGCACCAGGGAGGTGTGCAGGGAGAGCAGCCAGACCTCTGCAATGTGAAGTGAAAGATCAACCCAAGCCCATGAGCTGCGTTGTGGGCTGCTCCTATTCACTTTTTTTCTCTGATTTGCTTTAGTAGCAGCCAAGTGAGGCCCACACAGGCCTGGAGTTGCTCCAGGAGCCATAGAAACCTGCATGGTGTGGGAGCAGGGAGTAGAGTACTGTGCCTTCACCCTTTGCCTGGCATGCCAGCTGCTGGTGGACCAGGGGTCACTTTGTGTCCTGCTTCAAACCACCAGCTCACCCTGAGGCTTTTCTCTTCCTCTTTCCTAGCATGGGAAGGGGTTTTTTAAACTCCCTTTTAGAAAAAGGATTGGCATGGTGCATTGTGGACAGCAAGCAGGAGCTTCCACCCTTGAGGTGACAAATCCTCCCTCACAGCTCGTGTTGGAGGTGCTGGAGGTGCTGCCTGCTGACTCACAAGAGCCACTTCCTTGGTCCAGCCATGGAGAGGAGTGAGGCACTGAGCTGAGGACAGCGAGAGACAGGATTTGGCAATGGAAAGAGCCTCGCCATCTTCTTTTGTGGGTGTGCAGAGCAATCGCCACAGATCTGTTGAGTCAGTCCCATTTGCAATGCTTGGCTGCTGGCAAGCCTCTGCTTGAGGTCAGGAGACTGGCATGACACACAGGCAAGCGCAGGGAGAAGGAGGAGAATTAGGTTGAGTGTGAGGTGCCAATATGGGCATTGAAGGGCTTGGCTGAGCTCCTCCATGAGAAGGACAGAGATCAGACACCCATACACCAACTGCCTTGCTATGGATGCTGGGCAGTACACCCTGAAGCAGACTGGTTCAAGGATATTTTTTCAATATTGCACTTACCCTGCCTTTTCAACTCACGCTTTCTCTTGTGTTTCTGATGTGCTGGAGAAGTGCTTTGTGTGCAGGCAGGTTCCACCTCTCGTATTGGGATGTTCATGTTACTGGAAGATGCTTCTTTTCCCCCAGCTCCAGCAGGCTTCTTCAAATCCAGTACCCACTGGAGGCTGTTTAACTTGCACAAAAGGGGAAGAAAACCACAATTCTGTCTGGTTTTAACCTTCTAAAATAGAAGAATATCCATCACTTTTAAAATTAATAAATTCCTCCAAAAGAAGAAGTGACAAGAGCAAAGGGAAAATGAGTAACTACCAAGATGCTTGACTTGGTTGACTCACCCAACCTGCCTTTCTGAAGTTAGCTTACAACACTGCTGAAATCACTTACAATAAATGTGTCCTAGAAAAATGAGAGTGATCTTCTTGGTTTCTCTCTCTCTCTAAGAACAGAAAGTGCTGTCTGACAAAGGACATCACTGCACGCTACTACATGACGTAGGAGGCCCTGGTGAGCCATCTTGCTGCAAACTAATTTGGGGAAGAATTACTCAGAAAAAGCTCCCTTGAGATAGGTGAGACACATGCACATTTCGGCTGCTTCCTAAAAGCACGAGGTGTCTGCACTGTGATTTAAGAATAGCTGGTTTATGAATCAGGGTTTCCCCAGAGATGAGTTACTCTGATTGTCAGGGCTGCTGCTGCAAGGCTCTTTGCTGGGCCAGGTAGAACTGCCTTGGCTTTAACCTTGCACAGAGGTTGTGCTCACAGTTTTAAAGGCAATAATACCTCTGCTATTTGATGGATGTGAGAGCAGAAGAAAGAAGCTGATAGTGCTTCAGCGCTGACTAGGGAGCAAACACATTGAAGAGGGATCCTTGGATAGAAAAATTGTTTGGTGTGTGGGCTGGCTGCAGTCAGTACAGATGCCACCCCAGCCTGGAAGAGTGAAGAACTGTCCAGGAACAAGCCTGTAGGACCATGGGCCCCATCCCATTTCCTATTCTGATCTTCAAAAAGTGAACCTGGCCAGAGTTTGATTTTAATTTTTAGGATAGAAGCTGGTTTGGGGTATGAGTATTTTAATCTGTTTTTCACAAGTTGGTCCCTAGCCTGCTGCACTGGGGAGAAGACCACATAGGGAACAAGATGCTGCTGAATATTTGCTTCAAGATGCTGGTGCATCCTGAGCAGTGCTAGATCCCTACATGCAAGGCTGACTTTAGGAACATTATCATCAGTGTTACATTTTTATACTTATCCTTTCTGATGGCTGTCAGTGTGAGCGCTTGGTGCACACTGGCTGTCTGTCTGAGGTTGAGCAGAATGGAGTAAATCAGATTATCTCTGGCTCTGATGATGAATGTCACAACCTCAGCTATCCATGGCGTGTTTGTATTGTGCCTTGTGGTGCCAAAATGGGAATTTTCAGTGTTAGCCTTAAGACCCCGCAGCATCAGAGCATTCATGAGAAGCAAGCCTGTGAAAGAGAAACTCTCCAGCAGCTGCTGCTTGGTGTGAACTGCTGGGGATGAGTTCACCTCTGATTCACTGTCTGCCATCCACAAGGCTGGTTCCTTCCCAGCCTGAGGGCTCTGCTCCTTCCCTCTTCCCAGCAGTGGAGTACAGAGAGGTCGGTGGGTCCATACAAGCTGCTTTTGAATGTGTGGAGTTGAAATGATACTCAGAAGTACATTAAATTGGAGTGAAAAGAAATGGAAGTCACCCAAGGCTGAATCAGAAGTTGAAGAAAAATAAGGGAACAATGTAAAAACAATGCCTTTGCACCAAGCCTGTTAAATTTAATACACTTTAAAGCAGTGAAGGGCTTTGGAAATGAGGCTTTGCCATGAGATCTAGTAGGGTGAAAGTGAGCTGAGGGCAGGGTGTGGATTATGTAAGGAAAAAGAACTTTAAAAAAAATTATCTTTATGCTTTTCCTGGAGAAATTCATACCTGTGCACTGGGTCCTGTCATTTTTTGTCTTGTTGAAATGTTTCTAAGGAGATAATATACTTTAATTTTGAAGTAACCTATGGTTTTAAGTCATAAAAATATTTTCCAGCCCAGCTGCTGAATAGTTTGTTGTGATGTATTCTGAATTTCAGGTACGATTGAAATTATTTCAGTGAATCTGCAAATGTAGAAATAAGCCAAAACTTTGCCTCTATGCAAAGGAAAGCAAAGAAAAATAAATAAACAAAGGACTTTCCCAGACTTATTCCATCTCTTCTTGATGTCATTTCATCTGACATGTATTTGAAAATCAAAACATGAGAGCATGTGTACTTCCTGTGCCTCACATTACTGCTGTTTTAGAAGGAGAGGAAATGAATGTTTTCCTATTCAGTTACTACTTTTGTTCTGATTCAAATGTTAGCTGGTCTACCCTGGATACAGATCTGTCCAGGCATTTCTGTTTTGTTCCTCTTCCACTTTTTCAGTTTCCCAACCTGTATTTTGCTTTACAGTCTGTAGCAGGCAGGCTGCTGCTGTGTGCCCAGAAACCACAAGAGTGTGGAGGAGTAACAGACCACACACCACACACATGCTGATATTTTTATGAAATCAGGTCAGTCATTTTCAATCCCTCTTGCCAGCAGAGGAAGATGACGTCTTGTGTTGTGATAATTCTGAAAATCCCCTGTCGCTTTCAGCGTGACTCAGAAGAGAACTGTTCCTGTTTGTGGGGCAAAAGCAAATTTCAAATGTCCATGTGCTGCAGTGAGATGAAGTTGGGTGGGCAATCTCATTGCCCCCAAACACAGAAGCCAAAAATCTCCATCTGATAGCACGGGCTTATTCTTATAGTCTGCTCCTTTGAGATTGGGAAGGACACAAGGCAAACTTGAGTGACCTGATGGTGGCTGGCTGTGCACAACTAATTTTGATTTGGGATCTCTATCCATGGGCTGTAGCCCTTGGAGATGTGTCTGGTCCCAACTGTGTATTCTGAAACTTCCATGTTTATACAATAAATAATTCTTCAAATTACTTCCTTAATTCTATTGTTTAGCTTGAGCTGAGTTTCACATTTGATAATAAATGTCCAAGACCTGTCTTAGAGGTGTAGCTTTGAAACAAGGACTTATTGTATTGCTCATTTCTGCCAAAAGTTAAATTGCAGGCCAATTTTCAGATCTCTTGTTAGCCAGCACAGGTTTCTGGCTAACAGGTTACTATGAGTATTTATTTTTTTTGGTACTTTTTTACCAAAAAGCATGAAGGTATGTTTATCCTGTGGGAACTGCTCTTCCTTTCCACAGAAACCCATGTGCTCCTGGTGACTCATGTAGGCTAAGGAGCTATCCCATAATTTTGGAGAAAGGGCTGCGAGCCTGGGTCTGGATCAGAGGGATTTGCTATGCCATTAGTTATGGTTCAGCAAGGGCTTTTCTTCTTCTGGTCTATTTTGCTCTCGGCCAGATGGGTTGAAAACTTATAATGTCTGATAGCACTGCTGCCAGTGTCCTCTTTTGTATGTTTAAGTTTGGGGAATGGGGAAGGACTGTTTAATTTCTGAAAGAGGGCTCCTGTGTGTTTTCAGACCTTTACTTCAGCCCTCTCATGATGGCAACATGAGATGTTTTTGTTTTGGAAGTGTTTCAGATAAAAGGGGCCTCTGCTGTGGCTTTGCTCTGGTCAGGACTCCTTTCCATGTCCTTGTGGTGCCATGCTGTCCTTGGCATGACCAGTGGGAACCAGGTAGGCATGCAGCCTGTCTGCCAGGGTGCTGAGCCCTGGCCCTTACTGTGCACGAACAAAACACTCAAAACTTCTGCAAAGATTAGGGCAGGTTGTCTAAGGTCACAGGGAAGGTTGGAGCGGGGGGAAAACCAGAAGTAAATCTAGATCTTGATATGTTACACTGGTCCAGACCCACTGTCTTTCAATGGAAAAGACTTTCTCTGCTTGAGAAAGTCCCCTTCTTCCCTTTCAGAGAGCATTTCCTTCTGCTTGGGGTTCTTGAGCAGTGGAATCACTGCTGCAGGTCACTAAGCCATGTCTGTCCCGTCCTGGGGGGAAAGGCTGCCAGTCATCTCCCTCTCCCTGTGTTGGCCAAAAGATTAAGCTGCCTCCCTATTTTCCTCTGTGTTCCTTTCATTGTGAAACTGATGCCAGATGAATTTTGGCTGTGTCCCCATTGGCATGAGCTTTGTTTTACAAAGTCCCCATTAAATGTCCGTGTATAGGGGAAGTCACAGCCGGATCTTTTCAGGAAGTCTTGGAGAGCAAGAGGGATGAAAGCCCATGCTGCCTTCCTAAGTGCAAGTTGGGGGAAAACTCCTGACAGGCTGAAGAAAACATGAGCTCAGGGAGGGAGGGGCAGCTTCTCCCCCAAGGGCTGACGAAAGATTGGGAGCACACACGACCCATAGAAAAAGATGTTGGTTGCCCGTGTCTGTCCCGCCTGTGATGCAAACCTAGCACAGCTAAGTCTGCATGGGCTGGAGTTAAGCCAAGCAACCTGTGCTTGGGATGCCTCACCAACGGCAACAGAGCTGCTGGAGCCTGGCACCGTGGTTCCAAAGCTAAGTGTCCTCTGCAGTGATGTGATTGATCAGAAAAGAGAAGTGGGATGGCTTCAGGCTGGCAGGCAGCCATGTGTGCTCAAGAGTTTCCTGGGAAGCTGACGGTGGTTGCCAGTGCCAGGTCAGCTCTCCTGGAGCTACTGCTCGCAGCCAGCAGGATTGTGCAGTGCCTGGACAGAGCAATGCTACGCCACGCCTGGGGCCTCTAGACATTGTTGTCCTACAGATGAATAACAGGGTTTGAGCTGCTGATGTTGCTTGTAACGTTGTGAGTCAGGTTTTCCAAAGAGCACGGTGCTGAGCTATGGGAAAACCAGCCCTGTGTTTAGGTGTCTGCTGGACTGCTGAGCTCCTGAGAAATTTTGGTATCCTGCCGCAGGAGCTGCATTTCCTTGGGTGCCATGGCTCATGTCTTCTATCCAGGCCTGGCCTCCCTGGCCCTGTGCTGTACCCAGGGTGTGGTGGCCCAGCTCTGGGTGAGATCACACCGTCCCAGTGTGTCATCTTCCATGCACGGCTCTCACAGGGACCAAAGTGGAAGGACCTCTGGGGAAGTTCCTGCCTGTACAACTAGGTGACATCAGGCAGAATTGGCTCCCTTGTGTACCAAGCGATTTCTGCTTAGGACTGTATGTTTATTTTTAAGAAGGGAAGTACAGCTGTACACTTTTCACTGCATCGGTACCGAGAAAAACCACAGAGATGAACCGGTTACAGGACAAACCCCAAATCTTCTCTAAATGATTCCAGCTGTGCTTCTCTTTTTACATAACTTTGTGGTGTAGCATTTACACTCTTTTTCTGCTTTTCTTTTTGTTTATTTGTTTTTTGGTTTTGCTTTAGGCCATGGACAAGGTTCAGTGGCAAATTTCAGAGCAAGTACTGCAAGCCCAGTGGGCTGCTCGCAGCCTTCCCCATGCCTGCTACCAGCTAGTGAGCAAGACTGCTTCATGCATGCAGCTGTGTGTGGGGACCAGCTACTCTTTGGGTCACACCTTTGTTCTGTTGTGTTTTCCCTTACACTGTATCATATTTTTATTTCCCATTTCCTCCTTTTTTTTTGTTGTGACTTTTAAATGTGGATGGATGATTAATGCAAGGACTCCTAGTCTGCTTTTTCCTCTCTTTTTTCTTTTTTAAATATGATTTAAAGATTTCACCACCACCACCACCACCACCACCTCTTCTTTCACTCAATGCTGCTAAGAATTTACAGTGAATCTGGGAACTGGATGGTGGCTTTTACGTCAATGGCTCCTAGAAAATCTGTGAAACCAGCAGGAATGTTGCCAAAACCATCTGCTCACTACCCTGTAATAACAAATTTAATTGTCATCCAGTTTCTGAAGCTGAAATTGAATTATGATTGAGACCATCCTCATGGCCCCCCTTCCACCCCCTGATGCAGCAGTAACCCTAACATAGTCCATACACGTCCTCAGGGAGAGAAATATCTGCTGTGGTTCCTCCACCACCCTGCAAGCTGACCATGGACATAGAGTGACAAGTTTGACTTTTTGGGCAACTTGTTATTTCTTTTCTCTGAGGAAAAGGCTGAAGTCCAGGTGAAAGCTACTTAAATAGGCTGGGGACGGTGTGGCTGGACAGTGCCCAGGCGGAAAGGGACCTGGGGGTACTGGTCCACAGCTCGTNGGCACTCAGTGCCATGGTTTAGTTGAGGTGTTAGGGCTGGGTTGGACTCGATGATCTTGTAGGTCTCTTCCAACATAGTGATTCTGTGAATTCTGTGAAATAAACCCTGTTTGTCTGGCTGCCACAGCAGCTGTTCCTTTGAATCAGCTGCTTCTTTGGAGGGGGAGGAGTGACCATAAAATGTCAGTAACCCTACGGGGCAATGAGCTGTTTGGAATGCCAGACATGAAGGGTGGAGAGATGCCTGGGCTGCCTCCTGCATGCTGTGGCCCAGGGCCAGGCTGGACACTTCAAATCCTTCTTGCGGAAATTGTGGGAATTTGGATTGTTACCATTTGGGGTGTCTTCTGAAACTGCTGCACAAAGGTCTAAACTGCTTGAACAACAAGACTTCAGACTACCCCCTGTATCCTTTCTTTCCAAGACAGAAAATTAAACTCTTTAGTTTTGTTTAGATAAAATTGTTTGTTTAGATATAATTGTAAATTGTTATGGTTTGGGTTTTGGTTTGCATCTTAAGGTTATGTATTTTACTATAGCCCATTTCTATGAAATTAACAGAAAATGTATTGAAACATCATCATTTGGAAAGAAGATTCCTCAGTAGTTTGGTTGGCTGTGACTGGGGCAAGGAAACTTTTGCCTTTTGACCTTTTTTACTCTGACTCAGGGTATTGTTGAAATTGAGGCTGAGTTGTCAGATGGTAAAGCTGCTCCACTACAATTTTCCAAACAAACCTAGTCGTTATCTTTGCAGTGTGGGAATGTAGTGTTTGTCTTCAGATCTACTAGATGAGGCACAAAGACTGTTTGGCCCAGCCTGCAAGCCTGCTTAAGCACTTAAAAACTGATTTCAATGGAAATGGTCTGACTAAGCATCCTTTGAATGCCAGGTATGGTGTTAGCTAAGAGGATGTAGAAGACAGCTCTTGACAGTGCAAAGAGCATCCTGTCTGAAAGATGGCATCCAAAGTACAACTGCAGTACCAGGTAGCACTTGTGATGAACTCTCAAAAAGAGACATGGCTGGGGAGAGTGTGTGCTGTGAGGACAGGCCAAACCAACGGGAATTCTTTTATATCACAAAAGAAGGTGCTGAAAGGGCAAGGAGAGCAAATGGCTTCATAGGTTAAATAAGTTTAGTGGCCATGAAAATAAACCTGTGAGAGGGTGAAATGCCAAAGCAAGATGACACCAAAGTAATGATTTATCCTGTTCTGCAAACCATGGTTATTAAATGTGCAGATGCTGGAAATGCTGCTGGCTGGTCTGTAGTGATGCTGCATGACAATGTCAGCAGGGAGTGTCAAATCTCCTGAGTGCATGCTCCTGGGAGGATAACATAAAATTCAAGTAGCACTCCAAGTTCATGAGAATTCAAGCAAATGCTGAAGCTATGCAAAATCATTTTATTTTCTTTGGCAAGATGAACTCATGAGAAGATATGAAAGTAAGGATCCTTTTGATGGAAGGGAACAAAACTCAGTGTTTCAGCAAAATTTATATTTTCCTTTGTTAAAAGAAGAAAATTTATTCGTCTGTTATATTTTTTTTTCCCAGAAAAGGCAGGAAGAGGTGACTGAAAGTTTAATTTGCAGGTTAGATGTTCAATTTTTGTGTAGTTAGAAGGAAAGCTGCTCTCAAAGAAAGATACTTGTAAGTGTTGCAGGTTTTGCTTACATTGTCCATGACATTGTATACCCTTGTTATGTCAGTCATGGTGAGAGATTTCTGTTTTTAAGACACCCAGTTGCTCAGCCAGGAGACTAAATCTCAAGCAATCAACGACTGCCTCCTCTGCATCCTGACAATGTAAAAGATGTTAATGTAAAGAGTGTAATTGAATGAGATGTATAGAGTCCTAGTGGAAAGAAAAGTTAATTTCTCAATTAAATTTATTCTGCATCTTTTCAGGTGAGCAGCTAAATTGACTTGTCACTCTGAAATGTTTATTTTTATGTCAGTAAAAGAATGCAATAAGAATAAATTTAGAGCATATGAAATTGAAATAACTAATTTAAAAAATAGATCAAAGCCAGAATTTAAAATATTTGATGTTGGGACAGGTTTATAGGTGTTAACCAGAGAGCATAAGCCTGGTAGATTATTTTCTTTTTGCTTTCCTACCTCATGTGTGGCTGGAGTACTGTGGGAAGAGGATTATTTATAAGGGGAGAGGGATGTTCAATGTATGGGCAGAAGGGGGTATGGCACTATTATGGCTGGACTTATCTCCAAACCTCTGTGCTCCCATTCACAGCCTGATTCTCAGAAACAGGATCTGTCCACTATCTTGTAGTGCCTTGATGTGACCCATGTTCTCTTAGGTCCTAATATGAGGCATTCAGCAATTGAAAATCTGGTTTTGGACATTTTTGTAGATTCCTCCCACCTCCCCCCTTCCCCCCCGTTCCATGGTTCTTGTTCTCATAGCTTCTTAATCATTCTCCTCTGCCTTGGCTTCCTGAAAGGAGCCCATCTGCTCTCTTCCACTGCTTTCTGTCTGCACTGAAACCACAAAACTCAGATTAGGCTCTTCAAAAGCTTTACCAGGCTGCAGGAACTCCTGAAGCAAATCTGGGCCCGTTTTCATGCAAATCCAAATACCTTTTATGGTTTCGTTTCAACTTGACATTTTGATTTTGAGATTTTTTGAGCTTCTCAGACCCTACGGCTTTATGTGAAACCCAAAGGGCGTGAACTTACATGAACTAAAATGGAAAAAATATTCAGATGAACCCACTGAAAACTGAAACTACGTTCCCACAACTGTGCTTAATAAACTGCTCTGTTTTTCTCTTAATTGCAGAAGTGGTAACTACTGTTCCACAACTAGGAGCTGCAGCAAGGCTGAGTTTACAGTTTATGTGTATTGGGTATATTAAATAGGGATCCTGGTAAATCACAGGAGGTTTGTCATCTTCCAACTGGCAGTCAGTAAATAGGGAACCTTCCCTACCTCAGTGTGACCTGAGCAATGAGAAAATCAGTGTTTTCCCCTGCCAGGGTGTGCTGCCACAGAGGTGATGCAGGCTTCTTGTCACAGTGGGTCGCTCACTCTGTCACTTCCAGGAAAATTGCAGGGTAACCTCTACCTCAGTCAGCCCAGCTTTGACCACAGTGGGGAAGTCCTGGTACTGCTCTGGCTGGTTTTTTTTCCCCAGCACACGGTGGCTGTGCCAACCAGCCATAGGGGGCACGGCCAGATCCCATTGACCATCTGCTGAACCCCCCACATGAGCGGGTCACACCAGCTGTGGGACACGTGTTGCTGATGGCAAATGGATGCACCAAGGCACTTATGGATTGGTGCCATCCCTGTCCTCTGCTCAAGCTGCCCACCTTCCCAAGGGACAAATGCCCCTGGGGATTGCCCCATGACAGGGAGATGGGAATAGGAGGAGAGAGGAGAAAGAGGTGCTCCTTGACTCAGGTATGGGCAGGGCTGCTGATGGGAGAGGGAGCAGTGTGTGCTCCAGTCAAGCTTTAGCAAGTAATCATGACCTGGTTCTCATGGTAGTAGCCAGTTTGGCCCCAGCTGACCCAACCCTGGCTGCTCTGTGCAAAGAGCAGAACCTCCAGCATCAGCCTCAGTGCCTTCCCTCTCCAGCACACAGGGTTTCCAAAGCTGTTCAGGTCTTTCTGAGAGGACAAGCTCATGCTGCTTCTCAGCCTGAGTGGCTGAGCATGATGCTAGGGAGCTGTGTGAGGTGCAGGTCCTGGAGGAAATGGAGCTTGCACAGGGCTCTGGTGATCTATGCTGTCAAGCTGTCTTGTTGGACATCAAAAAGAGGATCAGGATCTGTGATCCAAATCACATGTCCTGTGTTACTAGTTAGTCCTGTGACTCAAAATTGCAAGGTCCTAGTATAGCAAAGGATTTTAGAAATTACAAATTGTGCCATGGAATTCTTTCCCTGAGTTTTTCTCTGCAACTCTGAACCACAGTAACTTTTCTCTACCCTCTTAACTCAGCTTGTCAGATTGGTACACCCATCAAGGTCTGGGGATTGGGTCTCCAAGAAAGCTTCAAGATAGATGAGAAGAGCTGGAAGTTCTTGGCACCCTGAAGTTCTCTGTCCTTTTGTCAAACCTGCTATGGGACAGGAAATTCTGTCCTGGATGCTGCAGTGCACAGCACTCCTTCCCCACCCATGCCAAAGCACAGAGAGCTTTCAAAAGGATTTTTACAACTTGAAAAAAAATTTGTGATACTATGATGAACCTCTCCTTCTCATTGCTTTGGTTGTCCAGACTGCTTTCCCTGCCAAAAAGGACACAGACAAGTGCTCCCTGCAGGACAGGTGGGAGCAGAGGCAGAGCTGTGGGAAATGCAAGCCAAGCCTGGGGAGCTGTCCTCACTTCTGGGCTTGTCCTGCACGAGCCCTGTTCTTGTTTTGTCCCTCAGGCTTCAAGCACAAGAAGATGATATGGTAGGCTCCATTAAATGAAGCCACTGGTAGGAGTGGGCTGTTACTTCTTCTTCTTCCTTTTTTTTTTTTTAAATTAAAAAAAGCCTGAAAGCCTCATAGGCAAAGCCATTCTCAAGCTCTTACAGGGAAACCCCATAGCCTGTACCACTTCCATATACAGGCAAATGGTGGTGTACAACCTTTTGACACCACGTTCCCAGTGAGACCTGACTGACTAATGAACATGGAAAAACCACTGTGGAGCTGGGGCTGTGAATGAGACCGTGCTCAGCCCTCGGTTTTCACGTTTTTTAAGAAAATATGTGTGTGGGAGTGAAGGTCTGCCATTTCAAAGGCTGGTTCTGATTTTGTATGTCTGTGTCTATGGGAGAAGTGAGCCAATCCACACCTAGGAAAATGAAGCCTTTTGAAATGAAGCTTTCAAAATCATCAGTTAAGACTTTTTATGTTAATTAAAAGATTAATATAATTGAGTTAAAGAGCATGCAGATCACAGCAGCCTATTAGGGATATGTTATCTGCAGTTTACATATGGTTACTCACTGCAAACACCATGTGTACTGTGAAGCGAAGAAGGTGGTGAGGTTAGTTATGGGTGGAGTGGAGCAAGTTGTCCTCATTAGTTATCTTGTGGTAAAAAACACAGTCACCTTATCTCTTCTAGGAATTTACTATGGGCTTGCTAATGCCTGGTAACCAGCTTGTTTTTGTGTTTTCTTTCAATCCTTTCCCACCAACTTCTCCTGCACTAGAGACTTTGTTTCTGAGAGTTACCTGGCTTCCACAACCACACTTTCTCCACATTAGGTCATTGCTGGGACTTACTGCTTCAGAGGTCCTACAGCTGGTAATAGACACAAGGAACAAGTGACATTCCCAGGGTGACAGAGGAAAGTGAACCTAGGCATTCCCAGTTAAGTGACTTACTTAGAAGTGGTTTATGTGGAGGCTTTTTCAATCTCTCCACATCACTGTCTGAGCCTTTTTCCCCAGGCCAAGCAGTTATACTCCTTTCTCTGTGACTTTAACACCAAAGTTTACATAGCTCCCTAGCAAACGGAATTACTTTTTTTTTTTTTTTTGGAATAGACAGGTGTTTGAAAGAGCACTTAGTCTCTCATGGTGTGGGGACAAAACTACTGATCAGTGTCTCTCCAGTAATACTTAAACTTACTTTGAACAAATCTGAGCAATGATTGTGGCTTGACTTTCTTTCTAAGAGGTTTACAGCTCCTCATGGATGGAGAGAAAAATAAGGGCTGCATTTGTTTTCCTCTCTGGCAGACATGAGAGACTGCTTCCTTAAGAATATTTACCAGATTTTCACTCCTATTTCTATGTTCAACTACTATCCTGAAAAGGTTTTGCATTAAGAATTATATGTCTGTGAGAGAGCACATGGAGAATTTATTACATGAACATGGGCTGTTTTTATTGTTCAAAGCTTCCTCTAGAGAAGAGGGCCATTAACCTTGACTGCTCCTCCTTTTATATATATCAGCCTCTTCACCAAAATTGCATTGCATCCTGGAAGCTTGGTGAAGCACTGAACCCTAAAACAGCTTAGCATGACCAAAACATGGCAAGAAGCAGAAACTTGGAGGATTTTAGGCTTGTCTGATTGTCATTTGTGATGTCCCAGTCATTGCTTTTGGCCAGGCTGGCAACACCTCGGAAGATGCTGAGGCAATTTCTGGCAGAGGAGTGCTGTTGAGGATCAGCCCATCTGTTGGGTTCAGTTTCAATGGGTCATCAGAACAGATAATTTGATTTTTTTCTTCTCCTTTAACCTGAGTTTCCTACAGGTGTTTCATCTTGAACGTGTTATGGGTTGTACTATTGGAAAACGTGGTGCATGGCAGTTTTGGGTGAGTCTCACACTTTCCTTCAGGTGGTGGAGCCTTATGGGTTTAAAACTTCTTAAATCAAAGCCACTAATAATGTGGCTTTACAAATATTCTTTTACATCCAAATTACAGGGGTGTTTTTCTGTGTTGCTGATTTTTAGAAAAAGCCTTTAAAATCATTTAAAGTGTTGCGTATGTAAAACACAATCTGATCATTTTGCATTGGCATGAATGGTTGCAAAAAGGTGGACAACCATGTGCTGTTGGTCCATCTGGAGTGTTTTGCTTTTTTTATGTAGCCTTTTATTAACATTTGTCTGGAGCTTTGTATCTGCTTGGTAATGACAGATAATTTGTATAATGAGGAGTCTGCTGGATATCAGAGTGACAGGTCAGGGTGGGTTCTGCTGACAAATGAAGTGGGCAACTCCCAGGAGAGTGGCCAGAGGAGACGGCTGCCTAGGGGTGTTTCAGGGAGTACGTGTAATGAGCTGATGAATATGGCTCCAGTGTTTCTTTTTGGAAATATAGAAATGATGATGAGTAAGTGCTGAAGAGCAAAGCCCATGCACATGTCTTTAAAAGTAGAGTACACAATTCATACTCTTGGTTCACTGTAACTTTGTTTTGAGAGGCAAGACCTCATCCTTTGGAGGTTTCAGCCATCTCAAAACAATGCTGTGTCTCTGAGTGACATTTTATGCCTAGAAGAGGCCAACTGATGATCTATTAAACAGCACTCAGAAAGCTTAAGAGATGTTTAGATTAGAAATCAGATCTCACCCACACATGGCAGGTTCCTTTCTGTTTAACCTTTCATTGCGGGTGCAAGAAGAGACTGTAGATGTTTATTTCTTGTGAAGATTTTGCACATCCTGCAATGGTTTATTATAGCTGGCATATCTGTATTTTCTGAGCAAATTAGAAGGGGCTGGAAAAATCATAAACCACTGAAACAGTTGCTAGGGTAGGAGATGGAAATCTATATCCTCTGAAAATGGAAAGTGAGAAATTTCAGAGAATGGAAAGCATTTGTCACTCAAAATGGAAGACATAATTCAGCTTCACACTGAGTTGACAAAAACCGCTTACTTGAGACACCTACTGGATCTTGTTTCTCCCCCCTGCTCCTAATTCCTTCTGTTTTCATTAACTGTCTGACTGCAGTGGAATGGAGCTCCCTTAGCTTTATATGGAAGAAGCTGAGAGCTGTCCTGTGTTACAAGTGAACACGGTCTTTTATTGCAATGAAAATTTTAGCACAGGTGTGAAAAAGCATAGAAATGATGTGCATTTACCACAGATATTAATTTATCAGAAAAGTTTACTTTGTTTTTTTAAGGCTCAACACTGGATGCAATTTCTTTTGTCTGACTTGTCTGAACACCTTTGGCTCAAGTTTCCAGCCATTATTTTTCTAGAGAGTTGATGTGGAGGAGGGGAATTGTGGTTGGACAGACCTTTGTGCTGCAGCTTCTGGGCATGATGTGGGATGGTTTTAGTCTGAGCTAGGCTGTGACACTCAGCCATATCTGCCCCATTATTATGTTCTCTTAAGTGTCCTGGTGGTAGCAATGATGTGTTCAGAATTAATATTCTTCAGAGAAAAGTGATGTGAAAACTTGTTTCCCTGCAAGGTAGGAAGATAGCCCATAGATCTGACACGCTCAGGAGCATGTTCAGTTCCTTCCACTGTCTTGGTTGTAATTTTGGCTCTCCCTGTTAGATGCCTCTGCTCCCAGAGGTGGAGGCAGAAGCTCAGCCATCACTGGGCTGTAGCCCTCTAACTCCTAGTACCAAAAATGTCCTGCAGAACAAATATTTTCCTGCTCTTCTTTATAACCCATTGCAACTCCACAGTAGATGTGTTCCTCTGCCAAAGTCACTCAAGTCTGTAAAAATTTCTGGGAAATGGCACCATCTGCTACTCTAAGCATGTCCTAGGAGGCCTTAACCAGTAATTAGGGTTTTTTTTTGCAGCTGGCTTAATGCAGTGTTGTACTGTGTGTTTCAGTCACTGAACCATCTCCAAAATGTTCACCAAATTTTCCTCTGTGCAGGGCTGTCTCTTGACAGGAGTGCTCACATTTCCCTCAGATTCTCTGGTCTGGCTCTGTGTCTGATTGGCCTGAAGAGCAGCAGGCTGAAGTGGCTGTTCAATAAGTGCTAGGCACTGCTCAGCTTTTGCTGTGCTGAGTCTCTGTAAGTACTTCATGCCCATCCCCATCCCCATGCCTTTTCCTCTCCCTAGAACAATGGGGCACCACACAATGTTCATACAGCTGGGCAGTTTTGTTCTCCAAAGCCCCCTGGCATCCCTCTCACCCTAGTGTTCGGCCAGCAGCAGTGGGAACCCAAGTGCCCTGCCCACAGAGCAGGGCTGGTCTCTGTCACAGTGGAAACCCCGGTGGTGCCTCCTCTCAGCAGCTCCTGCTGCTGGCCCGTGCTGCTGCACAAACACACACCTACCCTGGGCCTGCGGCGGGGTCATGATGTGCTTTTCCCTAATCCACTTCCAGAGTGGGTGAAACCTGGCTTCCTGCAGCTCTGTGTTTAGTGGTTTGCTGTGCTGGGGCTGGGACAGGGCAGGTGCCAGCCAAGGTGGCTCCTGTGCCAGAGAGGTCAAGGGTTTAGAGAGGAAGTCCTGTGAGGAGTGGCTGAGGGAGCTGGGGGTGTTCACCCTGGAGAAAAGAAGGCTCAGGGGAGACCTCACTGGTCTCTACAATCACCTGAAAGGAGGTGGCCAGGTGGGGGTCAATCTCTTCCTGGCAACTAGTGGCAGGATGAGAGGACAAGCTGCCGTAGCCTCAAACTGCACCAGGAGAGGTTTGGGTTGGACATCAGGAAGAATTTCTTCATGGACAGGGTTGTCATGCCTTGGAATGTGCCACCTAGGGAGATGGTGGAGTTACCATCCTTGGAGGGGTTAAAGAAATGACTGGACATGGCCACCACCTGGGCTTCAGAGAGGGGAGATGAGGCAACCTCATGGGCTGGCTCCCCTCTGTGCTGCAGAAAGTGCCAGCATCCAACATCACGGCTACCCGAGTGCCACGTGGATGGAGAGGGATGAAGCTTCTGGTGACCAGCTAGATACAGATACTGGCCTTGGGCAAACCCAAACCTTGCTCCACCCCTTCACAAAGTGCCCAGAAGCTCTTAGGTAGGCAAGCCTTGGAAGTTTCCTTGTTGCCCAGCCCTCAGTATGCTTGTTTGACCCTGTCACTCTGTGTATATATGAGGTGGTGTTTAGCCTGAAAGTGTTTTGATAGCAAAGTACCAGATGTTGGATGGAAAAGATGGCACTGAAAAGTCATCAGGGACTCAGCCATGGTGTCCCCATGTGCAGCATGCTGGGAAGAGGCAGGGATGCAGAAGAGGCCAGGCTTAGATGGAGACATGGTTGCTCCAGGCAGCTTGGGTTTTGCTTGCCTGTGTGTTCAGCAAGCTGTCCTTCATTCAGACAAAGGCCTGAATCTGTATGTGGTTTCAAGCATTTACTTCCATAGTCATTGTGCTGTTATTTATTGATCATTATTCATACTTTTCTTTTCAGAATGTCTCAGTCAGAGAGGCAGAAGTAATGCTGGCATTACAAAACAATTTTAACGATTTGTAAACAGTTGAACAAAAGTGTTTTCAAACAACTGTAGGGCTCCAAACTGTTTCAACATCCCTGTGGCAGAACAAACTGAATGACTGACACATTCTTGGAAATCGGGACTGCCCCACAAATGAACTACAGACAGCAAAATATTTGCAAAATAGTCCCTTCCAATCTTTTCAATAATTAATTTCAAAAGTGTCTAGTGCATTGCTTTATAGAACTGAATAGAACTGAGCTGAACTCCATTAGAAATTTTAAAGGATTTTCTTAAGGATGCCAGTGGTTTGGGAGCCTGTTATGTTAATTTAGCAAAAGAACCAAAAGGTGTATTTCATGTGGCTTGGTCACTCACCATGGCTGTCATCCAATGGCCTTTACCACCACACCAGCTGCAGTTTAACCATATCAGTAAAGCAACAGTACTCTGACAGCAGTTACCTACACCACAGGATCTGCAGCACCACATGAATTTTGCTGCTGGATGCAGGGAAATAGCTCAGTAAAATGCTTTCAGCAAGGAAATGAGACTTTGCCTCTTTGTTTCCTTGTTTCCAGAAAATATCCACAGGGCTACTCTCATTTCTTTTTTAGGAGACAGAAAGTTTAAGTTTTTGATAAAAAAAAACCCCAAACCTTTTATTGTACCCCATGTTCACTCATCCTTTTGAGCATGTTACTGAGGGAGACAAGTCACATGCTTTAACTCAAAGTTTTTGCTGAATGACCAAGGTTGTATGCAATATTATATTCACAGGCTTTTCCCTGATGTGACTGACTGGAAATCCTGCCTACCACAGTGTTCCAGCTACCAAAGCATCACCAGGGCTCAGAGTGCTGTCACCAATTGTGGTCTCACTGCGGTGGGTATGAAATGTGTAAATTTTATGTATCAAGAGTTACAAGTTATTTCACAGCACCATCTGATTGCAAACCTTTCCTGTCTTTTCCCTCTGGAAGGTGACTGTTCTGGTTGTTGGGATGTATATCAAAGGCCACCTTGTCCAGCAGTCCCTGCCTTAATTAATGGAATTAGGACTGGTGTGGGGTGAAACAGAACAGGATTGAACAAGGATAGTAGTTTGATCTAAATACATTTGTTTTTCTTATAAAATAGAAAAGGTTGAGGGAGCTGGGATCACTAGCATTGCCTATCAGATTTGATTCCTTTGATGTATAGAGTAGGACTAATCTAGCCAAGGATCAGACAAAGGGTCTTTCCCCAGTGGAACAATAACCCCATTAATTAACACTGCTGATGCCGAGGTTGAGGGCTCATCTAACCTCCTGTGAGACACCCAGTTCTATGAATAATCTCATTGTGGTTCTTTTTCCCCCACCTCATTACCTTTTAAGAGAGGATAATGACATGGGTCACAGATACTTTTGTACAGGATTGCCAGTATGCACCGTTAAGTTTGTATACTGGTTGATTTGGTGTTTTTAGATTTGAATAATTCACATCTATTTTATTTTCCTCACATGAAAGCTCAAGTGGGTATTGGCTGCAGCACAGCAAGAAAAAAATATTTGGATATTACTCAGGAAAATCAATAACATTGCAAAACTCCAGCAATTATAGCTGGAATTAAATATTTTCATTTTTCACACTTCTGTCCCCTTTTAGAAAAAACCCTGGGTTTTTTTTGTATTGTGGAGAACTGATGAACAAACTCCTCAGCATAAAACCACAAATGTTTTCCATGAAGAGGAGTAATATCAGATGGTTTTAGGGAAAGCAGCTGAAAAAGCCTCTCAGACCAACTTTTTCCTTCCTTCTGATGAGAATCCAGGCCATAAGCCAAAAGTACTGTTTGTTCTCAGGCTAAATATAAGTCCCAAGAGGGCAAGTGCTTTTGGACCTTATAACCATACACTCCTCTTGGGTAGCCTGGAGGAGCATTTCTGCTTGGGGCTGAGGGCAGGAGATGTGTTGCTCTGGGCACTGCAGTGCCTCCATCACGGCAGGAGGAGCAGGCATGCTGGAAAGGCTGAGCCAAGCCCTGTGCTTTCCTTGCTCCTCTCAGCAGAGAGAAAGGCTTCTCAATGTGTAGAATAAACAACGTGCTGTGGGCTGAATCCCACTGGATTGTTAAGGAAGAGGAAACAAGGGGGAAGTGAGGGTCTATTGTAAATGTGCATTTATTTAATTTATCCCTGCGTGTGCTTTGTCCTTTTTCCTAGGGAAACACATGGGAAGGGGTGAGAGAATGCAGCATGAGGTCCTGTCTGGTGATATAATGGCAGGAGCACTTGCTGCTGCCCCTGTTACTGCCTTGGCATCTACCTGGGGAGCTGAGAGAAGAGGATTGGTTCAGCTATGGCCAAGTCTCTTTTGAGAGGGAAAGCCAGGCTGGGAAATGGGGAACGAAAGGAGAGGGGCTGGCAGAGGGAGCTGTGCCTCTGGAGCCGAGGAGCTCGCAGCACCGCTCCCAGCAGCTCATGTGGGCATCGCCCCCAGTGCCCAACCTTGCCAGCCCTGAAGTCCCTTTTTGTCCCTGCTCTGCAATTAGTGCTCAGCATTGATACTGCTTTGGGTCCTGCTCTCCTTTCACAACAGCTGCCATTGTGAAGGGACAAGCTGAAGAAAGAGGCTTGGGTTTGTGGATCAGTGAGAGGATGCCATAACAACCACTGTGTCTTTTTTTTCCTCCTGAGCAACAATGATAAACTTGATTAGCAGGTGAGGGCTTTTTTCTGAATAGAGACAGGGAAGTATTGGTACATTTATACTGGCATTCTTCAGTGAATTATTTTTATAGCTTTGGTTACCTATGGTCCAGAAGGATTAAGTAATTAAATGGTTACTGGGAGAAGAATGTCATATCTTCCTTTGCAAGAGCCATGAAAAGAAGCTGGCTTCTGAAACTGGAGACATTAATGATGTCTCCTTATAAATATGTTTTTGGGAACAGGGAGAGAGGGGAAAATCACAGAGGGAAAAGAAGCATTTGAGTTAAGTGACACTACTGACTGCAGCCCAACTGGCTAGAAATTGGTCATGAGGGAGTTCAGGCTTGAAATTAGTAAAACCATTGAAAGATGAAAGCTCTGGATCAGTCTCTCAAGCAGTGTAGTGGGGGCAAGGACCTAGATAATTTTTAAAATGGAATGTACCAAATTATTGAAGTGATTGTGCAGCAGAGGAAGAAAATTCCTAATAATTAACAAGACATGTCCCAGCTAACCCTGAAATAGCATGTCCAAAGGGATTGGAAAGGTGATTAGGTCACCATTCACATTTCCCTTATTACTAAACCCATGCTTGGGTGCAACAGGGATGTAGGAGCCACGGAGGAAGCCCTTTTTTCTCCCCAGGATAGATGGACAGACAGTGGCAGGATGTATGATGAAGTAAGAAACTGTCCAGTGCTCTGGTGGAGGGATGGTGCACCCTGTTTGCATCCTCAGGTTTAACCTCTGGATTTAGAGCTGAACAGGAGTTTTCCTACAAGCCCTGGGAGCAGTGCTTCCTTCCTGCCCTCAGCCCATGGAGTGAGGCACGGTCCAGTTCCAGGGTCAGTGTGGAAGCTCACTGTGGTAGCCTCCTTCTACCATCAGCAGAGAGAAACATGCATTTGGGGGGGTGTGGGGGGGGTGTGGGGAGGTAACTCACCCGACCTATATTACATGTTTACTTTGGGCTGAGACAAAGACTGCTCCAAAAATGCATATCCCTTCTTGTTGCCCACACTGGGAATTGAGATGGGTAGCTACATGCCAGAGGAATCCTTTTGTCCTGAGGACAGGGTATGGCAAAGAGAAAAAAGGAGTTTTTTCTCAGAGCAGCTGCTCTGATGAGTTCCCAGGGAAACAAGCATTTGTTTAAGATGGGAGGAATTAAGTTCTTCGAATCATCGGTTTCCTTGGCTATCCAAAACTTTCATCAGCTCTCACCTCATCAGTCCCTCTCTTTGATGGATGTCAGGGAGAGCTTTACCACCAAGCTTTGTGGAAGGAGAACTGAGCTAACATGAAAGCAGTTTGTTGTGTGTGTGCCTGCATGTGGTTAGCACAGCAAAACAAGACTACAAGGCCTGCAGCTTTTCTGAGATACGCTCATTTACATCAAGATGTGCCACCCAATTACTACAGGGTCCTTTTATGGCACCTTCCTTTTTAGATTGTGGTGGATGTTACACATGTGAGCGTTTACGTGTGTGTACGTGATGGGCATGTGTAAGCCTTTACTGTGGTATGGGAAGAGGAAATGTATTGTTTGCCCATTCAAAGAGAAGAGTCTTGGGGGTTTTTTCCTCATAGGAAGTAATCGTGCTTTGTAAGCATATTTCTTGTGAGTAGGTATGCTTGAAATGTTTATACTTCACTTTCAAAAAGTAAACTACTCTGAATATAATATCAGTTATACAACACCTGCATGACTGCATTATCATTTGAGTTGATGTGGAAACTATTTTTAAAATCATCTTTGCTTTCTGGTGCAATAACTTCCTTTCTGAGGTACCTGAGAGATACAAGACTCTGTTCTCATGCTGGAGAGGTTGAAAGTAACTGAAGTGGAAACAAGGAGATTATTTATATCTCAATTACAGCACTGAGACAGAATTATGAATGAAAGCAATCTGGAAGCCTCCAGAGGATATTTCATTGCCTCTTAGTCTCCTTTCTCTTCTGGAATAGCAGTAAAACTGTATTGTGAGGAAGCTGGCAGGAAGTGGCCTCAGTCAACCATTAGGTTAGATGTGAATTTGTGAATCAGAGGCACAGACAGGAATTTTGCTCACTTCTGTTTGGAGACAAGGCTGTAAATGTAGAATAAACTCCTGAGTGACACTGTATTGGCCTATATGGTCAGTTGTGGGTGACTGTGCTTCTGTCCAGCTGTAGAGGTGCCATCTACCAGAAAGCATTTCCTTATTTTAGTATGTTTCTTCTGTTCTGTGTAACACAGCCTGCTGAAGTAGGAAGGAGTAACCTGCCTTTGTAATCTATCTACATCTGTGAATGAACTCTATCCTGAAGCTCTTGAAGTGCTCTTGAAGTCTGCATGCATTTGAACTGGATCATGGAGGGGGTCAGCCAGGTGAAGGGTGGGTGGCAGGGGAGAAAAACAAAGTTTTCACCCCAGTTCAACTGGTACATTAAAACAAATGCACAGCCTTGATTTATAGCCACAGTCACCACTGGTTACAACTGTTGTTAGCAGAAGGATTACATTCAGCCCTACAATTTGAAGTTAGAACCAGATCCATTTCTTCACCTGATTTTTGGGTGGAAATAAGGTGGAAAACCATGCACGTCTCCAAGAAGCATCTCTTTGGGTGAGCATGGCTGAGCCATCCCACCTGGAGCCATCCCACCTGGAGCACACATCAAGAACTCTCAAACTGTGTAGTTTTCACCTGTCAGGAAGATGTGGTCTCCTGTGGGAGCTTCACTTCCAGCCACCCTGGGTGGCAGTGGCAGTGCCACACCTTTCCCAGGCCTGATGCCTAGGATATTTTCCCCCATGACTGAGGGAGAACTGAGCACCTGTTCAGCTCTCTGTCAGAAAGGAGGGAACCCAGGCTTAAAACAGAGTGCCTGTAGAGTTATGCAGCCTGAAGAAACCAATCCTGAACACCTGCTGAAGTGGGATATTGCTGCTCTTCTGAAGTATGACTTTGCCTGGTGCCCTTCTAGACCCATGTGGAGGTTCTTCTGCCTGGGCTGAACTTCTTGTGTCAGCTTGCCTTCAAAAACCCCCTCCCTCTTCCTTGAATTAGGATTCAGGATGAGAAAACACGTCCCTTTCCTCCAGAGAGATCTTTTCTAAGAAATTATTCTTTTTGTTATCTCGGTCTGTCTGGCCTTTCTTGTAGTTGGCTTGGCCTGTGTTCCACCACTTTCATTCTGACCACAAAATGCAGTTACCAGGTTTCTGTTGCTTTATGCCTTTACTGGAGCCTTACATTCCAATCTGGAAGTAAAATCACAAACATGGCAGCGAAGGTTACAATAACACTCTGGGGATTTCAGTTTGACACAGACCTGTTTCTGCTGCTCATCACAGGATCATCTAACCTCCCAACGTCCACCTATAATCGCATCAAATGGATTTCACTGTTTTGATTGCTTTTGAAACAACACAGCTGTTGTGTAACAATCTGGGTGTGTGTGAACTGACACTTGAGCACTTGGAGCAGGGAGCAGAAAAAGAGAAGGCATCAGAGACTAGCTTGGTGAAGCCTTCTGTGGTGTAACCAGCAGAGCTGCCTGTGGGGAACAGTGAGGTTCACTGAGAGCGCTGGAAAGCTCAGTGAAATAATGTTTAGCAAAGTATTGTCACTGTCACCTCACAACCCATTAGCTCCTCTCCTGCTGGCTCCAGAGGGCATAAACGCCAAAGGTCTGCTCCCACCTGGGATATTTTTGGGCTGACAGTCACCCCATGTGGTGAGGGTGGGTGCAGGTTTGGTCCATGTGTGGGCTGCTCCAGGAGATGGGACTGCAGCGTGCCCTCCCCTGCAAGCCCTGCACTTACAGGCTGCATTTACCCCGAGCCTGCCTGCCTGCCTGTGTGCCCACAGTGACCTGGGGCCACTGACCAGAGAAGGGCAAAGGAGAGAGCAACCACCCCCTGCTGCCCTCAGAGGGGACCTTGGTACTAATCTGGCAGAGCTGATCTGGTCAGGTTGTGACCTGCTGGCTCTCCATTTCAGCTGATCCCAGCTCCTGTAAAACGTGCAGCCTTCTTTTTTGCTTCCCACTGTTAACAGATGAAGCAAGTTCCCATTTATAACAGTTTTCATGGACTTGCCAAGGGTTTTGTACTTTTGTGGCAAACACAGACTGACAAAAAGTTATCCTTTTTTTGCTTCTCACCTTTTTTGGTAGAGACATTGTGCAATGCACCTTTTGGACTAAAGTACGCATAGGGTGAGGTATTAATCAGACCAGCCTGTTGTCTCTGCTATCTGACAGAATGTTTTGGGTTGGAACAGACCTTAAAGATCATCTAATTACAACTCCCCTGCCATGGGCAGAGACACCTTACACTAGAGCAGGTTGCTCAAAGCCCCATCCAGCCTGGCTTTGAACACTTCCAGGAATGGGGTATCCACAGCCTCTATGGGCAACCAGTTCTAGTGTCTCACTGCCTACACAGAAGAGAATTTCTTCCTGATATCTAATCTAAATCTACCCTCTTTTGGTTTGCAGCCATTCCCCCTTGTCCTACCATTACATGCCCCTGTAAAAGTCCCTTTCCATCTCTCTTCTAGTCCCCCTCAGGCACATTAAGAAAGGCTGCATTAAGGTCGCTCTGGAGTCTTCTTGTCTTCAAGCTGAACAACCCCAAATTTTTCAGTCTTCCAATCCCAATTCCCAGCCTTTATGTGCCAGGTAAATGGCAATCTAGTTCAGTCAGAAAGATCTGCTTTTAAACCCAAATCCAAGTTTACCACAAATTCATCTGGAGCACATTGGTAGCATGGGGTTAGGAGCTGACTCCATGGATTTATGTATTGGCAGGGTGGAGGAGACGCTCTGTTCCCAGCTCAGTGGCAGCTGCAGCAGTGTGTCTCCTACTTTTCTATCAGCCCTGACAGCTGGCCTGCAGCAAACCCTGTATGACATATACTGAGGTAAGAGAGAGGGAAAGCTTGGATCAAAGCTGTGTTTGAATGTTCTGGTAGGCTCTGATTGTATCTGGTTGTCTGACGAGTCACTTTTACACTCCCTTTTCCCTTTCAGAGGGAAAAGGGAGAGCCATGCTTTGTCACAGGCGTGTTCAGTGTTTAACCTTCCAGCAGCGTGAAAGGTGAAGAGATGAGACAATGTGCTTTGTAAAGGAAAACCCACCAGGCAATGTGCCACAGACTCCTGGAGGCACCATGCTCCCAGTTACAGTGCCACTGGGGAGGGTTGGACCCAGCCTTCCCAAATCCACATGTGCCCTGTCTCCTGGCATGGCACCTCTGCCAGTGCTCCCACACTGCTTTACGTGTCACATTTGGGGCTGACATCCCCACCAGCTCCCTGAGAGGGTGAACAGTGGCCACATGCTGGCAAGTAGCAGCCCTGGTGCAACTTGGAAACCCAGTTGTCTAAGAGCTCTATGTGAGTTCAGGCACTTCCCCCCCGGCCTTCCAGCTTGCAGGGGTATAATTTCTGGAGGGAGCAGCAGATGTTTCCTTCAACACCTGGTGGTGACTGAAGTGCATGGACTGGGGCTTTCACAGTGGGGGCAGTGGGTATTTTCCAGGTGATGGTATCACTTTTCTTCTTCCTCAGCCTGGCCCTGCAGTGAGGTGAGAGAGCTGTGGGCAGGTACTCGCACGTGCCCTCAGAGATTTGTGTCATTGCCCTGCAGGTTTTGGTGCCTCTGCAAAACTGGGTCATCTCCCAGGTCTGTGCCTGAGCTCCAGCTCTGGAAGCACCAACATGTGTTTGCACTTAGAACAGGCAGGCTGCCTACAGACTCCCAGCTTGGGATAGATGTGGGGATTGCAACAGAGTCCAGTTCCCCTATGGTGTCTCAAATGGGACCTCCTGTTCCAGTTCAGGGCTTAGAGGGGCTGTCACAGTGGGCAGGGTCACTTTGGTTGGTTTGCTGGTTTCTGTGATACTTCCTTTTGCAAAGCTGTAGTTTCCCCCTTTGTCATGGTTCAGTGGATAGCACTTATGGTTCAACCAGTAACAAAAACAAGTTATTACACTCAGGTATAAATAACAAAGAGCTTAACTAGGATATGATCAGGCCTGTGACTGAATAATGCAAGCTAGACTGTTATAGATACAGGTTAGAGTGATACACAAGGGAAACCAAAGACAACTAAAGTGTCTGACAAAATAAATAAAGATAAGGTCTCAGCCTAGAGAGCATTGCTGAGTCCCAGTGTGTGCCACATGTTCCACATGTTTTTTTTGCTTTTATACTTTAGCTACCAGTGTGGTATCACCTAGTTCTGGAAGCGGAAGGAAGGAAGGAAGGAAGGAAGGAAGAAAGGAAGGAAGGAAGGAAGGAAGGAAGGAAATCCTGTGCCCCCTCCCTTCACAGAGGTTTAGCACATCTGTTTCTCCCGGTCACCTCAGGATTTTGTGCAATTTGTCCCCTTTGCAAAGAATTTTGAATGGCTGTGGGTGTGCAAACATCTCTTTTTGTCTCTCAACTAGAGCCTCTGTGGGCAGCAATTGTGTACAGTACAGCACAGATGCAGTCTTTAAAAAATAAACCGGCTACCTGGAGGCAAACACGCTGCTGGCATGTAGAAAGTATCAGTGAGATCCTCATATACTGCAGGATCATCTGCCTTGCACGGCTGTAAAGATATCTCCTTGTTTGTGCGTGGATGAGTGTCCTGTACCCTGCTCACAAACAGCCTCACAGCATGTTTGTGAGCACCTCTCATTCACGTGAGTGGCATTCCATCAGGAAACAGGAGCAATCCTGGGCAATTAAGATAATCAGCTCACAATGGGAAATGTCACAGCACCATTAAAAATGTATAAACAGCTCACAGGCTGTAAATATTTTTCACATAGATTAATTTTAATTTGTGTTTCTGACTCATTGTGCAGTAAGAATAAGATGAGAGTTAGATCACAAGTGAATAAGATCAGGATAAGGAAAATGGAAGAATGTGCAAAATTTCCTCATAATGGATCATACAAACAAGTCTCAGTCTGCCATGTAGTGATTAGCATTGGCACATACAATAAATATTAGAAGGTGGTCTGTGGCATGACCATACAATTTGGCAAATCCAGGACAAACTCAGGATAATCCACACTGCCTGGTTTTGAGGAGGGAGATCAGGAAACAGAAAGTGGGAAATGAGGGACCATTAAACCTTAACCCAAATGTCATTTGGCTTTAGATAACAGTGCTGGTATCAAATGTGCAAGATGATCTACTCAGACTTTTACTTTTGGTTTCACAAAGTCTAGGAATGCCTTTAATTTTGAAGGTGGTGGTAGATTGTCAGCATACTGCTCCACCCACAGTGAAAACCACAGTTCAAATGGCTCTATCACAAAATAAAGAGAGGCTCAAGATCTGTTTGGATGACTGGTTGATCTTTGCAAAAGTCATACAGACCTCAATGTGATGATAATGTGACACAGATATTTATAAAATAACTGTTGTTGTGCTTGTCTCTGTAGCTCCTTCTTTTTCTGATTTAGCACTTATAGGGATGTAAGCAACTATTTACTTACAGTAACTGCTGTGAATTTATGCAGTGTTTGGCTTAAAATATTGTTTCTTTAAATTTACCAAAATACTGTGAGGTTATGGTCAGTACAGCAAGGATGAATGATGTTGTTAACTGTGTATTTCTCAGCCTCAGCCTGTGGATTTTAATCGGTGAGGTGTAAAGGAAACACTGTATCACAGAGCAACAGCAATTGGTGTTTATTCATTACAGAGTGAGGGGGTGGGGGCTGGAAAATGTGACTGAGTCATAAAATCCCAAGCTTTCCCAAAATTTGGGTGTGTTCAGAAGCAGTTTTCATCCCTGTGACTGTACATGAGACAGCTAACATGGTCTCATTTAATTCTGGAGAGACGCTTGAAAAACATCAATATTTTGAACCCAGTTTCTCACAAGGCAAGATGATAAAATCTTTTATAAACTCTATCTTACACCATCCCTCTCCCTGGGCATTGTGCCTTTTATTACTGAGGCCCATGGGGGCAATAATTGCCCCACACCTCTCTTAGCCTAGGATTTGCCAGTGTGGGATTTGCCAGGCTGGGTAATTAAGGCTGCTCTTCACTGCTGAAGTTCACTTCCAGCTCATGCTGCACAAAACACAGCTGGTGCTCTCCCTGAGTGGACAAGTTCTAGCTGGGCATGGTCTTGGACACCCCTGAGGAGTCTCACCCTAAATCCAGCTAAGAGCAGCTGGCAGTGCCAAGCTGTTCATCCCTGTGGATGGAGAAGGCACCGGCAGCACCCAGGGCAGGGCTGGGTACTGCAGGTGCTGCTGGCCCTTGGTTGCACAAAGAGCTGCTTCCCCATGCCAGGCCAGGGGCTGGGGGTGGCTGTGCCCATTGGGAGGAGGTGTGGGTGCTGGATGCCACTTCCCATCTGTGCCTGGCCAAGGAAGATGCTCAGTGCTGTTGCCTCAAATAAGTCATTATTCCAGAGGAGGCTGAGCTAGAGGCTTGGAAAACACACTCCCATTTTGGCATGACTTGTCTCTATGCTGGGACTTCTCAGCACTATGGGGAAATGAAATGAATACAAACAACACAAACTCTGAACTTTGGCCACTGCTATCCAAAATAAACAGGGTGTGGGGATGGTGATCCCACTTGGCTTTTTTCTGCATCCTCCACTCATGGCTGGGAGGGATGAATTAACCCCACTCCTGCTAAGCTGCCCTGCTGTCCCTTCCAGGCAGGAGATGGGTGCATTGCTGCTGGCTCTGCTGCTGGTGTCCCTGCCAGCCAAGGGCACAAGGAAGGGATCTGTCCCCTGGGGTTGGGTTCCTGTGCTGCCACCGCGCTGTGCGAGGTCCTGCTGGAGCCCCTGCGGGGCTGAGCTCTCTGTGCTGGCTCTGAAGAGTGGAGAAGCTGCACATTAAATCCTGCTCTGATCCTGACAGAGCTGTGCGGGTCCTCTTCTCCCTCTTTTTTGTGCTACCTGCAGGTGCTGTGGCTCCTGCACGTCCCATGTCTCCCTTCAGGTCTCCCCTGTGTCACTGGCAGAGTTGTTTTGTGATAAGATGGTGGTAACAGGGCCCAACAGTCTTTTCAGGTATGTGTGTAACTCTCACCTTTTGTCTTTGCTGCAGTCATCCCAAGGAGTGACATCTGTCTCTGCTCTGAGTGAGCTGGATGGCAGATCCAAGCTGCCACCCTAAAACGCTTCTCATCTGCAGTCTTCTGGAGCAAGGACAGGACATATTGCTGTTGGATCCCCAAAGCATGCTAAGTTTGTGCATCTGCTGTTGAGTTTCCTGATCTCTGACAGTGCAGCAAGGGGAGGAGTTGCAGCTTCTCTGCCAGAGCCTCTAGGTGTCCCAAAAATCCCAGAGGTGTGCACCCGGCCTGCCCAGAGTCCCTTGGACTGAGATGTCCAGGCTGAGCAGAACTATTGCTGATGCTCTCTCACAGCAGAGATCTCCCAGGCAGAAATATGACTGTGTTCTGTATCCCCCCTTTTTTTTTGGTTTTGCCAAGGTAGGCTACTATTCTTAAACATAGGTTTAGGAGCTTCATCATCTATTTTTCTAATCTATCTGAGTTATTGTATTCCCACAGGTCCTGATAATGAAAAGCTGCTGATGGCAACAGCTCTGTGCATTGACAAGAAAGAAAAATGTGTTTAGAAGCCTAGAAGATTACATAAACAGACAGGTAACCCTCAGTGCCCCAAATACAAAGTTATAATTTAGGAAAGTGTTTATTGAAGACAGCCTGGAGGGCAAAGTCCTGGGGGAAGAGGTCCATTTTGTCAGGATTTTCACAGAAGACTGGACAAATGACTAGAGAAGGTATTAAGAGTGCCAGTCTGGCATTATGTGTTGATTGATTGATTCTCATTGAATCCTTTTTAAGAAATTAATAAATAAAAACTGTAAATAAATAATAAATACAACAGCTGTTAGATGGGCCATGCTGTCCTTCTCTGAGCTGGCTTCCAGGACAGTGCACAAGATGACCCAAGAGGGAGTTTCTATTTCTGTGCTTTTTAGGGCTGTATCAGTGTTTGAGATGAGCTGAAGAAATCCATACTGGAAGAAAGATTAGAGCCCTTGGCTTTTTGCCAACCACCTCTCTGGCTGTTTGCTTCTCTGTTCCCAGAAGTTCCCTGAATTCACATGTTTCAGGCCCAGGCTGAAATGGGGAGACGTGCCAGGAGCCTGGTGGTGAGGAGCTGCTGAGGGGACAGAGACCTGCCCACCAGCACAGGGGGCATGACACGGCTGTCTGGCAGTGGCCAGGGAGCCCTTGGCTGCCACAGCACCAGTGAGTCACACTGCTGACAGCGTGGGCAGATGTCCTGCTTTGGCAAACTGCCTGGCTGAGGTTTTAAAAAAGTGAATGGACCGTACGTGACAAGGAGTACTGGAAAATGCTTGTGCACAATGGCTTGTTCCAATGAATATTGGAGCTTTTTAGTATTGGGCAAGCATGAGCGCTCCGTAGCACCAAACCCAAGATCAGAGTGGATTTAGCTGTGCTGTTTTAGGGCTTATGCTTCTGCACATATATTGATTAACACCAGTTTTCATGCTGGCTGACTGACAGCTCCTAAGCAATCATGTTGTAGGCTTGTTATTTTTTCCAATATTCCTTTACCCATGCCTAGGATGTCCAACCAGTAGTATGGGAGCACGTCTGGACTCTGAGTAGAATTGCTTTCTTGCAATTGGCCAATTCTTATGGGCTAGAAAAACAAACTCTGTAATGATTTAGGCCTTGGTGTTTGGCAGGGTTTTTGCAATGAGGGTTGTGAGGCACTGGAACAGGTTGTCCTGAGAAGGGGTGGATGGGAATATTCCAGGGCTCTGAACAGCCTGTCCAGTGGATGGTGTCCCTGCTTATTGCAGGGCAGTTGGATGGCATGATAAGGTGTCTCCCAAACCAAACTCTTCTTTGATTCTATATCCACTTTCTCATTCATGTCTATGTTTAGCTCTGAGCTTTATCAGTGGTGAGTGTGTATCCCACAATGCTTCCATAACCCAGGAGGCATAATACCAACACACACACACACACAAATTAGCAGTTGAGCTTCTAAAACTGATCTGAACATACATGTTTTTACAAACTCAGGTTTCACTTGCCTTTGGTTTTGATTCTTAAAAGATACCTGCTTTGAAGCACTTCTGAGCTCCGGGAACTTAATTTTGTTTTAATGGGAGTCCAGATTGTCTTAATTGCATGATACTTGGCACTGCTAAGAAAAACAGTAACAATCATAAGACCTTTGCCAGAGGTGTACCAGAACCTGTGGATTATTTTTTATGTGTCTTATTCTCCAGCCCAGTTTTCAGGAGTGGCTGACTATTACTGCTTTCCAGTTAGTGGACATGAACTTTAGTCACGAGTAACTTTGTTTTCTACATCTGATATGACACACAGTACCTGGAAATTCTGTTTATATTTTAAGGATAACGTGAAAATCTGCTTTGTCATAGCTGACTCATAGCCTCAGTATTTATCATCATGGTGCTAAGACCCATCAGTTCATTTAATGTGCGTGAGCACGTGTGTTTGTGGGTACACATCACTGCTAGCAGATTTCTCCTTCCCAACCCTCGCTAATTACTCTGTCCATTAGGTCAAAGTTTGAGATGGGGAAGACAGAGATGATAATTAATCATGGACTGGAAAGCTTGTGCTGTTTGAATTATAATAGCGTGTGTCGAGAAACAGGCTAATTTTTTGTTATGCTCCATTGGAGCTGGATTCAATGGACTTGGTGTTGTTGACTCCGGCAGCACAGGATACAGCTTGTGGAGGCTGACCCACCTCCAGCTCAGACAAAATGGCCCCATCTTTAATGCCATGAGATTTTTCTGCAGAGCTGAGTAGTTCCAGGCTCTCTTTCCCATTATTCCAGTGTAATTCCCCTTTGCTGGTAAGTCACCAGCACTTCTTTAAAGGAACTGGGGTGAATGGTGTCAAGTGGCCCACCTGGGCTTCATTGGGAGGGAGAGGCAGCAGTAGGGCTGAGGAAATTGGAAGAGACTGTGGATAGTTACATCAATGTGTTGCAGAAGGCAGAATCACCTTTGAAGAGTTAAGGGCTCTGAGGTGCCTCTTTTAGGTTATAAAAGGCCTGGAAATGCACTTTCACATTTTAATTTTCACATCTAGAGGGATGGAACAGAGGCAGAAAGATTTGATGGGACCTGCCCCTATGGCTGTGGCCAAGGGAGTGCTCCTATGATTCTCTTATTGGCTAAGAGAGCAGGTGGTGACAAAAACCTAACCCAAAAGGTATGATTATTCCTTATTTCTATATGTGTTCTCCAGGCAGCAAGTACCTTTTCTTGTACTGATGCTGTGCAAAATTTTAGTGAGACTTTATTTATTTTTTTCCTGATGTTTTGTGAATCATTTGACTCAGCTGAAGCTTCTTTAATACTCTTGTTTTTTTCTAATCCATCCACGAAGAGGTAAATAATTTATATCAGTGTGACTTCTAAAGGAATATTTGTTAATTAATTCAAGCTACCTCTATTATTTGCCTGTACCCATTGAACTGGTAGTAGATATGGACAGACATAATGGTCCTCTCTGAGCAATTATAATTTTATTTCCTTCTGACAAGAACCAGCCCAGTTTAATAAGTGTTTGAGCCTGGGCCTTGGTTTTGTTACAAAAGAGAGGTACTCTTAATATGCCTTAGTTAGCATTTGGTGGGAGCCTAGGGAAGGCAAAGCATTTTTGTAGCTGTGACTGGATAGTGAGCTAGGCTAGTTAGCCTGTTAATTATGGACAGTAGCATGAATGGGACTGACCCTCAAAACCACTTTGATTTTGTTAGGTTTGTTGTTTGTTAGGTTTTTTGTTAGATTTGTTAGGTCCATGGATTTGCAAATAAATCTTTCAGGTCTGGACACCACATACAGGTGTGAAATAACTTTTTTGTGTGCTGCTTGGCTGCAGTTACAAGGAAGTTTTGTCCCTCTGAGTGTGAGCAGAATGGAATTGATTTGGCTTTCCATTGCCCCATCTCTTATTAAATGCATGTAGCCCTGGCATGTTGGACTTGCCATACATGGCTTAAGAGAACATTTTTTCAGTGTCTGTGCTTACAAAGGTGTCCATTCCTTCCCGTTTCCCAAGCGCTCTTCCTCCCTTCTTCAGCGTAATCTCTCCTGCTGCTGCCTAAGGCTTTCATTATCCTAGGAATATGATCTCAGCCTGAAATCCAAACCAAGATGTAAACAAAAGAGCAAGTGGTAGAGCTGTTGGTTTGGGGTTGTTTTGTTTTCCTTAGCCTGGGTTGTCTGTTTCTGGAGAAGTCACCCTTGTGTTTAGCATCTTGTTTCAATTGCTGAGGCGTTCCACGTCTTTGAAGGGTTACCTTGCACTCGCTTGTGGTATGCTGTTCCTAATCACCCCCGTTTGTTGCTGACACGTACTTGGCTCGCTTTATCTGTCTGTGATCTGGAGACGGGGGCAGGAGGAGGAACCGTGCTGCTTTCTTAGCTGCAATGGCAGGTAGCAGTGAGGGGCCAGCACACGACCTGACAGGGTGAGCCAAGGCCGTGAAAGAGGGGAGGGAAGAGCGCGTTCACCAAGTACAGCTCTCCTGTCAAAGCCACTCCGGCGGGGAGCGGGCAGGAGGGTCTGGGCACACTTGTGTGTCGCTGGCCAGCCGTGGGCACAGGGTGCCTCCTGCCCGCCCTGGAAGCGAGGTGTTCCCCCTGTGCCAGGCTCCTGACAGTGCTGCCAGCATGAGCACGGTGTCTGGGAGCCCCCGAGTCCCTCTTGCTCCCGTTCTCCCTCCCTCCTCGCCTGTCCACGGAGCCCAGCCTGGGGGCTGGTCGCACCAGCCCTGACCGATACTGGAGTCGCCGTGGTGCGCTCGGGAGCTGTTTGGGAGCCAGGGCAAGCCCGGGGCACTGAAATGCTGTTGTTGCAACACCTCCTGCGTGCTGCGCCGTTCCAGCTCTCGCACTCCTCCCCGCCTCGCTGACAAACACCACAGGAATGCGCCAAGCCAAAGGCTCTGGGTTTCTGTTTAAGTTTTCACTTTTATTTTGACTTCTTGAATAAAAGAAGCTAAAGAGATGCACAGTTTTCTGGGCTTCTAAATAAGACAATGCTGTGCCGCTGGTGTATCTTCAAAAATTAGCCATGGCATTTTAGGTCTTCCTGTTTCTCCAGTTAGAGGGAGCTCCCTTCTCAGAGAGCAGGTACTCAGCTCCTACAACTTGTGTCCTGCTAAGATACATAAGAAGAGCAGCAAAATCATTAGCTGCTCCCAAAAGCTTGGTCTGAGAATTTAAAATATGCTGTCTAAGAGGATATGAAGGTTTAAAAGACAACTTGTGGCTCCTAATGTGGTCTTCTAGGCAGCACAGAAATGCAAACAACATATGTTATGAAGCTCTCTTGAAAAAGCAAGTGCAATTCATATGCTGTGCTCATGTTTCTGGTGAGATCATCCATAATTATTTTGATGTTAGCCTGATCAGTTACTGAGCTTTCATGAATTGCTACTGGGGAGTTTCCTTCTGCCTTACAACTGGCTGATCAGTGATTTTAAGACAAGTGAAGGCTGGGATTTCAAAGTCTGAAAGACATTTTGCATTTGGGAATGTTTTCAGCCATCGCTTGCATACTTGTCTTCTGTAACCTGGATTAATGTTTTCTTTCTTCAGTCAACACCATCATTGAAGTAATGATGTTAAATTAGTCATGATCCAGTAACTTACAGCACGGGATGTTTTGTCAGCGCAGAACATTGTATGTTTTAGATTGTATGGTAGAGGTCCACTCACTCACTTTGTTTTTAATTTTTAAAAATAAATAGCACAAGTTGGGATGCTTTCTAAAACTAACAAAAATAGAGAAAGCAAATATGATTATTTTCAGGGTTCCAGCTCAAGAGGGCAAAGGTCAAAGGCCTGCAATGGATTGAAGTTATTAATTAACAACTACTTACTGGATTTTTCCTAATTTATGACTTCATGTATTATAACTCTTTCGGTAAAACATCATAAACATGCCCCGTGAGTAATCATACAGTATGAATTGACAAAAAAAAGCTTAGAACACAGCAGCTACAAATTAGTAGAGCCTCTTCTTGACTGGAGCAGGTCAGCATTTACTCAACAGAGCCCTTTGTTGGAATGACTTCTCAGTTGTTTTAATAAAATAGAGGAATCCCCCTGGGTGCTGGACAGGAGTTGGCTCTGCCAGGGTGTGCTGCCCATGCCTGGAGCAGGGCACAGCTGTAGTGCTGGGGGCTGAAGGGCAGCCCCACAACTGGGCCAGAAATCAGCTGCATCCTTATTAGGGACACTTTGTGTGGCTCCCTCTGTGACTGTGCTCTAGGTGTGGGTGAGGGCTCTGGTGCCATGGCTATGCTGAACTGACAAGGACACAGTCTGGAGGGCCAAGGAATTGCTGGGCAAAGTGGGGGCCCTCATGGGAGACCCCCAAGAGGCTTGTGATGATGGACATGTGTCCGAGCATTTATTTAAACAGGGCTGTGCAATTTGAACAGAATATTAAACCTCAAAATGACTTTGAGAGCATCTGCTTCTCCACTAGTCTGCAGAATTTAATATTTAATCACCCTTTATAACCAGGGTATCATGACTGTTTGTATCCCCTCTAGCAGGAGGGGAAATGGAGGGGAAGAGAGGCAAGTCTGAAAAGCGAGTGTGGAGTTGGGAAGGTAAAGACCAAAGGGCTCGATGAGGCTTTTTCTCTTCCTGGCAGCTGGTGAACTTTTTTTGTGTAGAGGGGGACCCACAGTCCATCTTATTCTGATTTAGCCATATTTCAATAATAAATACAATTTCAGTGTGAGAGGCTGAAACATACCTAGAAATCAGTGTTAATTAGACAGTGGCCATTTTACTTGTGGGAGGTTTGATCTTGGACCAAATCCCTGAGGGATCAGGATCCTGCAGGAGGTGGATTTCCATATCTGCCTGATTGCCTCTCTGCCTCCAATCATCATGGCTATTTGCAGTCACTAATAACTTCATAACTTGCCTGTAAGGCATTGTCTTTGCCTTATGGATTAGAAGCTGAAGTGCTGTACAGACAAATGACTTGCCCAAGGTCATGCAGGAAATCTCTGTGTGAGCCAAGAACTTCAAAACCAGCATTTCTGAATCATGGCTTTAACATCTCTGTACCAGCTTTAGCTTAGTTAAGGCTGGGTCCCTGCACGGAAGGAAAGAGCGGAAAAAAGCACAGAACACACCAAACCCCATGTTCACACTCTTTAGTGAGAAACAGTGTCTGTAACTCAAGCTTTTCTCTTATTCTCTGACCCTCCATATTTCCCTAGCTGTCAGTTACTCTGAAGAGCCTTTCCCACTGCGTTTACTTGGTCAACGAGTGAACCTTCAGGGTCACAAAGCCTTCTTGCCTGCTGCCTCTTGGATTTTTCTTTGTTTTCTTTTCTTTTTGGTGGCGTTGGAGGGAAGGCAAGGGAGGGACCTCAGAGGCAGGCAGCCAAGGGTGTGAGCAGTGCCAGGTTACATAATGGCTTTGCTAACATGGATTCTCGTAACTGCTGCCTGTTCCTGCCCTGCCAGGAACAGCCCGTCAGGCGGCAAGTTTGGAAAGTCTAATCAGTCCAGACCAATAATCTGTTGACCCATACAGGGCTGCAGGAGAAACCCTGCTCATGTGTGTGTGTTTTCTGAGGGAACTTATTAATTAAATGTAATAATATTTAATTATCTTGGTAATAGGTGGCTGGGAGCTACAGGAGTCTGATGAAGCACATGTGAGAGGCTAGGGAGGTTGGTGTGATCACAGTGCAGGAGGGAGGTCACAGTTCGAGCTCAAGGGGAATGCAGGGGAGCTGCTCCCAGGAGAGCCTGACCCCAGGGGCAGGATGCTGGTGATCCTTGGTAAGCAGTGCCTCACTCTGCTCACCTCTGCTCAGTAAAGAGTATGATTCCCTCTCACTTTTTGGTCTATTTTTTCTCTACCTCCTCTTTTGTTTATTCCAGGTCTGTTGGAGTTGGTCTGCAGGGATGGAGTTGCAGGCATTTTGAAATGCCCAAGCAAATCCTCTGTGCTGGTTCGAGCTTTAAAGCCATCTGAACAGGCTGGATACATCACTTTCTGATGTCCACAGGGTTGTAAACTTTATCTTATTTTCAGTAATTGCTTTAAACAGGATGCTAGCCTAAATTTTCTTCATTAAGCAGTCTAGCTCTTTAACTAACTGATGAAGCAAACCCTGATATCTCATTTCTGCATTTTTTTCCTGCCCACTTTGAGTTCATTAATTTATCGATGCCTCCTCCTTGTTGCAATGTCAGAGAAGCAGCTCAAAGCCTAGTGCTCTGAAGGGGACTGTTCAAAGGAACAGCTTAATGGACATACTGAAGTTTGGATATATTTTGAAGTCTTCTACCAAAAAAAGACATTGGGTTCTGAATGCCAAAATATCTTTATGGAAATATTTTGGGGAAAACTAAGTTTGTTAATGGACTTTTTTTGAATTGTCATATTTGTTCTGATTTGTAGTGGTCTATATCTGTGATAGAGTTCCAGATGATTTCCCTGACTGGGATTCTTTCCCTGACTGGGCTTCAGCACTGAGCACATCTGTGCACTTTTTCACATCATTCCTTGGTTTTAAGAAATTTGCGCTTTCAGCATTTTGGCCATTAAATGTGGCCACTTCCATCAGGGTGATGTGAAGAGCAGGTGAATTGTTGGGAAGTGCTCTTGGCTCAAGCTTTGCTGGGGCACAGGTCTTTGCACAGAATCTGAAGTGGGGCTGGAGGGAGCTGGAGGGCGGAGGTGGAGGTGCTCAGTGGGACTCAGAGCCCCTTCCTCTGCTGGGGCAGACCTTAGCTGCTGTGTCACTGAGGAAGAAAGAGAAGGCTTCATCTGGGCCTTTTGTGTTGACACAAAAGAGCTTTGCATTGCTTAACTGCCTTATTTGAGGCACTACTTCACCTAGTGGGGAATGTCTCTGACACGACACCATGATTTGAAACATCTGTTTTGCCTTTGTGGGCTGCATGCACAGGGATGCTGTCCATTCCTCCTTGGTGTGAAAGGGTGTGCAAGATTGCCAGAATCCAGCTTCTACAGACACCAAACACAGTTGCTGAGCAGCGCTTGTGGAGAGTATCACAAATCTTAAATTTCTGCAGGCTGATGTCAACCAGCTCATACCCATAAAACCAGCAAGAATAGATTGTTGTTATTTAGAATTTTCATTTAATCAATTAGAAAAACCTTAAACATCTGCTGTAAGGAAGATTTTGATATTTCTCAGATAATGTGAAGGGTAAATACTTGTGACAGCAGGGATGAATTGTACTTTAAACACCAGCTGAAATTTGCTTTCGATGTAGTTGGTAGAAGGAGCTCCATTCACTGGCAGAGCAAATTTCTAGGCTGCTATTTGTGATGACTCAATCCTGAACTAAAAAAATGTCAATTGGAGCAACTACAACATGAGAAAATGTGACTACCCCACTGGGAAATTCTGTATTCAGTGCAGAACGACTTGTTTCATTACTTATTAAAATCAAAAATATTTAATGGTTTACTAATCTCATGCATAGAAGCTAGTGTATATATTGGTTTAGAGAAAGTGTATTTATGGATGTGAAGGGAGTAGGACTGGAAGGTCTTTCAAAATATTTGCTGTTTGGCTCACTACATGTATGGCTGATGCACACAGCACACTTTGGTTTCACTATGACTTAAAAAAATTTCCATCTTTGACCAAGAAGTGACCAACATCAGTTTTGTTTCTTTTTTCCTGACCAAGTCAGCACTTCCACTTCCTCCTTTGCTCTCCACAAGGAGCAAATGCCATAGAATCTTAGAATGGTTTGGGTTGAAAGGGGCCTTAAAGATCATCTTATTCCAACCCCCTCTGCTATGGGGAGGGACACCTTCCACTAGACCAGGTTGCTCAAAGCCTCACCCAGCCTGACCCTCAAGACTTCCAGGGTTAGGGCATCCATAATTTCTCTGGACAACCAGTTCCAGTCATCCATAATTTCTCTGGACAAATCAGCACCCTCACAGTAAAGAATTTACTGAAACACTGTCTTTCAATTTAAAATTGTTACTTTCCATCCTATCACTACACTACCTGATAAAGAGTCCTTTCCAGTCTTCTCTTTAGGCTCCCTTTGGGGACCAGAAGGTTGCTATAAGGTCTTCCTGGAACATTCTCTTCCCTAAAAACTAAATAACCCCAATTCTCTCATATGGGAGATATTCCAGCCCTTGCATCCTCTTTGTGACCCTCCTCTGGGCCTGTCTTATGCTGGGGACCCCAGAGCTGGATGCAGCACTGCAGGGGAGTCTCATGAGAGTGGAACAAAGGGCAGAGCCATCTGCTTCAACCTGTTTGCCGCACTTTTGATGAAGCCCAGGATGTGGTTGACTTTCTAGGCTGCAATTGGCAGTCATGCCTGGATTTCTGTTCACCTGGTGCTGTGCAGCTGGCTGTGTGCTGGTGGGGCTCTGGGGGGTTTGCTGTTCCAACAGGCACCAACTACCTCCTTAACAAAAAGTTCACCAGTGACGGTCTGGGGACACTCCAAATTAGATATTGTAGGCTTGCCCATGACCATCCCCTTTGGAAAGAGGTCATAGTTCATGAATTACTGTGTCATGCATCTGATGCAGGACAGGGCCTGCCTAGTTACAGACCTGATGGGGCTGTGTGTGCAGAGACGCCTTGTCTGGCTTTGCAGGAGCTGATGCTGGCCCTGGAGGCTCTACTGTTTCAGCAAGGCACTGCTGGGGGGGGCTGGTTCTGCACTCTGGATGGCTTTCAGATCCCAGCCAGGCAGGAGCCACGTGGATGCCTGGGACTCTCATGGCTCAGGGGTCTCTTTTGGCTGCTCCAAGCCAGGTAGAGACAGAGCTGTTTCTAGAAACAAGAAATGCTTTGGACCCACATAAAGTGGTTACAGTGTCATCCTTCTTACATCACCTGGGCTGCTCCACTCCTGCTGACCGTGAACAAGTCCTTCTGGCTGCCTCAGCCTGAGACTGGCCAGCTTGCCTGCTGCATGGCTGGTGGGTGTTGCGGAGAAAATGCAGGTGAACCCGAGATGGGAAGAGATGATGTTGACTCCAGTTCAGAAGGCTGAATGATTTCTTTATTATATCTATATTATAATACATTAATATACTATTTAAAGAGGGATACTAAAACTAGGTACCTTTCTAACTACCATATCTAACTACTCACTCTAACTTCACTTGTGACTCTCTCCCCTGAGAGTCCAGACACAGGTGGATACAATTGGCCACTAGAGCCAAACAATCCTCAGCAGTATCCAATCAACCAATCACCTCAGGTAAACAATTCCCCAATGCATTCCACATGGGAGAAACAAGGGGCAGAAATAGATATTTTTTTCTTTTTTCTTCTCTCTGTGCTCCTCTATGAAAATTTCCTGAGAGAGAGAAGAATGTGGGTATTACAGGTGGGTAGGAGGGTGTATGAGCCAGTAGTGTGCCTGTATGATGCTGTGGTATTATCTGGCCCCAGGATGTCTTGTTCTTCTTGGGGACTCCTGGGCCGGCAACTCTGGCTACATGGCCATACCAGCAAGCACATGGTGGAGATATAAATTATTGAAACAAATTCTATCTGAGCTTGAAATAACTGTGTCATGCTTCAGGGTATCCAAGTCACAGTTTGAATCTGATTGGATTTACTGCCAGGCACGAGAATTGATTCCGGCAGGAATAATCAATACTGCCTCTTAATTCTCTTGAACGGTGTCAACACATTCGTGCCTAAGAGACACATTCCTTGTGTTAAGGCATGGCAATCAAAATAGGTCAGTGCTCTATGAACATACTGGGGGACCTAAATACACAAATCTGTGTATCTGCTTGCTCAACCATGATGAGAATATGATCTGATTTTAGTTCTGAAGTGAAAACACACCCTTCTCAGTGGCAGATGATCTTGTCAGTCCAGGTAGCTCTAGGCAGAGCAGATGTACTGTGTGTGTGTGCTTGTGTTGCCTAGCACATGGTGGCAGGGAGAAACTGTGCTGGTACCTTGTGGCCTGGATACATCTGGGAGAGATGGAGCCCTTTTAAACATGGAGCCTCGTGTAGCCTCACTGTTTAAACCTACCTTGTCCATGTGTTGTGTGCATGTTGCTCATAAGGAACTCACTTGAAGGTCAGGATTGGAGACTCTTCTGGGCAAGTATGTCCAGCTGTGCCATGGTGAGCATACCTGAAGAGCTGCACCAGTTTGTCTGGACCCTGTCCTCTGTCCAGGAGTGGCCAGGTAAACAGGCTCTGTGGTGGAAGGCAGGGCAAGGCAGGTGTGCGTGTTACTGCTCTCCTCGTGAGGGGTGTTCTCAGTAACTTCCTGAGAGTCACCCAAGAATTTCTGTCATGCACTTGGTCAGGGTTTTTACAATATTATGTGATCATGTAGTTTTACAGTCTTCTCTGCCTTCATGGGGAACTCCCCATGAGTCAAGGTCTTAAACAGCAAATATCCTCAATGAGCAATACAATGTTTCCCACTTCTCCCTCACTTTGTGTCCTCGACCCTCAGAGCTGGGTTGGCAGTGACAGGAGCCTCAGCTCCTGGCTCTGATGCACGCTGGCCACGGGCTGCACAAGTGGTTCTGCAAGCCCAGCACTGCAGATGATGCAGTGCCTTCAGGTGGGCTTTAGGATAGATAAAGAGGAAACCTCTGCTCGTAGATGTTGTTGCTGCTCTGCACCATAGGTCTGGGACCTCGCTGTGCTAAGTGACACACAAACAAATGTTCCATCTCCTGGCACGCTGTAAGCTAGAAGAATTCTGCCATGAACTCAGGTAGGAATCCAAACAGACACATCTGCATTCTCTGGCTTTGCTAGGAAAGGTTTGCCAAGTCACTTAAGGAAGCGAAGCAGTTTCCAGAGACTCTGCAAAGCTGCTCTGGCAGATATTTTATTAGGCACCTTTGCCAGGAAACTGAAGCAATACCATGATATGGTAAGGACACTTAACTCTCTTCCAGTATCAACACAGTGTGAACAAATAGCCAACTGACACAGAGCTGTATGAAAAGATACACATCAAATGTATGCTTATGTGTAATGGGTGACAGATACTTGTCATAACCTTAAGCATAGCATATATGTTGCTATCTGGGCCAGAATAATTGTTAGAAAAACTCTTCAACTGCATTCTGAGTATTCTCCATTTCAATGCTGTTGAAAGCTATATTGTAGCCAAGGTATGAATATTTTAAATGATTTAGCTTTACAGATAAGAAAAAGATCTCAGTAGTAAAATGAAATTCTTGTTATTTTCCCCATCTCTTCTTGAAGTAAGAGTGGACCCCTTAGTACTGATCAGCTTTTTGTCAGCTTATAAGTTTTATATAGCATTCACTGAAGACTTGAAATTCTACTAGAAATTCCTTTTTTAAAGGAACAGATTGGTAAATTAAAAGAAAAACAGAGGTGCAGAGCTTTATCTTCTTCAACAAATGATGTTAGTAAGTGGGAACAAAAAGTCACCTGAAATTTCTTGCACTACTTAATTTGCATTTCTGGGATTTTTAGAATAACCAAATATGCATATTGTAAGGTGTAACTGAATTCAGTTCATGCAAAGAATGTGTTACAATTTTTTTGTTTTGTGACTTTCAAATTTACTGTCTTTCTGACAGAAGCATATAACTTTTCACATTAAGATAGGCTCTCTGCTCTCTTCATTGTCAGAATAAAAGGCAGAAGCTGACACTTGTATATTATGATATTTATACTGATGCACCTTTTGATGCAAAACCATTTTCTTTCCCTACTTAACAGGCAGCTTCCTTTATGTGGTACTGAGAGCTAGACAATGAACCCCAAGTGATTGTAATACTCTCCAGACACTTAAATTATGTCACTTTTTTAGATTTCTGATGTGGAACAGGATCATCCAGCCTGCTTGAGCAGCCATCCTCCTCCCTTTCACAACATTTAAAAAGTTTTCTTGAAAGGTGAAGTTGTTTCAAATGTTCTAATTGTTGAACCAAGAATGTCTGGGTAAATCAAACAGCAGAGATGCCTTATTTATCATGAAGTGAATGAAGTTGTGATGGATTCTTGTATCATGAACAAACTGGTTGTCTTCCCATCATCCTGGAAGTGTCCCAATTTCATAGCATATACCTCTGGGGCAGAAGGAATTCAGCATGTGAAAGCTGAATGTGTTGAAAGTTCATTTGTGTTTTTAACTTAAAAAAAATATGTTTGTGGAAGAGCTGTTGGGCATACTCTGATATGAAGGAATGATGAACAGTGGCCAAGAATACAAAGGTCCTTTGGCTTTATTCCTTGGCTCTGGCATAATTGTGTACTGGGGCTCTCCAGGAGAGCTGGGATCTGCCTCCAGGGCAGATGCCACTCATGTATTGGAAAGTACACCTGCCTCTTGCAGAACTGTGGAAATTAGGCATGCTAGCTTGTTTTTTTGAGAAATGGTGGGGCTGCAGGGAAACAACGAGGCTTTGCAAAACACTGTGTAAAGTTGAAATCAATGGGTAGTCTGGCACTGTGGCACCCAGAGCCTCCAAGGATTGTGATTCAGTCCCAGCTGCAAGCTGGCACCTGTGAGGTGGTGGTCAGGACATGGACATCATTCCTGTTCTCATCAGTCTGGCTGGAAGAGATGGGAGCAGCTGTGCTGTTGTGCCTCACCAGTACTGGTGGATATCTAGGGCAGGGTCCTGACAATGAGCAGTACCCAGGCTTGGCCCTCTCCTGCCTCATGTCACTTAACCCAGCTCTTCCACCTCACTGTATGCTCAGCTTGTGGAGTAGACTCTGCACAAAGAGCTCTGTCTGAATTCATATTGATCATCTTCTAATATGGGCTTGTGTAGAAAGAATAGAGATTTTTAATTGAAGAAATAGAGAAGAATGTGGTGGTTGCATTTTCAAAACTATAGGAAATGTAGATGTGGTACTAGGCCAAAGAGTGTTGCAACAGGTCATTGTTGGTGGCAACACTGAATGAGCTCCAGCTGGGTTAAAGCTCTGGCTTTTCCATCAAAGCAGGTGCCTTTTGCCCTTGCATGGTGGGCTAACAGGCTGGGAGTGCTGGAGGCTGCTGTTGGCCAGCTCTCTTTAGCACCTTCCTTCTTGAAAGCACCTCTTTTGTTAAGGCACTGGGGAATATAATGAAGAAACGAAACAGGTAAACATATCTTTACTCATCCTCCTGTTGCCGTGAAGGGAATTTGAATGGACTTTTGAAATCTGCATTGACACAGTTTCACAAAGTCTGAGGTAACAAGGATCAACTTCTGTTGTACTAGGATGTGAGTCTTGAGATCAGCATGGCTGTGAGCCATTGGAAATATTTTACTTGGTATGAGGAGAGATGAATACCAGGGTTGTATGGCAGGTCTAGCTGAAAAAAGACTCCAGTTAGTCTCTGCTGAGGATTTTCAAAGGGAAGTATGTATTCTTGTGCCAAATGTCTGTACCTGATATGTCTGACCTTGGGTGTTGTGTATTTCTCCTCTAACACATGAGATTTGAAATGCTGCTGTTCTGATTTGCTAGGTTTTTTTTGCCTGAGAAGAGCAGGTGTGGGTGAACTTCTGCTCTGTTTCAGTGCACCACAGTGAGAAGTGAAGGCAAGAAAAGCAAGGCCCTGTTGAGGGGTGAGAGAGGGGAGACAAGTGTGGTTCTGCCTGGAGTTCAAGTTACAGCTTCCGACCCCAGAGTGGCTTTATTTGGGTAGGTCAAGGTGTGTGCAACTGGCCTGCAAATTAATGCATCTCAAATGAATTAAAAAATGTAAGATAGGATTCTTCCACCTAGAAATTGTTCTTATAAAAGTGTAGGCATATATACAGAGGAATAAAAAGCTTTCTGGGGAAAGTCTATATCTGCTGGATATCACTGTAAAAACAGAAGTGCTCAGTCTCTTTAATTTTTATTTAAAAAAAAAGAAACAAACCTCTGTTTAACAGTGTAACAATGTCTTCAGAATTCTTTAAGTTATGGTCTCAGAGCAGAGAGACCAAATTATTGAAAAATTTAGCTTTTCTAGAAGCAGAAAGTGTGGCTCAGCCAGTGGGCCACTGCAGACCTTATCTCTCACTACAGCAACCTGAAAGGAGGTTGTAGGGAGGTGGAGGTTTGCCTCTTCTCCCAAGTCACCAATGACAGGATGACAGAGAACAGCCTAAATTTGCACCAGGGGATGTTTAGATTGGATATTAGGAAACATTTCTTGATGAAGAGGGTTGTCAACCACTGGAACAGGCTGCCCAGGGAAGTGGTTGAGTCATCATTCCTGGAGGCATTTAAAAGTTGTGTAGATGTGGCACTAAGGGACACGGTTTAGTGGTGGACTTGGCAGTGCTAGGCTAATGGTTGGACTTGATGATGTTTAAAGGCCTTTTCCAACCTAAATGATTCTATGATTCTAGTTCTATGCTCTTTCTGAAGGTCTTCAACATTTAAGGAAACATGATGAAAGTGTGTGTACATCACAAAGCTGAAAGCCAAGTCTCATGGAAGGGAGCAAGAATATACTTTGCATGCTCTCTCAAGACAAATTTGAACTGAGAAACAGTGGTGGGCAGGAGGATTCTGTTTTGGAGGAAAAAAAAATCCTTATTCTTTTCTTTCCTGTAATCCAGATCAAAATTTGTAATGACCTGAATGTTCAATCAGACTTATGCTAAAAGCAAACCCAAGTAGTGAGGTGGAAATGCATCATTCTGTGGGGTTTCCTTGTACGTAAAAGCAGAAAGTTTGAGTTGATGCTTGGCATGCAAAGCAGAAAGCAGAAACAACCTGTGAAAGGGGTGAGAGTCATGAGATGGCTGAGCATAGGTTTGCTGAAACTCTGTAGTACTGGAGGAATAAAAAGTGGGGGGCTTCACGCTCTACACGGGGTGATCCAAACAGGCTGTAAAGAGTCTTGATGAAAAGGTTGCAACAAAATGAGAAGTGAAAGGGTGGATGTGTGCACACTAAAGAAAACTTAAAAAAACATGGTTAGAATGAAAAAGAAACAAATCCACATACTTTGATTAGGAATGGGATTTTCTGCTGTTTCCCAGACAATGCTGGCATCATGTGGCCACTTTACTTAGCTTGCCTTGTACTAAAATATTTCTGGAAAATCCTTGCTTTCTCAGCATCTTTCTGATTGGGATTCCTAAAAAAAAAAAGCTCATGAACACACACAATTAAATGCTCAGGGACTCCTGGGGATTCCTAAGAGCTGGACTCGATGATCCTTCTGTCTCAGAATAGTCTGTGACTCTGTGACTGCTAAACTCAGCTGCTTGCCTTGCCTGGATGTCCTGCAACACTATCTCCATTTTCTAGAAGACATGAGGAGTCTTCAATTGGTCATTTGGGGTCTTTTATTTTCTGACCACTGATCATGTTTTTAAAGTGATCAGTCAGCCTCTTTTAACACATAGAACAGTTTTTAGTTGTGCTTGACTTTTGAATCTAAATGAGAGGAAGAAATTTCCATGTGCATGGCAGGCTGTGGTGGGAGTGTTTTCCCACTGTGGGGACGTTTGTAAGGAGGGGGAACAATGTTAAAGGACAGTAGGTTTGCAGGGAGGGAAAGAAACTGAAACCGCAATTCTTCCCAAACAGGAAGAATGTGGGGTGCAAGAGGAAAAGTGAAGCTCGTTTTTGAAAGACCAGGAGCAGGAGAGATGATGCAGGGTCCAGGACATACCCACACAAGAAAAAAGGAGTGAGAACAAGGAGGAAAGAGAGCTGCAATGATGGTTTTCATGTGTTCTCTGCAAAGGAGCAACATCCTGTTTAAGGATCTTAGAGGAGCCTTCTGTGACTGCTGGGAGAAAAAGCTGTGCATATAATTCCGAGTTGAGCTGATTAGTTTAAAAAATCAGGCTATATGGGAGTATTTTTACATCAATACTACTGGTATTTTGAAGAATGGAAACCTGAGTAGAATAGCATCTAATACTACTTGAAGTAGAATCCTCTTACACTGCCCAGGTTCTTTGCAGAAGAAAGGCTTTGCGGAAGTGCTCCTGAAGCTCAAGTAAATAACGCTTGAGTGGAGTAGCTTTAATCAATGATACTAGCAGCTTATTAACATGCATCTCAAGTAACGTGGCAGGAACAGAATCTGTTTGGAGGAGTTCCTCTTTGGAAGTTCTGTACATCCAGATAAAATGGAAAACTTGGCAAAAAAACATAAACAGTTGGAAAAGTATTTCTCCCAGTCGTGTTTCAGACTGTGTAAGAGATGATGCAGCAATATTAAATTTATTGTAAGACAGAGCAAATGAATAATTGCACACAAGTGCAAATGTGCAGGGTAGTGGTGCATCCTTGTATATATTTCTGTATTTATAAACACTTGTGTATATATATATGCACAGACACGTTCTTATGAAGTTTTTTAAAAAAAACCTCATACAGGTAAAAAAAGAAATGGAAGTATAAAATGTAAAACGAATGATAGAGCTGTTCAACCTTGTAAAACCAAACGAGTCTCGATCACAAATAAGTGCATTGTGTGTGGATGCCTGATAGCAGCAAGTGGAAAGTCAGTTACTAGGAAACACGTGCCTCACTCCAAAGTACGCAGTGCTTGCTCTATAAATGCGGACATTTGGTTAAATAAATATTGACTATAATTGTGGCTCTGTCTTAATGGCTTTTATGAACTTTTTACTATGTGTTTAGGTGACATGAAATCTTTGATCCGAATTGATGGAGACTTAATGTTTAATCTTGTTCAGATTTGTTGCTCTTTGTTAAGATATCTAGCTTGGATTCTGACAAAACTTCAGCCGGGAGTACAATACAAAATTCCATTATTCATGAGAATAGAGTTACTTGGACATCTGTCTTGTGTATTATAAAACAGGTAGTTAAATGTTTTTGATTCTAGGTGACAATTCAAAGCAGATCACTAAATTTCTTCTCCTTTATCACTTGGAATATGAGTGCAGTTTCCTGGGAAATCTTTCTTTATCTAGAGTAGACCCAGGAAAATCAGACTAATTGAATTCAGTACTGCAGATCCATGAATGCAGGCCCTGCCTTTCTATGGTAGATACTTTTCTGCAGCTTCTTTCCAAAAGGGAAGACACTTTTATTTCTTTGGCTATACACGGTTAAATATAAAGAGTAGTACATGCACATACCTATTCTATGTGAGGTTTGCTAGACTGTTCATAAAGACTGCTTTTTCAGCTCTTGTTCTTAGAAGTATTGATAAAAAGACAGTAAAGATGTATGCTGTTTTCTGTGCTCTTTCAGTGCAATTTGAATCAGGAGACTGCATTGTTAAAAGTTGTTGGGCTGGATACAACTTGAACTCACCAGTATGTAGAGTTTTTACTGTCAGGAGTATGACTTACTGAAAGCTATTAAATACATTTTCCTGAGTGTTTTGAAAGGGTATAAATGGCTGAAAAAGGAAAAATAGAAAATAAGTGTGGCTGGGGAGAACAGGTTGTTCTGCTTAAATGTGGAGCTAGGGAAAAGGTAAGCTGTTTGGTAGATAATGGTTTCTCTAATTGTACCTTTGCCTTCTCAGTTCTCCTGGTTTGAAGAATTAGGAATTCATTCCTTTATGTTTTAGAGGCTTTTGCATAGCTCTATGGGTGAAAGTGGGATGTGTCATTTACAATGACCTTAATCATTTTGGGCCACAATATTCCTATGTCTGTGCAGCTTTACCAGAGCCATAGAGAGCAGCCCCTGGCATGTGAGGGGCAGCCTTACAAGGCAAACAGGCTTACACCTCTTTCTGCCACAGAATGAAACTTCCTTTGGTTGTGAAAGAAAAATAATGAGCTGGTTGAGGGTTTTTCTAAACTGTCACTTCCCTCTTTCACTCTGGTTTCTCAGTGGGGGCAGAGCAAGTAACAGCTAAGATACCATCAAACATGCTAGCAAGGCATACTTTATGTTCTCCAGAATATTGTCTATGAGTATGCCTTGCAGGGAGGACTGACATATCACATGCACTGTAAAAGCATGTGCCAGAAATGGACAGTATTAAAATGTTTGTTGTTGCTGATTTAAAATCTAAATCTATTTTCTGGGAAAGAAGAAAACATGCTAAATATTTTTTTTTCCTTTTCAAGGGGAGGAAGGAGGAGACCTTAGCTAATTCAGATCATGGTTTCCTACCTACTTTGTTAAAGATTTAAAGCCTTAGGGGGTGTGCCTCCAAGTATCTTTGGTGACAGAACCAAATAGGAAGGTTTCAGCCCTATTTTTGAATGAGAGACATCACAAGAAGTGGAGTACAGACTGAGTAATCAGCTCAAGTGCCCCATGGAAAATTTGACTGAACTGGAAATGATGTCAGATTCCCCCATGAACTAAACTACTCTTTCCTTAAACTTCTAAAGAGGTCAGCACTCTGGCAGTGGTAGGAGAATCAAGTTGCTCTTGCAAAAAAAAAAAAAAATAAGGCAAACAAAAAAATCCCTGAGCCCCAAAGAAATCAGGATTTGTAAGACTGCATTGCTGCAGGAATTGTGGGTTTTACTATTTGGGGAAGAGTGGATGGAAGTGGTAGAAATTCAAGATCAAAGCATTGTTTAAGGATAACGTTGTGGCTACTACATTCAGGCTGAATACCCTACTTTCCTGGGCTGTATCTGTTGCTACTCAGTGTGAGGACAGGCAGGGAGGAAGGTGCTGCTTAGTTAAGTGTCATGAGAATTTAACAGCCCTGATTCAATACGTGTGAGGATCAGCAGGAAGGAGGATTGCACTTGACTCAGGTTGGCACTATGCTGGCAGAATGCTGCCTGCTCAGAAGGAGACAATGAATAGTGAGATACTCCCTCAGCTCTGGAATGTGGGAAAGAAAGGAGTGTCAAGGGAACTGTGGGACCTTAAGCAGCCATTTAAACAGGCTCAAGGTTTTAGATCTCATCTGGAAGGTAGAGACTGGCAGAAACACGATGCCTGTCCTTTTGTTGCACTGCTCTGGAGCAGAAGAGCAAGCAGCTGTTAGGGCTTGGGCCAGGTACTTTCTGGTAGCCCTTCTGTTGCCTTGCTACAGGTGAGGTCTTGGCTGGCCTCTCCAGGTGGATTTGGTCTGTGGGACTGGGGGCTGATGGAAAAGCTTGCAGGGCTGCTCTGTAAAATGCAAAATATGTACCAACCTGAGGGAAAGAGTGTGGGAACTACGCCTCAGTGGTGAGGCTTGGGAATAAGTGAAAGCAGGTAATTCCACAGAGGGTAGCAGGTGTCTTATGGATCCTGGCTGTGGACTGGCTTAGTACTGTTGGAAAGTAATTGGAGGGAGAGTCTAGTATTAAAAAAAACCCACCCTGGTTTTCTAGTAGAGGCACACAGGATTTTTTCTGTTTAATATATCCTTTCTCTTTTCCCTTCTCTAGCTGTGTTTCTACCTCATTCCCACCTTGCAATATATTTAATATTTTTAAACTTTTCTTTTGTGTCCTTGCCATGGCATGTGCTCTTTTGAGCAAGTCACTGTGAGCTTTGTAGGCAGTGTTGCTTGTTCCCCAGCAATTGCTCTGCTGCAGTGAGGTTTGTGAAACTGAATCTGTTTGCTGCTGCTGTTCTCTTTCCCCAAATACTTATCATAAGATATATCAAGGCTGTCATGAGATTTTTAAATTTAAGAGGTGGAGTGGGTAATGGAACATGTGAGACATGGAGCTCTTTTAACATCCCTGAAAGAAATCCAGATATTTTGTGTCTCTAGCGTTTTTCCTTGGTATGTTTGAGCTGTCTGTAATTTATAATCAATTCAATCCTTCCAACATTTTTAATGAGAAAAATACCCCTAATCTATAGCAATAGCTTCAATATAGTGTATCTTACCCTGGTAATAAAAACTTTCTACAATATTTTAATCTAGTATTATGGAATACTCTTGGGTATTTTTTTAAATGAAATAAAGGCTGAATGCTGGAAGATGCTCCATGAAAACAAATTGTATTATTAATCAAACCAAAACACAGAATTCCTCACATAGTGATTTTAAAATGCCCAAGACAGTCTTTAATTGAAATGTTACAGAAAATAACAGAATGAGAAACTGTGTACTTGGTTTTTAATTAACTTTACAGTGTATGTTCAGAAGCTTGTTAGATGGATCAAAATGCAACTATAGGATGTAAGAGTGTGTTGGCAACATAAGTCCATTTATGTGTTGTCCTATAATAAATTTCAACTTAGATTAATAAGCACCTTCTTAATTAAAGTCTTCCCTTATTGCATGCTGAAATGGCTGATGCTAAGTGCCATTTCCATTCATTGTCTCCCATTAACTTCAGCACTTGCTCTTCCTTATGAGCATTATCTGTCAAACAAAGAAACCAGGTTTTAACAATGATTTTTCTCTCAGCATCTGTCATATAGTTGATTTTTTTTTTTTTTTTTGCATTCTCTTATCTAAATCCAGGCTGTATTTAACCTTCTGTGGCTGTGAAAAGGGTGCAGGAGATTTAAAGAACTCCCTGGAGGTAGGCACCAGAATGGCCTCGTCCACTTTGTGGTTTTGCTCTGCATCCTTTTCAAAGAAGCTAAAGGAGGACATCCAGACTTTGTCAAAAGGTCCAGCTTGTGGTCTTGCAGTAGTGATGGCTAGTGGATGACTGGAGAGGAATACAAGGACAGGAAAAACCTATGATGATGCATTCCTGTTATGTTCTGTCCGAATCACATTGCCGTGACTTTGTTCAGGCTGTGGATCTCCACGCTACGGAAAGCTACTTCCATAATTGTCCTCTTGGGTTAGCAGATGTGCTCTCCCCTTCTGACAGCACAGCAGCTCCAACTCAGCAGAGGCCCAGCTCTGCCCTGACACTGCTGTTTTGGTGTTGTCCTCACCACTTTAGCACTGGCTGGTGAAGCCCCTGGCTATGTCTAGGGTGGTGGGGCCACAGGCTAAGTCAAATATAAGTAGTTTTCTTTGCATCTGACAAAAGACTCTTCCCTATTTTTTAACTTTATAGCATGTTGTGTGGGACAGATTGTAGTACAGTTCTGGCACCCCTCTAACACAAAAGTAATGTAGCATGGCCTGGGTTAGATGGGACCTTAAAGTTAATCTTGTTCCACCTCCCCTGCCATGGGCAGGGAAACCTTCCACTAGGGCAGGTTTTCAAACCCCCATCCAACCTGCCATTGAACACTTCTAGGGATGGGGGGTCTACAGCTTCTCTGAGTAACCTGTTCCAGCACCTCAGCACCCTCATTGCAAAGAATTTCTTTCTCAACTCTAATCTAAACCTACTGGGTTTCAGTTTAAAGCCACTGTCCTATCACTGCATGCCCTTGTAAGAAGTTCCTCTCCGGGTGTCTTGTGGGTCCCCTCAGGCACTGAAAACCTACAGTAAGGTCACCTCAGAGGATGTGCTGGGCTTCAGCATAGGACAAGGGGTGGCAGTTTTAAACAAAGGAGGATTGATTTGGAATAGATGTAAGGAAGAAGTTTTTAAAATGAGGGGTGGTATGACCCACTGGAATGGGTTGCTCAGGGAGGTGGTAGATGCCGTTCCTGGAAACATCAAAGGTCAGGTTGGACAGGGCTCTGAGCACCCTGATCTAGTTGAAAAAGTCCCTGCTTCTTACTCAGGTGGGTTGGATTAGATAGTCTTTAAAGGCCCTTTTCAACTCAAACTATTCTATGATATACCCCAAAAAAGCAAGGGAGGATAGTGAGCAATAATCATGCTCCTATTCAAGTACCATTTGATATCTGAAGCAAACGCTTAAGACCACTTCCCTACTGCTTTGTTCTAGCAGGGCCCCTCTCTAAAAGAAAGAGTGTCTTACCTACACTCACCTACAGAATTCAGGCCCTTCTATAGGGCTGTCCCAGAATCCCTGTTACGGGCAGTGGGCTGCCATGGGGGTGACAGGATACCTGTGGGGTTTGCTGGGCTAGGGGAAGGGAGGTGCCCTCAGGACACAGGGTAGGTCAGCACCTGGGGTGGGATGATAACAGTGAGGGCAAGAAAAGGTTTTCCCCTTGCTCAGATCTCAGCCACCTGGCCCAGGTGCATATCAGTGTTATCTTGCAATATCCAGAGCTGCCTGTGCTTTGTATCTTCTACTGTCATTAAGCCCTGCTTTAAATGGGAAGGGTCCTGTCTCTGTTGGTACAAAGGTACCAAGTGAGCTGAGTGTGGCCCCTAGCGGTCTGTTAATATCAGATACTGAGAGCCAGGGCTTTCGGGGCTGCTGATCTGCTGGGCTGTTGGTGCTTTGTGTTAATTAGGGTCTGCAAATCTGTGAAAGAAAACGACCACCAGAGAGCTGGGATAAAGAGGTTGCTTGCTATCATGCACCTGCGGGCCAAGCAGCACTGACTGCACTAACAGAGCTGCCACTATGAGATGTGCTAACTTCTTAAACTGGTGCCACAACTGGATCTCACTGCCAGAGCATTGGTACTTTTGTTAAATATACAGTAGAAGATTTCAGTAACCTGAAAGCTACAATAGATGAGAATGTTTAGACAAGGACAAAGTAAATATTAGACCACAGTAGTTGTAATTTATTAATGTTTACTTCTCTAATTTGCTGAGCTCTGTTGTAAGGTCTTTTGGCCCTCTGAAGTTTCTTAGCAGCAGACATCTGGTTTGGGAGTCAGAGGATGTAGTCTCAAAATCTCCAGCCCATCTCACTTGGCCTATAGCATGTTCTACTGTCCTCCACAAGAGAACTGCAGAAGCAAAACTGCTCACTCTGAGTGTATTAAGAATGAAAGGAAGGCCTAGCCCAACAGGATACATTCCCTGAAGGACAGATTTAAATGATAAGCAATAACCATGCTACCAATCAGCTTATTTGTTTATCTGCTATCTTTCATTTTAATCCCAAGCAGTATAAGCATCTACCAGATAAGGCAAATGAAGTGGCATTTCTGTTTTGCTTTTAGTTTCTGGGGGCTTTGTGCTTGGGGAATATGTTTCCCACCTTTCGTAGCATCCTGCAACAGATGTGTTCACACCTGTGCTTGCCCACAACTTTGATGTCTTGACACTGAAGAAAGTTATTCCTAGTGCTTGTTAAGTACAAAACATTCTTTGCTGTTAGAAACTTTCACAGTTCTGATCTGTGGTGCTGACTCATAGATATGAGCAAACTGTAAAATTGTGCTGGTGAGAAGTGAGCCTTCCCTGGACATCCATCATGCCCCTGACTCAGATGTTATTTCCCTCTGAGTTATCTGGCCTTGCTTCAGCTGTGACTCAACTGTTTGTGGCACTGAACAGCACAAATAACAGCCTGGCCTACTGAAACTGGCACTGATTATATGTTAGCATGCTGCAGCTAGGCAGCTGCTTTGTGAGAAGCTGAGTCATGCCTGCAGCTGGCCCAGAAAAGTCTGAGGTCACTGGGAATCAGGCATGCTGCAACTCACGCTCCTCCTTTCTCCAACCAGAGCCCTGTGTCATTTCAGCTCCTCAGCAGCTAGGGAGAGCCTTCCTCACCCTGCAAGAGACAGAAACCTGGGAAACAAAAAGGAGCTTAATTCCCTTTCTGTCTGCTGCAGCTTAACCTGCTTGCAGTGGTCTCTGTCCTGTGATTTGTGCTGAGCACTGTAAGCATCATGAGGTACATTGGAGCTTTCAGAAGCATGTAACACAGAACCCAAAACAGTGTTTCTAAAAACTGGTTCGAGTATCTGTCTATCAAGGCTTTCTAACAGTGTCAGTTGACTTTTTTCTTCATATAAAAAAGGTTTGATTTTTTTTTTTTTTAAATCACTTTTTTGTACTTGTCTAATAGGGACATGGATGCTCTCACTGGTGAGGTTAGGCACCCTTGGAGAAAAGTGATGTGAGGATGCTCTGAAAAAGTATACTTTTTGCCTTTTTTGTTTCTTCTTCCTGTTTGAGAACACAGTAAAGGCTTCAGCTACTTTCCCTTTAGACAGAATCTGCCTCATCTCTGCTTTTTAAAGCCGTGCCAAGAAAAAGAACTTTTTGGGGTTTGCCTGAAAAATACAGTAGAAACCATCTTAATGTTAACATCTGCAGACTGTTATTTTTCTTTGCAATGAGACTGGGAAATGGTGATGGCTCAGATAACCCTGAAAAGATATGGCTGGCAAAAGCTGGCTTGGGTGAAATTGCTAAACTGTATTTTAGCCACAAAAATCTTCCCTGATTCCTACAGAGCTTGGGAAGTTGACTGTGAAGAATTATGTTTTTTTCATATGTATAAACAGCATTTGGAATAAAAAAAGTATTCAAATGGCTGACTAAAAAGTGTCAGTAACTGGCAAGCTGGAAAAACTGCTTCCCTGTCTAGCCTTCTTGAGGGAGCTGCTTTTCCTGGTGAATAGGCTGTGCTCTCACCACCTTCAGTGAGCAAATGCACGCTCAGGAGAGGCAGGGTGGAGTCAGCTTTATCCTGCATGTGCAGGATAACACTGATCAGTCTGGGGCTGGGAAAAGGATCTGTGCAAAGGAAAGGATAGGGAAATAGGATACAGGACAGGAAAGCAGACCTTTGTTTGAGCAGTGTTTTCTAATCTATCTGTTCCTCACAGGCATAAACTTAATTTACAACTTATTTTATAGCAAGAAGCTTTAGTACCTTTGAAGTCCTTTAACTGAAGAAAGTTTTGTTACATTTGCCTTTTCTCTACTAGCTCAGATCTTGGTTGTTCTCATCTGGTATTCTAATTTCTATATGAGTGGATGCTTCAGGGAAAGGCAAAGAAATAAAATGAGCACCTTAAAATGTAGTACAAGTGTATAAAGTGTGGGGAGCTATGTGTGAGAAATGCTTCCTTGTCTGCAAGGGTGATCTGCCTGTGCAGTGAAGCATGAAATTTGGTTATCATCTTATTCCAAACTTTATTGTAGGTTGTGGAGCTGAAAGCATTATTAATGTAAATAAAATGATTCAGCCTTTCCTACGTAACGTAGTACTCTTTAATTTTCAGAGGCAGAGAGTCCTGCAGATTGGTTCTGTGCATCCAAGCTGGCAATTGTTTTTTGCCCCACAACTTGCTTTCACAGTAGCTAAGGGATAAGGGACCCACAGAAGGTCTCATGTTCTGACCCAGTGCATATAAAACTGAATGCTTTCAAAGACAGTGTTTTTGGTTTGTGGTTTTTTTTTCTTTTTTTCTTTTTTTTTTTCTTTTCTTTTGTTGTTGTTGTGTGCTGGTCTCTTTAAAAACAAAATCCCTTGCGTGTCTGGTCCTAAAATCCCTTTTATTGTGGCAGATCAGAAACACATGGTGTGACTGTCAGAATATTTGTCAAATGCCTCAAGTCCAGGCTCATCTGTACCCTGGGCTGGCTCTGCTGAGTGCCAGAGGCAATGAGCAGGATCAGAGCTGCAGCCGAGCCAGGCCCTGCAGATGGCAGCAGAAGAGCACTGAAGGCAGAGCCCTGTCCGCTCGGCGCAGCAGCATCCCCAGCTCTGCCTCAGATGGAAAAGTTCAGGCTCAGGCATTCTTCACTGCACAGGCATTCTCCACTGAATCCTTCTGCCAGGTTGAAAAGTGAGGGCAGTGAATTCAGACATTCAAACCGTGTGCAAAGATGTTGGAGTTCAATGCATTGCTGACAAAAAATAATGCTTTGGAAGAAAGTGAACTGTAAAGAGACAAAAATCCTTAAACACAAAGTGCATACTAATAATGTATTATAAGGTGATGTGCTCCCAGTGTGTCCTGTTATTGTCCTGAGTAAATACTGACAAAGGAAGCTGTTGCTTCCCATCACGGGGTTCTTAACTGTGGTTATGATGAATGCTCTTGTTCCCAGACTGAGCTCAGGGATGCCTTTGGCAAAGAGAAACAGAGTACCCATCCAGACTGCGAGAGACCTACTTCCAGAGTAGCTCTAACTTCATATTTAACAATTTCTCCCTTGAGACATGAGATCAGAAGCCCTCAGACAGAAAAAGAAGTGAAGTAACATCATGAATGGCTCTTTGCCTGTTGAGTAGCAGGGGCTGTTGCTGCTGCAGCTAAAAGTGAATTGCAAAAGCTGTAGGACTCGCAATATACCTTGTCCTCATCGCTGTTCTCCTGTACGTGTTACAAGGTGGGAGGCAGGCTTCAGCTCTGAATTTCCATCACTTCCAGGGTGAAGCTTATTCTGGGAAATCTTCAGCCAGCTGCTGAAGCTAGTTATGAGTCTGTTTTGCATGGTTAGCTTATGTGCCAGGATTTAGCTCTGGGTGTCTGTTACGATTATTTATTATTGTGGGTGAATGTAATCATTCTAGCAGGCTGAAGAGGCCATTTACTGTATATAATAACAGCTGATTTTATTTGTTGGTATGTTTTACTGTTATTAAAAGCCCTCCCAGCAATGGATCTAGTGTTCTGGTATCAATCAAAATAAGACTGCTATGAGAAAAGGTTATTGCCCATGCAACACAGCTCTTCTTCAGCAGTATTTTTATTATGTATTTTTATACACATGCAGGTGGTAGTACATAACCTCTTGAAAATGTGCAATTAAACAGAGAGTACTTGCACTCTTTTCAGAAATCACACTAATATGCCAATTTTGTCTGCAGTCGTGTTTCTGGTAGTGGTTTCTCACAATCACCATAATAATTGAAAAAAGGGGCAATGTTCTATATAATGGGGTTTATTGGGCATATTGAGCAGTAATACACAGCTCAGTGAACCTGTGGGTAGCCAAATAACTCTAAGGTGTGGATGTAGTACTTGCTGGCTTGAAAAGAAGCTAAAAATGGAGTTTGCTTTCAGTATAAGGATCAGCAGGGTGGGTGCTTTGTTTCATGTTTATCCTCTGCCCTGTTGACCTCTAGAGCACCAGACAGGCAGCTGGAAGGGTGTGTTTCCCCCCCATATATTTGCTTTAAATAACAAAAAGCTTCATCTGACTCCTGATATTTCGCAGCACTGTCAAGTCAAAATAGTCAAGTACTTCTAGCCAAATGAAATTTAGTGAGTCTCAGTAATGCCATTGTGTTGCTGGTTGCCTGATCCAAATTGGTTTGATACTTAAGGCTGTCACAGTACCAGTGTGTAGGAGCAAACAGAGTGAATCCCAAAAAGTTCACCTGTGGTATGAGAAATGCAGAGTTTAAACACGTAGGTTTGGCTTGGATCGAGAGTGGAGAAAAGAACTGTCTCAGAATGGTACCTCTTGCATAAAGGATGTCAGCAGATGTCACCTGAAGTTCTTTGATGGTTCATCTTGATCTGTGTTGCTTAAAATACTTACGATTTTGAGAGAATGACATCTGCAATGGTGACAGCACTTCTCAGCACAAGAAATATCTGGATTTGAATTTTAGTTCTGATAAAGGATTCCAAAATTTTGTGCTTAGGGTAGCAGATCAGCAGAAAGGAGAGAAGGCAGGTCCCACTGAACATTAGCTGGAAGTTAGACAATTCTCTTGGAAGCTGATCTAGTCACAACAATCCATACATCCAGAGATGCTTGGCTGTGTTTTGTGCTCATTAGCTGTGCCAAGCACTGGACCACCCTAGGCTATGCAAGTGAAATCACACTGAAACCATTGCTTTGTCACAAAAAAATCTTAAGATTTTAATTCTTTGAGCTCAGCTTTTTGCCTCTGTTAAAAGTGGCCATCAGCTGGGGAGGAGGGGGGAGTGACTGACTTACTGTGGATTGGATGGAATATTAAGGGAGTGACCTTTGCAAGATTGCTCTTGGAAATATTTCTGGAGTAACACTCCCATCTGTGTTCCCCTCATTTTAGACCCTGGCCTTGAAATATGCTCCTTGAATGCTCTCAGAAGCTTAGTTAGTTTTCATGTTGAAGCTCATGGAAACTGGGCTCTGCCCACGTGGTCAGTTATGATTATTAATTATTGTGGGTGAACTTAATCATTGTAGTAGTGACAGCTGTGTGCTTGTGTGGCTCATGCGCTGCAGTACCTTGACTTGAGCTACTTCTCATCCAAAATCTGTTTTCCATGTTAGCTTTGCTTGGGACAACAAGCTGATATGGCACCTTGCAGAGATATCAGTGTGCTACAGTATATAGCAGTGATGATATCTGTCCCTGTAGCCTGGCATACAATGCAAGAACTCTGTCTTAGGTGGGATTTTGTTTGTGAGGTGTGTCTGTAAATTCAGGCACTGTTGACTGGAAAAAACAATACTGGCAATTTCTAGCAAAGTACGGAGGTTGGCACTGAGGCAAGGAGCATTCGAGTTACTGTCGATAAAGTTTTTAAAACAATGGGACTTCCATGAGTATTCACTATTTCCAGAAAACCTCAGGGTGACTCCTTTGTTCTACCTCTCCCTGCACAGCATCTTTGTACAGGACCATTGTAGGAGTGGAGATTACAGAAGGTGGAGAAGGACCTTGAAATCATGTGGGCCATGTTGTGAAGACAGAATGAACTCTCTGAGCCAGAGAAGTATGTTTTAGATGAAGACAGCAATACAACAGATGCAGAGATGAATAGAAATGAAATTCACAGTATTTTCAGTGGTTTGCCACCAAAATGGGAGAACTAAGTGAGCCTGGAAAGTGTGTTCTGGAGCCTATACTGCTGAGAAGTTACAGAAGATGGTTATTGAGTGTATTGGTGCTGGATATTAAATTTCCTGGGCTCAAAAGAACTGCAGGTGGCTTGGAAATGACAAATAGCTTTAGAAACCAGGAAAATCGTGTGTAATAGAGAGAAATAGCATAGAATAGAAGGGAAGACGAAAAATATAACTCAGCAGAACAAGTATGAGATACTTTGCTTAAGCAGGAACAATGAATTGCACAGGAGCAGGATGGGGGAGTAACTCAGTGGGTATAACTCAGGGAGGGGAGTAAATCTGGTCTCCACTACAAAAGAAGAGGTAGGGAATGGTAATTTATCACAAGTAGCATATGCATCAGTAGTGTTATGACACTAAGAAAAGAGGCAAATATGTTACTAAAGTGTATAGTAGGCAGGATTACAGTCAATCAGATGTGCTGAGCAGACATACTGCTTCACATTGCTGTCCTGGCACTGCTGGAGTTCTGTGAGCTATTCTGTATGGAGTGCTCAAGAAAGATTTGATCTCCTGGGGAGGCCCCAGCAGAGAGCACCATCAGAGAGTTCAGCCATCTGGCAAACATAACCTGTGACAGGTTGGAGCAAACTGATGGTGTTTGGCTCAGAAAATGACATTCCTCCGTAGAGTGTTGTAGAGAAGGGCAATGATGTGTTCCCTGTCTCTGTGGTGGGTACCATGAGACCTGATGGACCTGAATTGCTGCCTTTAGTTTAGGCAAAGTGTTAGGGGAAATCTGTGGCGATTAAGACGGAAAGGATGGGAAGAGGGACTCAGAGAGCACACTCAGCAACTGGAGGTATTCAAGAACAGAGTTAAGTGCCTGTCAAGAGTGACACCAGAAACCCACCATCCCCCTGTTATTTGGGTGCCTCTAAAATTTTTTATTTGAGCGCTGTGTCCATCTTTCATCATTTTTAAGACTTGTTGGATATTCCCCCATTTGGAAATACACCTCCACACTGTGCAATCCATCCCTTTCCCCCACAGTTGCCTCCTGCTTCTCGCTGCCCTTTCTCAGCCGCCGAGCTTGCGAGTGCCGCTCTTGGTGGCTCCTTGCTTGCTCTCGGACCCGCCGGGGCTCGG
>VXBC01000704.1:2015991-2083382 GCA_013399945.1 Ploceus nigricollis | reverse complement strand
CTGCTGAGCCCCGGGCGGGGTGCGGGGCTCGGGGGCCGCTCCCGGGAGCTGGGCGGGCGCCAGGGGCCGCTGCCGGACCGGGAACGCGGGCCGGGAGCGGCGGCGCCGCCGAGCCCCGGCGCGGTGCCGGGCGGGCCGAGCCGGGAGCGCCGAGAAGGGGCGGCGGGGGCTGGTGTGAGGGTCACGGGTAGGAAACCCGGGCTGGTGCCCGACAGGGAAGCGCTGGAAGAAGCTTCCCGAGGCAGGGATGTGGAGGGCTCTGTGTTGACAGGCGTGTTCAATCAGTAAGAGAAGGTTTGCTGATTTTTATCAGTTATTCACTTTCCGAGCCTTGGAAAGCAGGAGCATAATCCCCTGGTCGTCCTTCACAGCCCTACTATTTTTTTTTTTTTCTTTTCTTGAAAATCCAAAGTTCATTATGAGTGCTAGTCCCGTTTTTCCAATTAGCTGTCCAGGCCTCTGAGTATTACATAGCTGTCACTTTAGGTACTTGAGCACCTTTTCGCACCTTCATGTTTTAGAATTTTTCTGTCCTCTTTAGAAGGAAATTTGAAACATCCCTTAGGTGAATTTGAGAATTTAGTCATTGACAGAGTAAACTCGCCCTGTTTACTGGCCACCTCTGCTCTGAATTCTTAATACTGAGCACTTGAGTAGCTTAGCATGTGACAATCTCAAATGCTATGTGACACGGTTAACTCTTATTGCTCAGTATTATGAGAAGATGCAATTTTGTATGAGCCCCTCCAAGTCCTATCACCTTCTCAGGGGCTGGGAGCAAATCCTCAAGGTTTATGTTCCTTTGCTTTGTTAGGTGGTAGGAAGAACGTTTGGGATGTACTCCAGGTCTCTGAGTGCAGGATTCTGCATGGTTGAAAGACCTTTTGGTTTGACTGCAAACTGGTCCCACACTGCAAAGATATCTGCAAACTGTGTCATCCCTCTTGTTCCCTGCAAATGAAAGGAAGCATTTTGCTATTAATTCACTTTCAACTACACTTAATATGAATAATAACGATCTCATTAAGGGCTGACAAACCTGTCTATTTTAGAAACTTTATTTTAACATGGGATGATTTGAATTTCCATAGATAAATTAGGTGCTAGCCTTGAGTAAGTACAAATTTGTAGATAATTAAAATCAGGATTAGTGAGAGAAGAGGTGAAAAATGGGGGTCAGATGCAAACCATCGTGGGTCAGGCACTGTCAGTTTTGCTCTTCCATTTTTGTGCTGTTCAAAAAAGTTTTTGATTCTGCTGGTTAGAACAAGTTTCTAACAGTTTGGTGAACTGAGCTATTCATTTCTAAACAGGGCCTTATCTCAGTGACAGTGATAAATTCTCTCACTTAACTAAAATTTGCAGACTAAAAGGTTTAAATATATACTGAGTGTCCTTCCAGCTTTATGGAAATGCTCCACAGACACCTAAAATAGGTGCAAAGAGTTCAATTTAGCTTAGGATAGATATATTTTTTTTTTAATTGGGGGATATATTCCTTGAAATTAATTTGGGATTTCCTTATGGATGGTGCTTTAAGTATTAATGTCTGTTTATTGTGCTCATTGCCTATCTTACCTTTTGGCAGCCATTTTGTATGGGTGATAAAATGGGGATTCGGCTTAACGTGCTTTGAAATGGAACTGTTATTCTTGGAGTAAAGTAAAGTGCTTGAGGTAACATGCAAAATTCATGCAGCTTCATTGTTCAAGGAATGAGATAATCATTTCTGAGAAGTGCAGGATTTAGAAGTTGTTTCAACCTTCAGCACATTGCAGTGGTCCCCAGCTTGAGACCTTTTTGTCATATAGTTAAGGGTAAATGCTGGAAAATGTAAGTTTGCACACTTCTGATTTGAGCAATGAAGAGCTTTATTTCTCACTGCTGGTGGAGCACCATACATACAAGTCTATACATTATTAATACACCATTATAATGCTACTGACAACCTATACAGTAAAATTTTTAACAGATCTAAACAGAAAAATTAAAATTTTTAACAGGTCTAATCCTTTTTATGGATTTTTTTTGTTACATCAAAACAATGTGACTTGTAAGTGTTTCAGTGGGAGATATTTAGTACCATGCAGAAGAGAAGTCTGGTGTAGGGGACTCTCCCGTAGTTTAGTCTAGGAGGTTGGGAGGAGACATCAGAGCCTAGAAAAACTACCTTGTGCTTTGAGTAACAGAACTTCTAAGCATTCCTGATATTGAGCCTAATGTATCACTCTCCACTGCTGGAGCAACAATAATGTAACCTGGAAGCAGCCTTTTAGCAGAAGCAGTAATGATAAAGGTAAAGCCAGGTCACAAAATTTTCCAGAAGCTACAATAGAGGGAGGGGTCTGATGACAAACAACTTGGTTTTGTTCTGTGGGTAGAAGTGAGGAATGCCTTCATTCCTTGGGGAGTACTGTGGAGTAACACAGGCTTCAGCCTTTAGGGTCAGCTGAGGTACGTGGCTTTGGGACCTTGACTCTAGACCAACTTGATGTTCTTTGAATTCTCTGTAATTACAGAGTCCACACGCCACCAGTGACTCTTCTGGTAACAAGAGATCAGTGGATTCAAGAGCCATCTTCAATTTTCATTTTTACTGTTTCCCTTTGTGTTTGGTATCCCAAAAGTGCAGAAAGAGCTTTGTTGTAAAAGCATGGTCATGTTCCTCTGAAGACCTCAGGCATACAGCTGGAATTTGGCTGTCTTCTGAGCTATCTTTGGTTGTTTTTAGAAAGAGGACATCCATCTTCTGAGATACTGAGGCTTCATCCTCTAGCTTGAAGGGAGTAGGGGGCACATAAGGTTCCAACAGAGGGTTCATGAACCCCTACAGGGGTGAAAAAATGTAACTGCTGTCTTCCTTTGTTTCTGATATCCACAATTTTTATGGCAAAAAGCTCATTTCTGTTCTGTTTGAAGAGCTGAACCTTTGCTTTACTTGTCACTTAAAAAAATGAACCAATGAACCAAGCAAAAAGACCCAACCAGGCTGCTGCACCCCCCCTATTTCCCCTCCAGTCTTCCCAGTAACTAAAACCCTAAAAACCGAAATGCATTTTGCCACTGTGGTAACTTGCAAGTTGAAGGTCATTGGAGTGGAGAGGGGAAAACCGCATCACCTGCAGAGCTTCTAGCCATTCATTCATTTTCTTGTAGGAGAAAGTGAAAAGTTTCCCACAAGATATAGGGGTGGTAAGGAAAACTCAGTGCTCCACTGCATGTTTCCTAGAGGTACCAGTGATCTGGTTCCTACCTTCTGTAGTACTTCAAGATTTTAGGTGTGAATCTTCCCCTACTGTCCTTCAGTTCTCTGTCCATCAGTGTAATGTCTACTGTGGCTGCCAAGTTTCTGCCCCTCATCATTACTTGGCTGTTCAAAAGGAGGGAACTGTGGAGAGTTACTGGGTGGCAGTTGTGTGGATGTGAGCTGAGTTCCACTCCGTCAAAAATCAGGAGCAGAAGCTTATGAGTAGTAGTTAGCATATACTGAGGGACCTGAAGCTTGTCAGAGGCCCTTGAGAGGGGCACCTGGTCAGGGTAGAGCGAGACAAGCAGTTTAATGTGGGCAGGTGCCATTATCATAGTGCTGTGTTTGAGGGTAACTTGTTCCATGTCTTGCCCCCCTGAGGATGAGAAAGCTGCATGGGTAGCAGGAAAGAGTGGAAGAACTGCTTTTGTGGGAATGGTGATTCAAAGAGGACAGGCTTTTTAGCATGTACACCAATTTGCTCTGCTTCCCGCTGATGCTTTGTAGAGGTATTCTGCAGAAGCAGGGTTACTTCTGGATTAGCTGTGCATTTATGCCCTTGTGGTGACTTCCATATTTACAACTTTGGTGGAAAATAACTAATTATGAATAGCCATTTTATGTCATTAGAATTACTGGAATCATATGTGGATATTGGCCTTTTAAGATGTAGCTGAAATGAAGCCAGGGTACAAAACCAGTAAATTAGGACACTTATTTTTCATCACTTGTCTGGAGTCTCCATGTATTGTGCTGTTTACAGCAGTGTGAGAAAATAAGAGTTAGAAGCTAAATCTATTTTTCTGTGATGGTACAGTTTGCAATAATTTAAGCAGAGCCAAAGTTTCCTGCAAATAAAGAAGAGGTTGAGTCTTATGAATTTACTTCTTTTATTTTAAAATTGCTCCTGCGGTTGTTGTAAGTGCTTGGAAAGCAAGATTAGAACATTATTAGAAACTTTTCCCTTGGGGCACATCTTTTATAGTATTACCACTGGGAAAGAGGTGGTTGAGAGGGAAGTATTTATACTGAAACAGCAAGGTCAAGAAATATTTTTCTAAGTAATCCAGTACTGAATGTCCAACCTGGTGCCCCTTCACTGTCACAAAGAAATCCTTTGGTAGGCAGAGTGCCATTCATTTCCAAAGTGCCCTCTCACCTCCCTTACTTGTGCACTGGCAGTGTTTTTCCTCTCTAATTTTTCTTAAGGCATTAGGCATAAGAGTCTCCAGCTAAACCTATTCAAACATGGGTGTTCTGGTGAACCTGGATGTACTTTTTGGCTTTTTAGCATTCTCTCCCTGGCCATTTATTGTCACATGGCACCTATGGAGAACTTTCTTCATCTCACTGACAGTCCATACAAAACTGATTTTCTCTGTTTTCAGCAACATTCCAGCTGTGAAAGTCTCTAATAGGCTGTAGGATTGAAGAGGAAAGCAGGAAGAGTAGGCTGTGGGGAGGAAAGGAGGTGGTGAGACCTGTCCTTTGGTTTCTATGATTCTTTCTTAACTGGGTTAGGTCTTGTAACTTTTTTTGACTGTTGATGTTTTATTAAATCTGCAGAAAAGGTGACTGGGGTTCCACAGAGCTACTGTAATTTCCTACCTGTGGATAGAAGGATTGGGATCTGTCTTCTCGCTCCAAGTGGTTTTTGTTCTGCATCTGAGGAAAATCTTCTGTGGGATATGTGCTGGCTTGCAATGGACAATGTGATCCTCATTCTTTGTTTTCCAATAAAGCATTCCAGCTTTCTGAGATGAAAACCTTTCCTGACAACCTATTTTGGTTTAAATATCTTTCTACATATTATCCTATTTTCTTTCATGAGGGTTGAAAAATCTTTTTGAAGAATTTTTTTGACAACTTTGCTCATTTAGTTTACTGAACCTTCTGCCCCCAGTCTAGGTGCTGTACAGAAATAGGTATGCCCTCACCAGGCTCTTTCAGGTCTTGTATCTGTGAGGGAGTGTTTTTGCCTTTTCCTTGAAACTTCCTAATACTGAGATGGTAGAACAGATCAGCACCCCAGAAATGTCAAAATAGATGTAGAGTATCTGGGATAGCTGTGGGTTTTTTGCTCCCTCTCCTCAGTGAAAATGTTTTCCAGTTTTAATTATGAGCCCTGGATGTGCATCTGGAGATTTGCAGCATCTGGAGCACAGTGCAATGATTTCTGCTCTGTGAGAGGCATGCAAATAAGCAGCAGCTTAAACTTGCTCCCTTCTGCATGCAGGCTGTCTCCTCAGCCCATACAAACACCTTTGTATATTGTGTCAGTGTAGGAGACATATTTTCAGACTCCCTTAGCTTTCAAGGCAGAGGGAGGGATTCTCTTAGGGGAAAACCTTACATGGCTTCAGTGGTTGACTTCTTGAATTAAATGAGTATTTTCTAATTGGATAAACTCGAGTGAGTCACGTAGCTACATATGATAGGGGAGGGAAGATTGGCACTGAAATGGTTTGTTTATTGCTAAAACCCATGGATAATATTCTTCATAGTACCAAGTTTTCACTCCCACTTCCCCGTCCTGTCCATCACTTCATATATTGCCGTGGATAGCTCTAAATGGAACAGCTGTGCCATCTGCCTCCAAGATTATTTCAGTCCTCACTGTTTTGGGATGAATTTCATAAAGTGTATTGCACATGCAAACATTTAATTGAACAAATGGGAAACCTCTCCAGTTAAGAAAGCTTTGCAAATGACAAGTAGTGTCCAATTTCCATTCTAATGGTTACTGTGGGGCTTTAAAATATGTGTGAATTCATCTAGCAGGGGCTGATGGTATATTGGAGGCAGATGGCTTGGTTCTGCAAAGAAGAAATGTAAGTGGCTTTTACTATAAATCTTATTTTATTTTTGGCAAAGGGTTGACACAATAAAGATGTGACTATTACTGAGAGTGCTCTTTAATAATCATACTACCTTATGTTTTCCCTCAAGAATATAGTTAACTGACTAGAAAAATCTATTCTGAATTTTTATGTTTAACTATAACAAACAGTTTAGGAACACCCCTTTTCTTCCTCTAGGAACAAGACTGAAGAGTGGGCAGGTGATTAAACAAAAGGTAAACACCAGGCCTTGCAGCAACACTGCAACCTCTGGAAAGGTGTTGGACCTTGTGAAAAATGCAGCCCAACCACGCTCAATGTCCTTACCTCTCTGAGGACCTTAAGACCAAGCTTAGACCTCACCTTCCCTGTAGATTCTCAGATTAGTAAGGCAGTTAGGAAGTGGGCAATCAGAAAATATTTGAAATGTTTCTCTTAAAGCTGTGCTGGTGACCTTTGCTTTAAGCTTCAATGTCTTATACATCTTAATGCTCACAAAAGCTCAGCTGAGGATTTCTCAGTCGTTTGGCTGAGTGGGCAGAGACAAGAGTTGCTGAATGCAATGGGGATGAACCTGCCTATGGCATGAGTAAAGGGGGAAGGTCTTCAGAATTTTGATAGTGCTTGTCTGAATTTGCCTTCAATGAATGCATGGAACTAGGATGTCTAATGTAGGTTTAGCAGTTGTCTACGGCTTTGAGACACTTAGGATACCTTGATGGAATAGAACATGAGCAAATATAAATTTGTCAGTAAACTTAACTGCACAGTAAGGACAGATCTTGTTAGCAGGAGCAAGAAGGGTGGACACCCCAGGTTTGCATAACTGAGAATGTCTGTGTGCTAGCCATGAATTTGGTCAAAGCTGCATGGTCGTCACACCTTTCTTCTCAAGGTTTACTGAGCTACACTTCTTCCCTGATGTTTTCCCTCCAAAGTAAACTCTCAGCATTTTGTTTCCTCCTACCTCAGGATTTGGATGGATGTATGGATTTTTGTGGATTCTGGTGTTAGGATTGTAAAGATGTTACTTGGACAGTTTTCAGAACTCTCTTTGGAAAGTTGTGAACAACAACTGAGCTCTGGAGTTCATTTTAAATCTATAATAAAAATAAAATTAAATGGGAAGAGAGAACTAAATGTGCTACCTACCCTGGGGACCAGCACTTGACATTCAATACAAAGAAGACTTGAATTAAATCCTAAAAGTTGCAGTAACTATTGAAAACCCCACAACAACTACACACAACCTCCAAATAATAATTATCTGGTACAAAGTCTGGGCTTATGTGTTTGGATTTGTATACTAATGAATACTTGCATATATCTTAAATAGTAAAATATTCTTGTCAGGGTTCCTTTTATAAGAACAGACTGGATTATTGAGTTTTCAAGTGGCATTTTTTCATTGTTACTTGAGACAATTTTACTAGAAAAGAAGACAGACACAATGAAACCTTGACAGACTCCTTAACTGAGGTAGTTTTGGCAGACACCAAACTAGTGTTCATAAGCCTTCTCAGTAGTTCTTATTCTAACTCTAATAAGCAGGTATTGACTTTGTTGTAATCAGCATCAAGATTCATTGACTGGAGAGGTAAACAGTGGTGAGAGCAAAGCCAGGGTCAATACAATCCCCAAGGGACTGTTAATCTCTGTGGGCTGAAAAGGAAGTCAGTATTGGTGGTATTACATGATTCCAGTGTAAAAATTTCTTTTATATGCATACACAAAGGAAAAGAGGAAGGATAATCCAGAAATATAATGTAGCTATTTCAATGGACCCTGTCTGTAGCATTCAGATCATAAAAGTTGATTATTTTACTAATCATATTCTACATGTAATTTTTTCTTGTGGTACAGTCTGAATTTGGATCAAAAGCAAACAAAGGCTCTAAGACAGGGTGACAAGTAGATGACACTGCCCAAGTGTTTTTTCTACTGTGTGGGCATAACCCTGACAAGTGCTAAATATTGTCCTCTTAATGCAGCAGGCTGTTGGAGTTGCTGTCACTGCTCACTGCAGAGTTACTAAGTGCTTGCTGCTTCTCAGGCTCGAGAGCCACAGTTCTTATGACAAGGCAGGATCTACCTTAAAGCTGGTAAACTGGTCTGTGCAGACCAGGTCTTCTGGTCAGTCTTCCTAAACAATTACCTGACTTTTAACTGAGCCATGGTTTTGAACAGTGCATGGTTTTTTGTGTCATTTTGCTCCCTGCTTGTCCCTCCCACGGCAGGGTTCAGTCCTTCTTTTCTGGTCGATCTCTATCTCAGCTTGGGTAGAAATCTTAGAAACTAGCTTACTTGATGACTATTCCATAGTTTTGAATGCCATGCCATTTGAAAACAATGGTGAACTTTTGGAGAACTTATTTTGGATGGGGTCTTGCAATTCATGATTTGTACTGTACAGCAGTAATACGGCACAAAAGAACCACAGGGTCACAGGGATGCCAAATAACTGCTTATGAATGTCTGCAAAATGAGAAGGCTTGCCATTGTCCTAGGGAGGTCAGTGGTCTGAAGGGTGCTTCTGGGCTTCAGAAACAAAAGCAAAGCCATTTTGAGAGCCTCCTGTAGCATTTTCCCTGCTGCCTGTGTCTGAAATAGGATTTGCCTTCTGATGAAGCACCCTGCCAGCCCTGCTGCTGTCGTTCATGAGCCACACTTCTTGATGTGCTTTCTGAGGGAATATTGTTAGCTCCTAGACAGCTAGGTAAAGATGGCTTTTCACTAGATAACAAAATTGGCTGTTCCTGATTTGTGATTTGTTATTCCTCTTGTATGGATATAGCAGCTTAAAGTTTCACTCATTCACCTGGGGAGTAGAAATAAAGTTGTGTGGCTTGGGAACCTGCTCAAGCACATTGGATAACAGGCAGGGAAGAGTAAAAGTGAACAAGCTAGCAAGCAAACCCTTAGGGTGAATTTCCTTCATATAAATTATTCAGTGAGCAATTTGCAAACAGCAAAGATATTTGTAGAGAATGGATTTGGTTTTGAATGACTCAACAAAGTAAAAATAGGTTTGGAAACACTGGCCCACTTACTCAAAAAAAGTAGACGGACTGACTCTTTTCTCTCAGGATAGGCTGCAAGTTTCAAAATTCACATGTTTTTAGAAATATATAAAACTCCTCTTTTTGCCCTTAGTAACATCTACTTATCTACCCATCAGTCTACAAACACATGCACTTTTTGCGTAAAAAAATTTGATTCAATTCTTGAATAGGAAATAACTCTTAAATAGGACTATAACTTAAGTGATGTAGATATAAATGTTTTACATGTGCTGTATTCAGATATATGTACATACAACAAAAAATATTGAGGTAATTCTATAAAATACATTTTAAAAAGTACCTGTCAATAATAAGAAAGGAAATATTGTCTTTTCCACTGTTGATCATCCTGACAGTTCATCTTCAAATAGACTTTCTGTAGGTATAACATCCTAGAAAGGCATATTTTCAAAAGTGAAATTAGCTTCAAGTGTGGCTTTTATTTGGTGTTATTTCAGGTTTATCATGCTACAGGATGGAATTAGGTCAATAAAACTAGTTTAATATGGTGGTACTATGGTTCTAGCTATGTAAGCTTTGGCAGCTCCTGCTGTCCTTTCTATCCCAACCCATCATGTTTCCAGCTACCTGCTTTTCTTCAAGAGAGAACTCCTATCTAGAAAAATTTGTTTTGTTGGCTCTTTAAATGTTAAAGCAATATTTTTTTGCAATACCCTGCAAATTCCACAAAATGTGAGCCAGACTACTAAGAGGTACTTTTCCTTGGTTGTCTACAAGTTAATTTCCTTCTCTGAATGTTCATCTCTGGATTTCAAGGTAGTTTTCCTGCATGGGCAATTGTTTTCAATCCAGCTTTCTTATCAGAAGTTGGGTAGAACTCAGAAAGCCAGACTGTTTTGTCTCTTCAGTGCTGTCCCAACCCAGAGATTTTCCTAAAATGAAATGTTGCATCCAGTATTGAGAAGTGCAAAGAAAGAGGGTGCTGCTATTTATCTAGATGTATGTTAGAAACAACTGTAGCTTGGTAAAAACCCATGAAATAATTGAACATTTCCCTCCAGAATTAATAGAGCTGAAAATCAGGAGCTGCATAATTGTCACTAACTTGATTAAATCTAGGGATTCAAACAGTTTTGTTGAAAAAAAGGAAGAAAAGGAATGATACTCCTGCAAAATATTGAAGGTTTTGCTGTTGTGGTTTGTTTTTTTATTTTTTAATTTTTTTTTAAAGAGAGGGGATTGCTTGTTTTTATGTAGCTCTTTGAAGTAGATTCCTGACACTCTGTAGACATGGGATTATATCCCAAAATGAAGAAAAAACCCAAAAAACCCTGACACGTTGTATCTACTATCATGTTAGGGTTTCTATTGTCTGACATCTCAATAATGCAAACCTCTCTTGCAATTTCTACAGACATTGGGCAATTCGTCTTTCCTGAGGTAGAATTAATTGTATTTCAGACAAGGAAAAATTGAACATAATAGTGATCTGCTGAAACACTCACTTTCAGAGAATTCCAACATTAAGGAGTAGATATATTACTGAAAAGAAAATATTTAAATAAAAAATATTTAAAAGAATTTGATAGAAAATATTTTAAAAGCCTTATGTAAAAAACTTCCTAGGCAGGAAGCTATACCCCAAGTACTCATTGCTATGTGTGCATATTGTGTGTGCTATAAATTGTGAAATGTATGCCTTCTTAATCTGTCATGAAAATATTGATTTATCAAAAATTGATTGGCAGCCCATCACAGATTCATGTGTATAACTTTTGCCACGGAATTGTAACACAGTTTTATTGGAAAGATTCTTGCAAAATCCAAGTTTCTTTTTTTCTGTTATACAAACGAGACTTAGATACGTATAACCTGGTAAAAGGGAAGAAAACTTTTTTCTAAAAGCCCAATGTTTCACTGCAAAGTGTTCATTTGTCCCAGGAGCTACTTGCTGGAGATGTTGCTGTTAGCACTGAATGGATGTTCAGTTTCCAGGCTCACAGCAATGGAGCTAAAGAATGTTGCACCAGCATGACTGCGTGAGTCAGACACGTGGCACTGGACTAACAAATTCATGTGCTGAGCTCAATGTTAATCAGCTGCTACCCTGTGAATTCCTCACATTTGCTTTTAAAGTTTGTACTATCCATTTTATGTAAAGAGCAGATGTGCACTTCCAACATATGGTGCAATCAGAAAAGTCCAGAGGACAGTAGGGTACACATTGCCCATATTTTGTTCGGGTTTGCTGCATACTGGTAGCACATAGAGCAGCTCTCTCAACTGTTCTGTCTGTTGCTTTGGAATGCCCCATGTTCTTGCAAATTACAGTTAGAAGTTGGTAACAGTTTCACATTACTTCCATTTGCCAGAAACTTTGTTCTTTTCAGTTTTCACCTCTTTGTGTTCTTCTTGATACAAATTCAGCAGCTGTAGATATCTCCCTGCCTCTCTCTGTTCCCTTGTTTTAACTTTTGAAACAACGTAAGACCTTTTTTTTTCTTTTTTTCTTGTGTGAAAGCCAGAAATAGTTTTATTCTGTTAAGGTCTCTTGGAAGGATGGACTTCCCTTACTTCTGAGTTTCCTTTAGGGACTGAGGGCAGGCTAAGGGTGTTGTAAGTCTTGTAAGAGCCCTGTTGTCTGAATTCAGCTTTGTTGTACTTTGGTGGCAGCAGTCAGTACCAAAGTGGGTAAGATGTGTTGCCTACATTGCAGGCTGTGTTTGTAGTGTGTTAAATCTAATTCGGGATCCTTTAGCCATATAAACCTCCTGTTCTGCCTGCAGGCTAAAATGTTATCCAAGTCTATTTTTTTTTTAGGTTATCCACATCAGAGACTGATCAGACTTTTGCCCTTGCTAGCTTGTCTTTGTGGCTTCCTCCTGTGCCTTTCACAGTGAGAAAAGCAGTGTAAATTTGTTCTCGTCCTGAGGCAACATTCACCTGGGTATGCCTCTCTTCTCCTGATCCAAGATCTTGGAGTAAGAAGTCTTCATTAGGACTTGGAGGTTGGAGAAGGTGTTCACTGCAGAACTCTCTCATTGTTCAATCAAAAAAAAAGTGGCCAGAAGTAGAAAAAAAGCTTAGTTAAAGTTGAAAAATAATCCTTATTTCTATGGAGTTTTGATTATACCACGTATCTGTTCTTCACAGATACTGAGCACTCCAAATACTGTTGGCAAATGATGTAACTTCCAATGCTGTCTGATCAGAAAGCTTCTGAATAATGACACTGTAAACACATGGAAACTCAGTAAAAAGATTGTTTGCAGAGTCTCACATGTGGACATTGCCAAATGCTGGGGCTAAATGAAAATAACTGGCAGCTGCATGCAGAGCTGTTTCCTCATCATAAGCATATGGCCAGAGTTCCCAGAGGAGAGTAGAAGAGAGTTTGTCAGGGTTTGAGACAACCTTGCTGGTTTCCACTTGGAAAAGTGATCTGGTTGGGTTTCTCTGCCCCTCTTCTACTTTGCTCCCACTTGCCTCAGAGGGTTAAGCTGAGGGGACCAGAGAATCATGTATCATGACTTGTTGCTCTCTTGGTGTGACTGTAGGAGGTCAAGGAGATAAGACTGCCTGCAAAGCTCCTTCTGCAATGCCTGTGCACTGCTCTCTGTTCTCTGTGTGCCTCAGCACTTGGCTCTTGCAAGCACTCAATAGCTGTGACAGACTGATGAACAACCAGAAGAGCAACCTGTGGGCAAAGGCTGGTAACTAAACTCCTGCCCTGGGGCTTCTGCTCATACAAGATTGGAACTGGAGGAATAATAGCAGAGACTCCAGGCTCTTGTGTGTCCCCCACCCACCAACTTATGCATTGTCTTTGAAACACTGCAAAGGGATTTCTGGGGCCTTGTCTGAAACATGATTTCCCTCCTGTCCATTACCCAGGTAATGCTATTATATATGTATCAATTTTCATCTTTCTTTCTTTTTTGTAAACCCCCTTTTATCATTGGGCATTTCTGCCTGTCTCATCTTATAGGTGTGTGGTGGGAACCAACTAGCCTTTTGTTTTCTGCAGATGGAAGGAATATGACACCAATGTACTTTTCTGGTATGTTACCAAAATTAACATATTTCCTTCTCTGCCTCTTCCCCAATGTTAGAAGAGTGATGGGAGTGATTTGCCTTGGTTCTTTAAATCTGTGGCAGGAGGCATCAGGGAGAAGTATATAACTGCATGTTCTGCAATGGCACAAAGCTGAGAGAAAAGCTGCAAGGGTAATGTTCTGTCCTTAATCTAATAATGTTCCTTGTTCAGTATTAGTAGAAAATTACTCTTTCTGCATTCCTTCATATTGCTCTGTAATAAACAACAGCATAATACTGAAAATATGAAGTAATTTAGTAAGTTCAGGTTTTGTTGCAGATAATGGATAACTATGCACAGGAGTATAGTAAGTCTTGAATGACAGTTTTATTTGATTACCAAGCCTGAATGCAATGTTCCATGGCACTGCTTTACTGTAACACCCTGTCATGCTGTAGGAGGTCTGATTGCCCTCAGATCTGGTCAAGCAATTCTCATTCTGTGGCCTCCTGTCTCATCACATCTGACAGACTATGCCCCAGCAGTGCTTGGGTGGAACATCTGGACAAGATTTATGTGGGATAGTGAGAAGTCCTGGTGGCTCAAACCCATCATCTCCACCTAGTCCAAACTGAAACAAAGTCTCTGAGATAATGCTAAGGAAGTAAAGGTTTGATGCAGTTTCCATTTTCAGGTGTGATATACTGCTCAGACTCATGCCAAATATTGAGCCATTAAAATAGGTTCTGTGATTTCACTTATTTTCTTTTTTTTTCCTTTAAATTAAATTAAGGTTTTTTTCATGTATCCTTGCATTGTCCCTTGGCATCATTGTAATAATCAGTGAAATGGTTTCTAATGTAGTAGAAAGATGGCAAAGTACTTTGCTGTTTCTGTTGAAAGTCACAACTATTTAATAATTGGTTCTCAGATGCTGATAGGCAGATGGAATGTGTTCCTTCTCTCGTGCCCATTTTTCCCATTCAGCCTCATACCACCGTGCTGCTTTTGCAGGGTGGCTTTGAGCAAAACAAGAAGACATTTGCCAGCTTTCCAATGAAGCACTGACACTGTCCTTTAATCCTGCCCTGAGAGAAGTCATGGTATTTTGCTTTTGTTTGATAGGAGGTGGCCAAATGTTGTGACATTTTGTGATGTGTGGGAGCTGAGAATGAGATTTTGTCCTTAGGCACTGAATTAGTTAACTGTTACATTTGTTTTGCAGCCAGTAAAGTTCAGTCCGGGTTTACTGAACCATCCTATGGGTGTGGAAGGGGTTGCACTTCAGGTAGTTTGCTGTTTTCTTTGTGGAGATTGTCAATTTTAACAAAGATCATGTTGCACATAGCTACTCTGTTGGGTTTGTTCGCAATTTGCTGATTTCAAGTTTTAGATTTTTTGGTAAGAGGTTTTTTTTTTTTTGATTCCTATATTTACACATATTTTAAGGAGGTATAAAGATAAATGGGTTTCCAATTATGTTTTTTGATTTTTTTTTCCTTGTTGTACCTCTTTGACAGAGATCCTGGGACAGGAGGAATTATTTCTCAATTATAAGATAAATTGCTAGAATGCTCTGTGCTAAAGATTTAAGCTATATAAAACTACTTTGATGGAACACCACAAGGACAAAGAACTTGCTCTTTGCTAGTGCTAGAGAGAAAGATTTGAGGCTGGAGAGGTCATTTGGATATGCTTCTAACACCACTGTCAGCTCATAAGACTGCAGTAAAAACAGCATTGCATCAGGATCACGTTTTTCGAAGTGTGCTGTAAATGGTCAAAATAGGGGCTTCTCTGTATCCCAACCAGTGGATATAATTTATTTTGACTTTCAAAAGGCTTTTGTTATACACATTCATAGAAGATGGCTGAGAATTCTTGGGTAAAGTGTGAGAGGAGGGAGCCCTTTGAGGGAAGGAACAAAGGCTGAGAATAAATAGCTAATTCTCAGTGTGGAGGGAGGTTAATAGTGGGGCAGACCAGCTAAGATCTTGAAAGGAGTACTGGGAGATCAGAGAAGCTGTTTTAGAGAGTCCATCACCTACTCTTTAACGTCTTGTTCACCACTGAAGCTAACTTACACTTCTAAGGAAACTTCTTTTGTCTCCCTAATTAGTCTGAATGTTAAAAAGCAGCTGGAACTTCTGCAGCTAAACTGAGGCCAAGCAGATGAATATTGAGGTTTCAGGGTCCTATGAAGGTAGTATAAATACTGTGTGATGAGGGCACTTGTTAGGCAGAGCTCCTGCCTTCTCTCAACACGTGTAAAGAGAATGCTAGTTTGCAGGATTTGATTCATGTTTTGTAATTCTAGAAAAGGCACTTAATAAGGAAAACCAGCTAAACTTTTTGTTGCTCTTTGAAGAAGGTGTTTCTATACTGTTAGGCCCAATAACATCTCTTGACAGACACCAGCTGTTATATTGTGTGTTTTACTAGTTGATTTATTTAGATCACATCAGTGCATTGAGCAGCCAGTGAGGGGACCAGTAATATGCAGCCTTTGGATACAGAACACAGATGAGAATTTTGCTCTAAGGAGCTGTAAGTCAACATCAAAAAAGGATGAGCATCACCTTTTTTTATCCACTTCTGTGGATTTCTCTAATGAGGCTCATTTTTGCAGAATGCTGTGTTTGGATTATGCATGTCATGTGTTTGAGGAGAAGAGATAAGGACTGGAATGAAGTAAGGAATAGAACCTGATTTACTTCTGGTCCCTTTAGATTTGAATAATACTTAAGTCAAGTATTTGGCCCCAATTCACTTGGCAGAATGAGCTCTCTATACTAAGGCTATGTGCTATATATACCTCAATGTCTTTATTTGCAACCAGCTATTAATGTACTACAGTTGAGTAAATAATACACAATCAGTGATTTATCCTGCAAATAGAATCTTGTTTTTCTCCTTTGGAAAATCCATGAGGAGTACAATCATCTTGGCACCAAGATCTGTTTAAGTGTAACACTTGCTTTTTGCAAATAAGCACCTTAAATTCTTTTTTTCAACTGTATCTGCTTGCGTTACTCAGTGGCATAAATGTATTGGAAAATGAAGGCAAAAGAGGTCCATGTGGTCAAAGGAAGTCTTTTGTGTATTTTGAGACTTAAATATATATATATGTATTATTAAAATTTTGTATGTAATATTCACTCAGATCTTAACTCATTGTTCTTTTACTCAGGAGAGCTGCTGAAGTTATCACGTCTGCGAGCTGTTGGTAATATGCTGCCTAAATTAAAACATACCTTGGGAATGGCATATTTCTTTTATCTAACCTGTGTATTTTTGGTCAGAAACTGTATCCAGAATGCAGCCAATCAGAGATTGCTCTGATGATGTAATGGCCATTGGTTGCCTGAAGAGAAAGTGGTGGAGGTGACAGGGCACTGCAGGTACTCCACTCAATTGCCTGCATTTCATCACGGCTTTTAATCAACTCTCGCTCCCCCCTTTTCTCTCAGAACATCAAACTGATTTTAGAAAAAAGTGTTAAGCCAGGAAGAGAAATCCATTCTTTGCTCCTGAGAATGAGACAGTGAGCACATGATCCCCTGCACTTGCACATGATCCCCTGTGCAAGTGCAGGTAGAATTTCTCTAACACGGCCAGATTTGTCTATAGTTAATAATATGATGGGGGCAGGTCATGGCTAAACTGTGTCCATGTCACTTCAAGGGATTAAATTGTGCCCACTGAAATAAAGTGCACAGCTTGCCCAGAGGAGGCAGGATATGGCCCTGAGTGATGGAGGAGCTGGTATTACATGTGAGAATGTCAGGTAGAAAGCCACTGGAGTGTTAAGTGTTGATTTTTTTCCAGCTGGATTTAATGAGTTAAGTCCTTTATCTAGGACCTTCGTAATGGACTCCTTTTCCTCCTTTGGGTGTTGGGTGTATAAGGTGGATGTGTGTAATAGGTACAAACAGCACTCTCACAGAGGTAAAGACAGCAGGCTTTTATTTATTTGGGTCCATCCTTAAGCAATGGATGAAAGCATCCATAAGCATGGAGAGCAAAATTAGGATATTCAACAAATACTGTCCTTTCAATTAAGCAACCAGCTGAGTTTTAGCTTAATTGTTAAATTTCCTTATGACTCTGGCTTCAAGTCACCTTCTGTTACTTTCCCTTGGCTCTGTTGCATGTCGAGGCAGTGTCTTATGCTAGAATGGTTGAGGAGTCTGCTGAGACCATCTGACCTGTATTATAGAGAGCTGACACACATCAGAATATTAAGTTGTGTCTTTGGTGCCAATAATCTACACAACCCAACAGGCTGTGACTGCATTAAATTGCTATGATTTTTGACAGAAGAGACCTTGTTTGCATAAATCCCTTGAATACCGATGGGAGTGTGATTACAGCTTCAACAAAGGGAGAGGTTGAATACAAATTTGGGAGGGCCAGAAAGTGTTTAGTATCTCTTATTGTTTTCATCAGAATTCTAAATCTTATTCATGCTGGTGACTCTGATCTTTATATCAATGCACAAAAAGAGAAGAACAGAGGAGCAGAAAGACTCTTCTCTTTTGACTGAAACACTGATTTTGTTATCGTGTTACCAATGAGGGTCCATTTGGGATATTGTTCAAGCACAGAGATCAGTGCTGGCCTTTTGTAAGAGCCCTTAAATGTTTGGAATACATTTGCCCTTGAGGGAAACAACCTACTGCAAAAAAGTTAGATTCAAAAGAGGAGATAGAGAAGGTGGGATTTCGCTTTGCACATTGATGCTTGCTGGCAGAGCAGTTCTGTCTCAAGCTTAAAGCTACCTGCATTCTTTTGTAGCCCTCTACACTTAATAGCTGGGTTCTGTTTTCTATGTCAGGTTTTGTTCATGAAACAAATTGGCAATTAGCCACTGGCTGAGGCAACAAAGCGTATTTGTTTGGGATTAAATGTGGTGATCGGGATGTGTCTTGCTATTTGTTTTCTTTTGAGATCAAAAATATCAGGCATGTGGGCTTTTTAATGAAATAAGTGACAGAGACTGCTTATTATACTTAGAATACCCATTCAGTTTTATTTTCTGTGTTCCTTATGCCTCTTGTTGCTTCAGGGGTGGTAGGGGTGCCTTCCAGACAGACCTGGACAAACCTGAGAAGTGGGCCCCCAAGAGCCCCATGAGGTTCAACAAGACCAAGAGCCAGGTGTTGCATCTGGGTTGGGGCAATCTCAGACATGAGCACAGACTGGTAGGGGAATTGAGAGCAGCCCTGTGGAGAAGGACTAGGATCTTTTAATGGATAAAATTCTGGACATGAGCCAACACTATGTGCTCACAGCCTAGAAAGTGAACCACATCCTGGGCAGTATCAAAGGCAGCGTGGCCAGCAGGTGTAGGAAGGTGATGCTCCCCTCTACTCTGCCATTGTGAGAACCTCACCTGGAGAGCTGCATCCAGCTCTGGGGTCCTCAGCACAAGGAAGATTGGAGTGAGCCCAGAAGAGGGCTGGATGGTCAGAGGGGTGGAGCACCTCTACTATGAAGAGAGACAGAGTTGGGATTGCTCAATCTGGAGGAGGGATGGTTCCAAGGAGTTATCATTGTGGCCTTCTGGTACCTAGAGGGGGCTTCATAAAAAAGAGGGAGAGCAACTTTGTATGTGTGCATATAGTGAGAAGACAAGGGGAAATTGTTTTAAACTAAAAGAGGAGAAATTTAGACTAGATGTTAGAAAGAAGTTATTTAATCTGATGGTCATGAGGCACTGGCACAAGTTGCCCAAAGAACTTTTCCCCGTACCATATAGGTACAGGATTTAGATGCCCTTTTCTTGTTCTGATCATTGTTTGCTTAAAGTTGTTTAAGAACTGTCCTGACTACCTGGAATGTTCTGTATGCAAAATTACTCTCCATATAGGCAGTGTAATGGTATACTTAATCATGAGTACATAAGCCTACTGACATAGATTTTTCCCATGGACTTCCACAAATGGACTGGGTCTATTTCTGTCTTTTTTCTCTCCTTATCTTCCTTCTCCACCTTTCCAAGCTAGAAGAGCTGCCAACACAGGACATTTCTTCTTAAAGGAATAAGATCTGAGTAATTGAAATAACCTTTTAAGGATTGCCATGGGTCATTAAATAGCACTGTAGAGAAAACAGAAATATAAATAGCATTATTGGTTTTGTGCTTTTATCAATACATACTGCCTCAGAAGTGAGCACTTTACTTTAGGTCATCAGTTTTGACAATCCCAAAGAAACAGTTGTTAAACCAATGCTCCTAATCAATAATGCAGGGTTTCTAGGTATACATCTTTATTTTAGTTACCTTTTTTTGTGCCAAGTGTATGGACTGCCATAGGTAGCAGCTCATGTACTGCAAAGGAGATACAAATACTATTGATCTTATCCACTTCCTCCAGTGAGTGTACTGCTCTGTACTTTCATATTTTCTCCAGCACTGTCAATCCCATAAATGCTACCAGGGGATCATAAGCACAGGAACAAGAGTACTTGCAATGCCAATTGCCAGTCTAACAGCAGGGTGCAGTTGTGTTATGTTGTCCAGTGTTTTTTTTTTTTTTTTTGTCACAACACTGACAAAGATGGATACTTCAGCAGTGCTCCTGTGGGCTCCAGCTGATGCAGAGGTGCCTAAATGAGTATGGGCAATGTAAAGGACTGGAGTGTGGGTGTGTGTGATCCATGTGTGTAGGAGTGACAGAAGGCCATAGGAGTGGGGGGAGCTGAGGAGAAAAGCCTTGCATTTACCTGCCTTGCCAGTTCCTTAGTACCAAAATCCTGTTGTCTTTAGGTGCCCTTGCAGCTGTGGAAGAAGCTGGACTGCAGCACTGTGCTGTGACCACCCTTTGTGGTTGCACAGGTCACATGACAGCAGTTTGACACAACAGCAGTTGCCCTCACTAGTCACAGGAAAATGACAGATTGCTCTTCAAATATTTCACTGCCTTAGCCCAAGACTACTGTAAGAGTTGTTCTGTGTGATAATTCAAATCAGAGTGATCTTTGAAACTATTCTCGTTCTTCTTTTTTGCTTTCCAAATAGAATTATTTTTGTAACTAAGGAAGTGTTAGCGTCCTCTGTTATATTTAAAAAAAGAAGTTAAAAAGATTAGGAATATTGAAGTACTCAATGTCTTGCTGCTCAGTTAGTGCTGTCTTTTCTCAGATTACTTCAGAATTAAGATGATGCTGTTTGTAAATTACTTTCAACTTTACTGGAGTTAGTAAAACTGGAGTTTTAGACATATTTAATCTGAATATTTGCAAGTTCCTAGTTTTGACTTTCTTGCTATACAGTGACATGGCTAAAATGGAACTATCTGGGGTTCATTTTGATTCCCAGTAGACCACTTATGCCCTAACATGCTGTCACCTATTTCATATCTTGGCTCTTATCTGGGGCTCTCTAAGCAATTAATCAGGAACCATTTAAAGGAAGTCAGTGAAAATTTGCCACACTCCTTTATCTTTTGTTGGCTTGAGTAGCACTCATTTGTGAAGGGAATTCTCCTCTTCACATTTTATTTGCTTTCATAGGAATTAAAGCCATGAATATCATGTGAAGCCTAGATCCTAACACAAAGAAATGAATAGCCCATGGCCAGCATTCATTCCTCTCTCATCTTCTTCCATCTTCATAGTTTGTAACATAACACCTTCCACACACCCAATTAATTCTCAGATTTTGAAAGCTGAATCTTGCAGATTTTCAGTTCTATACTCAACAAAACCAAAACAAACAAACAAACTATATATATTAAAAAAACCCAAACCAAATGAAGCACCTAGAAATTTTAAAGCACTGCTTTTGGTAGCCAAAAGTAGCCAAATGATGGGCATCAATATTTAGCTTGCTAGGGGAGACTGGTGTTGTCTGTAAGCAGAATGTAATTAGTGATTAATGAATTTTTCTTGTGTGCAGAGACTGGGACTGCCTGAGTATATGGAGGTTAATCATGGGAGATGTTGAAATAAATAAACAAAAAATAGTGTACAATCATCACCACTGTTTCAGAAAACGAATGGGACAGATGATGTGCTAGATGTTTTAAAATTCTAAGTTGTTGATTATTACATTTAATGGCATGCTTGTTTCACCTTGTTGCTGCATTTTATGGAGCAGTGCTTTTAATAGGGAATAAGTATATAGCAAACATTCTGTAACTTGTATTTGTCTAGTTTTGATTTGAAATGTTGCTTGTATAAGCCCCTGTTGATAGGCATGAAAGCAGATATTTATTTTCCATTTGTTTGATGAAATCAATGGATGTGAGGAATGTGCTTCAGGCCAAAACTTGACCATCATGTCCAAGCCAAGTGTGAAGCATGAATATGGCTTGAAAATCAGCAGTGGAGAGAAAATATGACTGGGGGTTTGTCTTGCAGGGTCCCTGCTGCATTAGTCTTTCTCACTTATTTGCTTTTTGTTTTCCATGTGAGAGCTTGCAGAGGGGCCCATCTTGCCAACTTCTTGACAGGGCTTTTGCCTGGTCCCTCTGTGGATTGAAGATATGCATCTGGCCTAATTCCCATTAGCTAATGGGAAAAAAGAAATGCTGTCTGTGGGTCTCAGCCCTGATAATTCAGGTTCTGAGTGCCTGTCTGAACTCAGTAGTCACCTTCCCAGTTCTGGATCTCTGGGACTAGGATCTTCCCACGGAAGCAATCCAACTTGCACTGAATTGCATGAGACCAGCAGGGAGAGTGGGAGAGCTGTGAAAACCTACTTACACAGGAGGTAATATTTCCTTCTTCCTTTCCTTGTGGAAGGAAATATTGTCCTCTCTTTGCAAGCATCTTGAAAAGCCTTGGAAAGACCTTGCAATTGTTGGCTTTGTCTTCTGTGTTTAGGAGCAGGAAAAAGGAGGGGAAGGAAGCTGTCCCTTGCTCTGTTGGAGAGGAAACACAGCTTATAAATAATGAAACACTGGGCACTTACATGAGGTATGGTATAAACACCTTTCTCTGCCTATCTTGGAGGTGAACAGCATTGTGGATTTTTGTTTTACTCCTAAGGAAAAATGGGGGAAAAGACCTATAGAGGTGCCAAGACTATAATACAGCCTTCACACCTTGTGGTGAATAGTTATGGCTGTAGACACTTCAGGTTTCACAAAGGCTGTGTCATTTCTTGCTGGCATGTGGCACAGCTATCATTTCTCTGCTTGGGCAGGGCTGTCTCATCAATCAGTGCTTGTGCTGCTTGCCCAGGCTGGGAAAAACATATTGTAATAATGACAATAATAATAGCAATCAAAATAAAAGGGCTGCTAGAGGAGCATGATGGGCCCTCCCGTTGAGAGTGCATTGTAAACATATTGACAAATGGAAATGTACTTCAGTCCATTTAGTGCTCTGTTTCCTTGAATACATTTTGATGATATAGGACTGCCATGTCTTCTGTGGAGTGGAGAGTTGCTTCATGTTTTGTTCCATTTATGCGTGCTGTAATTATGAAGTGGGAATGGAATTTCAAGTTGTCTCTCACCTGGGGTATGAATCTTCTGCTCAGTGCAGCTGAGTGCATACATGCTTGTTTTCACAGCACCAACAAACAATTGCATTAAAAGAGTGTTAAGGCTGTGAAATAAGTGTGGAGAGTAAGAGATGAAGTGAATCTCCAGCCCAGTGATGTGGGGTTTAAAGGAATATCAGGCTACTGAACCACACTCGTCTGACACTCAGCAGAGGTTTAATACTTGGGGGTATGTTTCTGTACTTATTTCATTACTTGAATTACCATTACATTCCCTGGTATTTAAAGTCCTATGTCAGCTGATACTGGTGGGCTGGTGCTTCTCTGGATATTCTGTGCTTTCTTATTCTTTGAAATAACAGAAAGCAAATACCCTCGTGAAACCACAAGGGTGTGTGAGCAGCGGCTGCCATGCATAAGAAACACTTGTAAATTTATTAATGTGAGCTTGTACTTGATTTGTATTTACATTGTATAATTATATACAGCTAATCAGTTTATGTAATTGGCTATTGTCAACCATATATTTGTATGTAAAGAGCATAAACATGCTCTTTACTGACCACAGTTTAGGTTTTTTTCAATAGATTGTATTGCAAAAGGAACATGAATATGAAGAACTTGGCCTTCAAAATAGCTGCTTGAAAACGTGGTGATTTTTATCCAAGAAATTTAAATTTAAAGTAACCTTTAAAGTACCTTTCTAGTTAATGCAACTGTCAGAATTCTGTCTGGAGTTGTTGCTGCTCACTGCACATGTGGTGTTATGTGTACAATGCCAATGGTGTTTGGAAGATGCTGATTTAAGAAAATTGAATTAAGTATCTGCCTTCTCTTGTGAGGCTACTAGTGCAAATTGCTGTATTTCTATCATATGGAAGTCTTTCAAGTACAGTTTCACAAATGGAAAAATAGTATAGCAGTGTAAATTAGGCATGTTTTGACAACTGCTTTTGGGTTTACTGAATTAATTTTGAGGCTTGGCAAGGCTTTTCTTTGCATTTTGAATGTTTATTCTTTTCATGTATTCTGCCTGCTTGAGAGCACAGTTGTTCCTAGAAGTTAATGGAATTTAAACAAGAACAAATGCAGTAAGATTTTTCTAGTTAATTTTCCCAGTTCTACTTCTAGATAAAGTGTATCAAAATTCAAGATATTTGTTACTAATATATTTAAGTTATCCTAGCTTCAAATATCTTGGTATTTCATAATGAATATTTTAATCAGGTTTTTTCATCTTGTCTTTTTGGTCTCTAAGAACATGAATTTTGCTTTCCCTCTGTAATTATTTTCTTTTTTTGTGTGTATGTCTGAACTCTTATCTCTTCCAGAGAGCTGAAGCACTTAATAGCTGGTGTCTGAAAAAGATTTGGGATAAGTGAGTGCTGCTAGATCCAGCAGACAATGTTCTATTGCTGTAAAGACCAATGAGTTTTATGATCACTTTGTCAGCTGTTGAAAAGATGATGCTGTGGTTTGCAGAGTAAATTTAAATAAGGCTATACAATAAATTCTCCTATAATGCTTCTGAATTAGGCAGAATTCTCAGATTCTAGGGGCAGAAGCAAAAATTGTAGGGAGACATTCTTGCTTAAGCCCTCTCCCTTTCACAAAGGAAAGCTGTTCCATACAGAAGTTGTACTTATTTCTGAAGTCTGAACTTTGTTAGATTAACTTTTGCCTGAAATAAAAAAAATTCTCTCTTTACATAGCATGCTCCTGTCTCCATCTTAATTGATGCCAACTGATTTTATTTATTTTGTTTTTTTAGGGGGGGCAGTGTCATGTTCAGTCCCTTCAAAACACAGAGATTTCCTCTGATCAAGTAGGTTGTGTTCTACCATTTGTGTCTTTGGCCACACTCAGCTTTTCTGCTGATTTGGAACTTAAACCAGAAGCATAATTAACCACTAATGAGGTATGACTAAGAGCTGTGTGCCTTACCCCACTAACAATGTATGACCAAGCATTGCATGTTTGTTAGTGTTCATCTAATTACAAATTTGATATTGATCATTGGAGTATTTGATGAATATTGTTCTGTTTGAAATAGCAATTTAAGGAGACTGTTGTTCTGAAAGCTGATTGTGAAAGATGGTATGAAAGTAAGGACATTTGTTTCTGTACTTGTGCCATTTATATAAGGTGAATAAATTCCTAAAGGGAATGCATAGATCAAACCTGCTTTTGGCCATTGATCTAAAACTCTGACTACCATTTAATTTTTTTCTGCCAGCACTAAGACTACAAAACAAAATAAAAGATTGTGCTGGATTGTGCTTTCAAGCAGGACTTAGAACCTGAAATACAAAGAGCAGGGGAGGCGTTCTGTTGTGCAAAAGCTCAGACTAGAACATTACAAAGGTTCCTTTGGTCTTCAATACAGATTTGAAGTTAGAAGTCGGATTTATGCTGTTCTGAGACTGAATTGCAGCCTAGAGAGGAAACATACAGATGTTTCTGATTGTGATGGAGATACTAGTAACTGAATTCATGCTATGCAGCATGATACAGAGGACTCAGGACTTTGGTTTTGATATTTATAAAATATGATGCTGGTTGTTTTTCTGCCTGCTATTACCTTGATGGTTCTACACGTTGGTACTTTGCTGGGTTTGGAACAATACCAGTTTTCATATGAGATATTTTTGCTGGTGGTGTTTTCCCTCTACTATACCTTTGCTTCATCAGTGTTTGTTTTTCCTGGGGGTGTTTAGTGACAACTCCAGCAAAGAGACTTCTCAGCAAGAACACTTGACATGGTACAATGTCCCTGTTTAACTGGTTCTTGTGAGTGCATTTCCAGGACCCTGGCATAGGTACTTTGCAGCTGAAAATAAATGGATGATGGAGTAGAGTATTCATCTGGAGGCTGGTAACTGGGGTAATTAGTCAGCATAACAAGGAGTCCATGACACTGATGTGTTTATATCCTTCTGGTATATATAAGACAAGTAAGAATATTTCTGATTATTCAATAACTTGACTTAAGAAATCAAAATAAATTAAGAGTGGCTAATTACTAAGATGGACTTTTGGATGATTGATAAAACCAAACACCATTCAGAGTGTCAGGGGTGCATCTTTATATATTTGCTTGGTGAGAGAAATAAGCATCTTAAATTTGGGAGCAGGCCAGCAGCTGTGCTATGTTCAGTCCATGGGATGATGGGCTCCTGCCTCTCCCATGCATGACCAGCCAGCCGTGCAACATGGCCATGTGAGACCTGCTGCCTTTCAGGGAGGCATGGGTAGCAGCTGCAGTGAAAGGCAGCAGGAAACCAGGCTCATTTTCTTAGATGCTACTGAAAAGGAAGGTCCAGATCTGTGGTTGATGGGTGGAAAATCACCCTGTTCCACCTGTGACAGCCCAGTTCCACCTCTGTGGCTGGGTGAGCATGGTGGCATCCCTGCCTGGCTCACAGGAGCGTCTGGGAGAGAGCTCTGTGTGGTCCTGCCTGTGGCTCCCAGAGGGGCCTTGGATCTGGTTCCTTTTTTGTTTTGTCTAGGGCAACTGATGAATCCCATGATCCAGGTCTGCCTCTTGTCCCCAGACCCTGGGACCTGGTGCTGAGGGCCACCAGGGCTGCTGGCTGCCTTGCCCTGGCGAGCAGCTGGCCCTTTGCTGCTGCCTGACACTGGGTCACTCGGGTGTCCAAAAATACTGTGTGTCTTTGGCGGTGCTTTCCTGAGGAATCAGGTCCTGGAAACCAGTGTTTGATTTGCCTGTTTGTTTGTTTAAGGTGTTAGCTCTACAGGGGAAATAATGTTAGTATTTCTAGTAGCTTGTGACAGAAAATATCTCCTTGATATCTTGCTTGCGGAGCATAATGAAACAATGCCGTGATGGCCCAAGACCTTTAGTAGTATAATAACTGTGGTTTCCTTCACAGTAGGGTCTAAAACATGATACATATGCCATTTGTTTTGACAGACATGCAGCACTTGAAAAAACTGGGTTTTCAACTACTGAATGCTTCTTTACAAACCGGTAATGTGCTGGTGGTAAGAAAGATTTTTAGTGAGATATTAATGAAATATAGTGAATGTGGATACCAGCCAGGCCAGCCAGAAAGGTATTTGCAACAGTTCTACATGTGAAACAGCATGAAGCATATGCAATGCTTTCCTTTATGACGGGAGGGGAGAAGGTGACAGCCACCAGGCAAGAGCTTGGCTGTAGAGGCAGTGGAAACAGTGATTTTGTTGGGGTCATCATGCTGCAGGACTGTTCCAGAGGTGCTGGAGCAAGGCTGGGAATGGCTGGGATTTGTTCTGCTGTATGAAAGTGTGGAGAAATGATGATCCTGAAAAATGTTTCAACTGGTGGAAACTTCTTTTTATTTTTCCTTTTTCTATGACAATTTTAAAATTAGGGATGAATTGTACAAATTTTATTCATATTACCCACATTAATGCATCATCTCACCCTTCAGTGAAGTCTCCTGTATTCATCTCCTGAGTGGAGAAGAGAAGAATGGCTACATTAATGTGTTGCAGTAAAATAGGAAACTAAATTGACGGAGGTCAGTGGTACAAGCTTTTGTGTATCAGGGAAGCGTACAAACCATGTGAGTTCTGCAAACAGCTCAGCCTGATTCCCATTGGGATGTTCTTCAGAGTTTGTGGATTCCTTTGTGTTTTGTTCTCATGTGGAAGAAGGGAGATGCTTGTAGCAGTGACCAAAGCTAATGTGTTAAATATGGAAAGTCTTGGGAAAGGTGAATTTGAGGAAAGTAGTCACAATCTTGTTTAACTGCCTGTACCACATTACCTTCCTCCTTCCCTCTTTTCAGAGTACTGGATTGTGTTCCTAGCTTGTCTGTACCAGTGCTGCTTGTAGATTACATACTTTTTTTTTTACCCTCTATGCTTGCTTCCAAACACTTATCCCTCTGTCCTGATCTACACAAGACACATAGGCACTTCCAGCTTCCTGTGCTCCTACTTAGTGTTTAAAAGGCCTTAGTCTGGATCTAAGCCGAGGTAATTTTTCTCCCAGATAAATAACTTAAAGGTACAGGTAATGAAATAATCATGTAAATATAAGACACCCTAATTTAGTAGAGCCATTAAATCCACTTCATCAACTATTTACTAGTATATTAAGAATGCACATGCATAAAAATAGGCTGAGGTCTCAGCTACGTCTCTGCCCATATTTTTCCTAATACAAATATTTAGATAGAAAACTTAAGTGGCCTGAAGTGTTAGGTTGGCTGATAACATTTTTCTTAAGGGCATGGGAAAATTGTGTGACCGAATTGTTACTCCTATAGGTGTATTTTAGCTCCCATACTTCTTCATAAATTTACCATGCTAACTTAAGTCAATAAATGAACTCAGATGAAACTTATTAAAATCTAACTCTGTCCACATCATTAATTGCATGACATTTTATATCCCTAGAACAAGTATCTCTACTGTAAAAGAACCTGCCCACAAGGTCATCTGTCCTTGCAAAGTTATGGGTTATAAATCTGGCCCAAGTATTTATGCTGATAGTAATTTTTGTTCTTCTCTTGCTCATAGTTCATAGTACTTTTTAAAAAATGACATTGTGGAACTTATTTTAGCCCAATATGAGCATTTGAGTTATTTACAAGCTGAGAGCCCTTGTCTGGTACTATTAATGTAGATTTTTGAAATAAAGTAATGAAATGCTACAGTTTACTGTATGCATAGAAACAATGTGAGTATAAGTAGAAGTAAGTGAATTCTGGAAGTAATTACTTTCAAACGTTGGTATGCACACCCAGTGAATTGATCTGTGTTAATGTGACTATCTCTAGGCAGTGCCTAAGTACTGCAGCTCCCTTCCATGGAATCTCTAAGTTTTTCCTCATTGTGGAAGTAGATGAGGCTGCTCTTGTCATTACACTGTCATGTTCCAGAGATGGGGGCTCTGCCTCATTGTCTGGTGGCTTGCTGAGTGTATTCAACCTCTGCTTGTACTCCTCTAGGATGTGAAAGTGCAGTTTTAGTCTGTGTCAGTGCTGCCTGTTTCATTTTTCACTCGCTACTGCCTTCTCCTGCACTGACTTGTGTCTGTGCTCTTTGCAAGATCCTCTGTGGCTTTAGACATTACAGTTCCTTCCTGATGTAGTACTGATAATGTTGCCTTCTCTCTATAACCAGTGATGTGTCCTGCTTAAAAGATTTTCTTCATTATTTTGCTTCCTCTCGAACCAGGTAAGAAATCCTGGCAAATATCTCTAAATATACCTGTTCCCCTCCCTATTAAGGCTCTGTTATGTTAAAGCCTGAACACATTTTGGCTGGACTGCTCATAGTCTAAACCATTTCTCTTCCATTCCCAGAAAAGATGCTTCAATGTGACAGGAAAGAGTATGGAAAGGCTGGGAGCAGGGGCTGGGTTTATGGCTGGGGATGGGATTTATCTGGCTTGTTTTCCCTGCTGCTCCAAGACAAGGGCCCAAGAACCACAACTCCTCATGCTGCTGCATGGGGCCTCATGGCTTTACTGGCTGTCCTGTCTGTAAGCCACATGCTCTTGTGTACTGCAAATATAATTACTAAGCTTTTGGGACAGATGCTATCATCTGTCTGGGTATTTATGCAGTCTCTGGCACAAATGTAGGCTTATTACAGCAGAAACAGTGTATAATTGTCAATGGATTTTATAGAGAGTGCTTTATCTAGTTAAAGTTCTTTAACCGGAGCTTTAGCTGAAAGAAAATAGAAATACAAAGCTGAAAGAGAATTGAACATGTTATTTATTTAAGAAAAATGAATTTTAGTGTGGGCTTTTTTTAACTAGTGCATTATGTTGTATGTTCTTTCCATATATTATTTTTATTCCCACTTATAATGTTTGGAATTAAACTAGACAGTAAACTCTCCAAAGCACAATTGTTTTCCCAAATGTATTTGTCTTGCAAGTAGCAGGCTTTCATCTTAAGAGAGCAGCTTCTTGCGTAGAATAATAAAAAGCCATTGTAGTTACTTTTGTTTGGAAGTAAAGCTGAAAATTATGTGGGCTGTATAGAAAAAGTGTAAAAACAGTAGGCTTTGTTTATGATCTCCCTTCCCATGTGCTAGCTTAAGCTACAAGTATAGTTGTGGTCTGTGGATATACTGCTTTAAAACAGATACAAGATCACATCCTGTTGCATCTGTTCAAAGATTTTTATAATCATTAATGGTTACAGTTGTAGATTATTTTAGTAAGAGTTTTCATCTACTTTACTCAGATTCCATTTTTTACTATTGATAATGTTGCCATGAGCTTACATCTATTTTGACATCACACACGTGACTCTCTGTCTCTTATGTGATTGTCTCCAAGGTTGTGCACAGGTCCTGTTGAGGGAAAAATAATTTTTTTATGTATAAAAAGATTTATTACATAAGTGGAGTTTGTGTGCTTGTGTTGGGCAGATTTTTAAAGTGTGATCTTCATTTTCTGCAGCTCTGCAACCTGATATGAGCTTTCTAGTTTTCTCCAGTATTTCTTTTAAGTTCATCATAGGTCTGCAGCTCTTCATTGCTACAAGGATGCTCTTGAAGCTGTGATTTGTACTTTATTCAGAAATAGCATTGCTAAAGTTCTTGCTTCTTCTCTGTTTTGTGACCCATTATTATTCATATGTTCTTTTCTCTGTTCTAATTTTAAAGCCGTCTCTGTTCCAATTTAGCTGAAGTGTTCAATGTATTCCTTTTTATGTTACTTAAAAGTTTTTGTATTTCTTAGTGGCTTGATTTCAGAAAGAGATCTGATGGAGCCAGCTGGCTGAGAAATTGATTTCTCCAATTCACAGGAGAACTTCCTTACACTTATTTTAGAAAAGTGATCTCTTTATTTCTCCAGCACCCCGATTTGAAATGGAAATGAAGTTCCAAATGTTCTGTGGAATTGAGTTTCTGAAAAAAATATTTCAGATGTATCAAGCTAAAAAAACCTACAACCCAAAACTCTGATGCTGTTTTAATGATTTATTTAACATTTTACTTGAGATATTTTCAACGACCAACATGCTAATGTTTTGGTCCCTTTAATCTGATTTTGTTTTCACTGCTCAGGAAAGTGTTGAGGAAAAGAATAAGTACCTTTACAAACAATAAAGTACAGGAGACTCTCCAGCCACAGTGTGAGAATACATAGAAAAATAAATAAAATATCTGTTGAACATTGCTTTACCTAAAAAGCCATGTTTTGGTAAGAATTGTTGTCCTTGTGTAGATGGTAACAAACCTGAGACTCTGTGCCTATCCCTGTGTCGTTTCAGCCATTGCGGCTCAGCATTCAAAAGCCTGGCAATGCTTGTGCAGGTTTGTGTTGTGTAGGCACAACACAGTGTGTTTTGTCCATGTAAATGTGCTGGGTATTTACCTGACTCGTGGATAGTTTTTTTAAAAATGCTTGGGGTCCCCTCCTGCTGTAGCCTGGCTCCCATGGGTAGAGCTGTGTGCTTGAAACGTGCTGAAGTTAAACACTGTCTCATCTTGCAGGATAAACTTTCAAACCATGTTTGGTGTGGTTAGTGTGGGTCCTGGGGCTGAACAAAACGGGGAGGGCCGTCTCTCACAACAGTATTTCTTTATCATAGAAAGATAAAAATCTCCTTTCACGCCCCTAAATGTCTCTCTTGGCTGTAGCCATGCAGTGTGTCCTCAGTACAGCAAGCTTTTTGTGCTGCCACACATAACCGTGGGCTGCAAATTCCTCTGATCTGTTGCTGCTGCATTTAGCAGTAACAGTACTTTTAAATCAAATGACTTCTGAGTGGTTATCTTGATTAAAGCACTTGAATGAATAAATAATTCAGTGGACTTAATAGTAAGGAAAGAAATAGATCAAGTGGAGCTGTAATTATTGAGAAAATATATTTTTCTCAACTTTTGATTTTATGGATTCTTTTAAAATATCTTTAATCACAATGTTTTTTTGGTTTTTTTTTGTTTTTTTGCAGTGTTTTTGTTTAGTGTACTAAAATATTCTTTGATCTCTTGCTATGGTATTTAATAGGCAATTCTGATATTTAGCCTACAGTATCTTTCCATAATGTAACAGACTAATGAAAATTTCCAAGCATTCATTTCTTCTATGTTTTCTATAGAAAATGTATATGAAATTTAGAGCTTAAACTTTGTAGCTCTTCGTGCTGGTTTTGCAGGGAGGAAGATGAAAATTAAGATGTGTAATGCTGAACCACCAGTATGTTTTAATTTTCAGTCCTGAGAAGTTGTCTTGCAGACCCTTGTACAACAGCAAAGAAGGGACAAAATCACAGGCTGGGTAGGTTGGAAAGGGCCACAATGGGTCCATCTGGTCTGACCTCCCTGCTCAAGCAGGGTTGTCCCAGAGCACACGGCACAGGGTTGTATCCAGACAGGTCTGGAATATCCCCAGTAAGGGAGACTCCCCAGCCTCTCGGGACAACCTGTTCCAGTGCTCGGTCACCTGAAGAGTAAAGAAGTTCAGAGTATTTCAGAGAAGGGCAGTTCAAAATGGGGATCAGTTTTGCCAATTCAGATGGATCTGCTAAGGTCTGGTGATGGGCACGTTCAGCTAGTGAACAAAGGAAGGAAGCATCAGCTTCGAGTTCTCTCAATGAAGAATGTGGGGTACGTTGTTTCTTGCCTTGGGAGATAAACTGTGCTGTTGAAAATACATGTTCAAGCAATCAAAGAGAGAGAGTAAAGGGTTCCTTCCCTCCCACCCCCCACCCCAAAATATCTGATCTTATTTGACTGACTACTAAGGTAAGGGACGTAATCCTTATTCTCCACTGAAATGAAGAACTTAGGAAATGTCTAACTTGTTCAGAGATGTGACAGAATGGAAAAAATAAAGGATACGTCCAAAACTTGGAGCACTCCTCCCCCTTATAATTCTGTGCCTTTTGCTAGAGCAAAAGCTATTTTGAAGTACTAGTGAACTTTGGAGTACAACACCAAATTTAAACAGAAAACAACAACTCAGCAACCTATTCACTTTCCCCAAACTATACAATTTTTTAATTACTCTACTCTCTAGCAGAAGATAAATAGCTCCTGAAGATAAACAGCATTTTTAAAATTGAATTTTGCCCTGACAAACAAATAGCTCACTTGGAATCCAACCAGGTCCTGGGATGAAGATAACTCTTTACAAGAGAAAATTGTGCCTGCAACACAATAAAGAGGTGATGTAATAGACAATTAATACCCAGTCAGTCTAAATTGTTGACAAGAGCAGGGTGCAATCAAATAAAATGAAAGCACTAGAGGGTGAAACAAGTGAAAGGAGTTAACATGGAATTTTGTACATTTAAGTCTTAACTCTAAATACAAATTATAGAGGAATTAAAAGAACATAATGTATAGGGGAGTCAGATGACAAGACTGTTGCCTCTGATTCCACCCTTTCTCCTGAAAAAATCTAGTGAGTGCTTTTAGCATAGGGCATTTGTGGATTGGTGATGTATGGGTGGGAGAGGAAAACAAGCCTGACTCATGGTAGCAAGAATGTAGACATGTATATGGATTTTGTGTGTTGCCATAAAAGAAGAAATCAAATGTCAACTTAAATGAAAAGACCATGTTTTTAACTTCTATTATCCCTGATGTGATGTTATTTGTAAAAAAGTTCAGTGGTCGCGATAGAAAGCTGCCTCTGCAGTAACTCCTCTCTGTTAATTCAGGGATCTGGCTGCTTGACTAACATGTTGAAGACTTAGGTTTAATTCCTCTCTAGTCTGAGAGCGTTATTTCAGCTTTGTTTCTCAGGACAGTTCTTTAGGCACTGATCTAGAATGTATGCTGACCTGGATTATTCTCTCATTTGCTGTAATTGACATTAGAGTCTTCATTTAACCATTTCAGTATGAGCTGGTGGGGATAAAACCTGTTGCCACTAACCCAGGTGTAAATTTCATCCTTGACCTAATGGAGTGGTCCCCAGGGTGGAGCTGGAGGAGGAGCATTCAGTCTGTTCTCCTGTGTACTGGGTAAATGCCCTGAGAGCTCTGGGGATGGAGTGGGATGAGAGCACAGTCTTGGTAAAACCAATGTGATGGCAGCACAACTGATTTTATCATCAACTTATTATGATTAACTCTTTGCCATATCTGTGAAGATGCCCAAGAGGGGAAGCAAATATTTATTCAACAGGGCACAAAAATGCTTTCATTCTCAGCTTTGATATTGATCATGAAATATCCATCTTGAGTGGATCCAAAGTCATGTCCTTTTTAGCTGATGCAACCACCAAGCTGGGAACTCCTCCTCGCTCAAGGAGAGCTGTTCTGGCACAGGTCCCTGCTTGGTGGGAGCCCGGGGCAGAAAGGTGTTCTTGTACTGGGTGCTCGTAAATGATCTGAAGACGAGTGAAAATCGATGCACCCTTGGCAAATTATGATTTGGGAGCTCATTATCTCTTTGTGAAACTCATTTTCCAGCCTACTGATTAGGCTTATAAAAGCACAGTTTTAATATGCCTCCTGCCCTGTTTTTAATTCCCTGGCTGACAGTAAAGAAAATTCTGACCAACTCTCAGGACAATTTATGCTCTTCTTTTATCTTGATGGCATATTGATCCTGCTGAATGTTCCTCCTGCAAAATAATGAACGTGCATCTGAAATGCAGTTCATAGGGGTTGTGTAGTAAGCTTTTTTCTTCCTAGGGGCAGATTGCTGCTTTTGTTTTCTGAGAGCAGGTGCAACCTAGGAGGAATGGGTCAAGGCTCTTCTGTGGAAAAATCTTTCTGATCTCTTTCACTCTTTTTTACTCCTTTATTAGAATTTCCTGACATTTACTGGTCTTATTGTTTTGAAGTTTTAATCTTGCATTAAGTGATAGAAAATTGTCCTTGTAACTACGACAGTGACTGTACTCGGCTGGGAAAAATCTTATCGAAAATGGTCTTAGAAATCTGTCCATGAATTGACTAAACATGGAAAAGTCTGCATTTATTCCACTAACACTGCACTTGCTTTTTTTTTTTTCTTGAAAATAAGTAGCCTAAATCCCCCCTGCCTCCAAAAATAAGAGACTCCCAAAAGAACCTTCTAGTGTAAGGTAAACCAGGCTCTAAAGCTGAAAAACCCCCTATGCCAAAGGAGGCGCAGGGAACCTTGGCTTGGGGAGCTTTACTGGTGTATTAAAGTACATCAAACTCTCATCCTACCTTACTTGGTGATTGCTTTCCTTCTTGGAGAAGCCCCAGGCTGTGGGTGCATACATGGTCTGCAGCAGTTCTTGGTCAGGCAGCCCCTTTGCCCAGTTCACTTTGGGCTCTCACTGAGCTGGAGCAGAAGCTGGGACTATCTGTGTGTAATTTTTCACCATTGTGAGCAGGGCCTGACTCTCTGAAAAGGAAATAAAGGTCTCAGGATTTGTCCCTGGAATAATGACAACTTCAGGCATATTTCTTTGCAATGCAAGCTAAACTACCTGTATTTTTCCAACAAATAATTATTGCTTCATTCACCCTACACTCTGGAGGCAAACAGGCTAGCAATCATATGAATGAGGTTATCTTTCAGCAACTTAACACTAAACTTGAGAACAGATGAAATAAGGAAACCACTTAGAGGAAAATGACCTCTCTGTGATAGCCCTTTCTCAGAAATAGAAGGTTTGCTGTTCAGCACCAGCAAGTGTGTAGGGAACCAGCTGAATGGGAGAATCTGTCCACTCCTCTAAGTACTTAATGGGACACTTATTTCCCTTTTCTAAAGAAAGGCTGGTGACATCTGCATTTAGTTGAAGAAGCTAATGGCAGAGGGAGACAAGGAAAAAGGCTATGCTGTAAAGCAAGAGGACCAGGTGAATATTCCTTTCAGGTCAAAAACACCCTTTCTTTCTCATCTGAGGGATGAGGGGGCCTCTGCAGAAGAAAAAATGCTTTAATGACTGAAAAATTAAGAATAATCGAGGACAGGAATAAAGACTGTGAGTTTGGCTGGGAGATGGAAATGTGTTCATAAAGGAGGGTGCCTCAGTTGTTACATACAAGTGTGTAGTGTTTAGGATTCATCTAATGCTACCAAAGGGTGTGCGTATTTGGAAATTGTAGCCTTAAAAACAAACTTGCATCTTGTGTGTGAAAAGTGTAACTCTCTGTGACTGGAGATAAGATAGCAAATGGTAACGTGGTGATTTTTTTGGTTTTTTTTTTTTAATTTGGGACAAAATAAAAATTTTCTGTGTAATCCAAAAGGAAGTTGAATTCCAGATTTATTTTCACATTGAGCTGTCAAGTCTGTAATTGTCAACACAAAAACTCATTTTCAAGACAGCCACAGGTGAGCTAAGGTAAGCTGTGGTGTAGGTGTAGATCAGATGTAGGTTCTGCCAGCAGGGGCTTAAAAATCTAAAACTAAAGAGCAGAGTTGTGAAATAAAAAGGAATTTTCAATGAAGAAATGAGCTGGTTTTAATGCTGTTCTAAAGCATAGGGATATGTATTTGTTACCACTGAGCAGGCAGGTTTACATAAGTTCAGAGAAGCTGAAGGAGTCTTGTGTGTATTTTTTATTCCAATTCCCAATTTGTAACCACAGCCATTTCTAATTCACATTTACCTCTGCTAATACGGAAACATGTTGGTATTTTGGTGTATATTGTTGTGTGCTAGTAAAACTAACAGTACCCAAATGAAACTTACGCCAGGGTTATTTACAATCTGTTGAGGTCACGTTTCTGCCTTTGGTAAAACTTAGCCTAAACTGGATTTGGGTTCTGTGATGTTTCAGTGGAGGTATACTTTCATGATCATTTTTCTCACTTGTACTCCCTGTTCTGCTAACATTTTGTATTGGAGAGATTTGAATTACAATTGCTATGGCAAGATAGAAAGTGAACTAGATGGTTTTGAGGTTGAATACTATTCAGTTTAAACCGGTGTGCACTTTCTCTAGATGCCGATAATGTAAACAGCCATGACAATTTTTAAGCCATATGTTTGTGTGAGTATATTTGATTACAGCTAGGGAGGAATCTCTCATGCAGTATTGATTTTTTTGCTTTTTTTTCCCTTGTGGTTACAGCACACATTGATTAGGTACAGTAAGAATTATATAAGTTGTTAATCCAGTTTAGCTGGGTTTTGAATTAAATCTGATCTTTTAGAAAATAAACTTGGGTAGTAATGTGAATTGCTTATGTCAAGGGGCTCAATGTAGACTTAATACTGAGAAATTCCTAGAAAAGAAGTGTGTGGAGGGGTTTAAATGCAGATGAATACAGCTATGAGAAACACAAAGCAACCATAGAAGGAGTGGGGGGCTGTTTAGAGGCTTCACTGACAGAAGATGGTAATGTGGATGATGATGATGATGATGTCTTGGGAGGAAATCCATGAGAATACTCTCAAATATAAGCCTATACACAGATATATGTCCCAAAAATATGCCAAACTTTGACAGGTTATTTTATCAGAAAGATTTGCTTGTTTGTGTTTTGACAGCTGAGGTTGTTCTTTTAACTATCTTTTTTTTTTCAGACATATCTTAAACTTTTGAAGTTGACATATATTCTACAAAAAGCATGTGACTAGAAAAAATTACTTACCTAATTGTGCCTAAAACTTCCTCTGTTCCTAAACAATGGAGATGTGCTTTGGCTGAATTGTTCCATTAGAAGGTCATTTGAGCTGCAGAACTCATTTCATGGATGCTCCAGCAATCACTGTGCACCTTCAGAGCTCATTTCCAAAAAATCCAGAATCCCACTTCACAGAGCAAAGCATTTCACTTTTAAACTGAGAATGGGAATTTCATATGACTTATGACATTGAAGAATATTTTATTTTGAAATAGCCTCTGTGCTTCAAGCTAGCAATCTAGCTGAGGTTTGTAGAATTTCATATTAACAGTGAAGTTCTGATGTGGTCTGCGTTTGGTAGAAGCAAGCTTAAGATAATTCCACAGCTATTTACTAGAGGATAATAGTGATAAAACCCAGGAATTTTTTTTTAAATTCTGGTTAATAATAAAGGATGATCTTATCTATCTTATTTTTATTAAGATAATTGCAAATCTGGCAAAATATGTAGTTACATTGTGGGCAAAACAGCAGTAGAATTTGGCTTATACGTGGACTGGTTAAAAATCTTTGGACATAACCTTTTATTTGAAATTTGTTCTTCTCTATTGAGTTTTTCTATTCTCTTGCAGTTTCTCTGTCTCCTCACTGGTATTTAGATATGGGTAGCAAGGTGTGGAGGCTTTCTAAGCTCTGGAGAAGAGGGAAGAAAAAATGGTTATCTTACGTGTTATACCTTTATATGTGAAAAGAGAAAGTTCTTTAGAAGCTAATTCATAAAATTAGTAACCAAACTGTGTCCAAGTCTCTTGAAAATTATGGTTTAGAAGAATCAGCTTGTCTGATTTCAAATAATACATAAAATATGAGAGAGATGGGCAGAGGGATTTGTGGAATGGAGACAGGTTTTTAATTTGGAAATGAGCAAGATATCTCTTAATGAGAAAGCTTATTGTGATCTATTCATAGAGCTGTAGTCTTATATTTGTTCTGGCTACAATAACTTTTGGAAATGACACTGAAAACTTTCAAAACCATTGAATATTATACAGGGTGAAAATAGTTTTCTTTATGAATACACTCTTAGATTAGAGCATCAAATATTTGGGGGCACATTCTCTCAAGGGTCAATGGCGAAATAGTCAGGGTTTTTTAGTTTTCTTTTTTTTTTTCTCCTGTTAAAGAATTCAGGGATTTCTTTTTATTTTAAATGTAAAGAATAGAGAAATAGCACATTATGTAGTGGGGGAATTCTCCATAGAGAACTTGAAAAAGAAACTTGGATTTTTGAGGGCGTGTGGTATACCCTTCAGGTCCCTTATAGGTGTAGGGGTGCATGCTGTGACCCGCTGGGATGAAGGCGATGCAGCTGCTGTGGGCTCTGCTGCCCAGCTGACTTTTAACCCTCTTCTGCTCGCACACGTGGGCAGGTGGAAGTGTGCTCACCTCAGCCAAGCTGCTCCTACAGCTTTTGGGAAGAGCTGTGTCTCCCAGAAGAGCACAGCCACAGCTCCTCTGTGGATAGCTGCTGGTGAGCAGCTCCTTGAGTAAGCCCCACATAATAAGGACCTGTCCCGCGGTCTTGTGCTTTGTCTCCTTTTTTTTGTTGAAAAACAGTCTGCAGCAAGGGAAAGGTGGGATGACACCTGTCAGGATTTCGTTGTGTACATACTCCTGCAGAGGGAGGAGACCCAGATGTTGCAGGAGCTGTGATTGCTATCAGTGGAAACAGAAATTGCACTGTGATTTATGATGATTTGATGCTTACAATTATCTCATCTAAAGACCAAGGGGAAAGGGATGGCTTTTGGTATTGGACATGTCTTAAATGATAAAACAACATAAATAGAGATTCTAATTTTGGAAACCTACTCAAGGTTAGACTGTTCTTTAAATGTACTTGTTTATGAAACTAATATTACATAGAGAAGTTTTAGTTTGGGTTTGTATGATGCTTCAAGTGTTAAGAGGAGAATCTGCTTTCCTCTGTCACTGCCCTGACACTGGAGGATGATGAGGAGGAGGTGAGTCAGTGCATCATGTTGGTGCTGGTTCTGCCATGTCTGCGCTGTGGGGCCTGCCTGGGTTGCCATCAATGTGCACAGTGTGCTCTGCAGCACTTTGATGTTTAAGAGGAGCTGGCCAAAGTGAAGGCATGGCAGAGGCAGGGCTTTTCTCTTCTAAAAACTATCCCACATCCCAACAAATCCAGGCACCTCAAAGCTGTCTCTATGATGCAAAAGCCTACAAACTACTGTTTTCCCTGGCCAGAGGTGTAACAAAAGCTTCCAAGCATAGATGGTTACAGTATAAACTGAAGGGAGGGGGCAGAAGGAGGAAAAAATTCTAATGCCAGAAACAGGAGTTAATCACCACCCCACCCGCCCCAAATCCCAGAAATAGAGGAGTAGATATTATGAAGCAGGCTTAGTTTCTAGCAGCTTGATCTTTGCCTTTGTGTGCACTTGGCTTTGTGTGCATTGATGTCCTGTTGGTAATTATCATTCTGTTGTCACCTGTATTCACGATGACACCCCTATATCACATTTTCATCACAGCGTGAAATGTCGCTCTTTTTGCTTTTGTTTTGTTTAGTACTATGAGTTTAGCCCAGAGCTGAAAAAAAATAAAAGACACTTCTCACAACACACAATGGTACATTGATAACCTTGCAGTTTAGTTACTGATCCTATCTCAATGCTTCCATCTCTCCTTCCTCCCACCCCTCTTTTTAAGCAGACAAGGTTTTCCCTCAACAAGCTGATGACAGAATAATTTCTCCAGGTTGATTGTTTGCCCCACATGGTCCTCTGGATTTCTTCATGCAAGTGGAGAGAAGCAGATCAAAAGCCTGCAAGAAAAAAAACAGGCAGAGGATTGAAAAAAGCCACCATAAAGAACCTACTCAGGTTTCATTCTGATGATGAACAGGCTTGTAATGTATTCTGAGACCTGTCAAATTTTCCCATCTGAAATCCAGACCTATTTTAAAAAGAATTTTCATAATGAGTGTCTCTTTTCCTCCATCCACAGGCTCAGAGTATTTTCTGAAAAAGTTCTGCAGGGCAGAGGAGTTGAAACAGTTGATCACATGCAGGAGCACGGGATAGATGGAGTACAGCTGACTCAACAACTACAGGGGATTTGGGTAAGTGCCCACCATGTCAGCCAACTAGAACTTACTAAAATATTGGTTAATGTCACAGTATTCATTACTTTTAAAAGGAAATTCTTGCTTTATCACCCATCAGACAAATTTAACCTCACTAGGAAATCTCAGTGGTAGCTTGTTGGGAAGAAGTATGCAGGGAATGGCTGATGCAAACACGAACCATCCAACTGGGATTGACTTTTGCAAGTTAGCTTTTACCTAAGGGCAAAACACAGACCAGACTTGTGCTATTAATGCTAGGGGAGGAAGGTTATAAGCCCTGTGCAATGTGGAGGCTATCAGTGTATGTCAAACCCACTCGTGTTGCTTTCAGGAGGGAAACAATCAATTGCTCGAAGGAGGCAATGTTATCCAACTTGTGGTGTCAGTCAGCCTGTTCCCACAGTCATTGCATTAATGGAGGAAAATTTTGATAAGCAGGACTTCTTATCTGGCTCCACTGCAGTTGAATGACGAGAGTTTGTTGATTGGAAATGACATTGTTGCCGGTCACAAAGCTGGCTGGACATGATAATTGCACCACCTTTGTTTATTTTTAAAGTAATGATCACAGCGATATATTCTTCAGTGAAGATCGCGGGGATTTGAAATCAAGGCTTCGGTTAAGCTGATGAACTGATACTGTCCAAATTGACATAGTTACTATAATTGCCTTGTGTACTGTGGGGGAAAACCTTAAGAGCTGCAGAAGACAGGAGTGCTGGCCCTGCTTGCATATTCTTGATCAAAGAATGGTTTAACCAGTGCATGATGATTTGTTTTCTTTCAACTAGATCTTCAGCAGTACGCGTCAGGCTTGTTTTACAGGTTGGCTCAAAAATTACTTCAAATCTTGTTTTAAGTCCCAAATGGCTACAACACGGACTCGAAACATGATGAAAGAAATAGCCATAAGCGAATCTCTTCTATTTCACAATAGAAATAGCTTTTCTTTTTTAAGTATAAATTTGGGAACAGTATATCTTTGATTTCATAGTTTACGAAATCTGTAGTATTACATGCTTTCTTTGACCCAGATATTGGCAGCATTATTTACTGCTAATTTGTTTAACTTCCAAGGATTAGATAAGGTTGTACTCTACTCCAGCATTATTCTACGTCCTTACTGCTTAGTTGCTGTTTCTAAAAGCGAGGAAATTGAAGTAATCATGATGGCATAAACTCTTGGTGCTTTTTGTCAGGGAAGGCTTATTTTACTGGTAACTTTTCAAGCTGCAAACAGATGGCTGCAGTATAATCTACTTGCTAGTGACATCAAGCATTATTTTACTGAAGATTTATATTTATATTGCTCTCTTCAAAAGCATAAAAAGTGTAATTAAGTAGAATGATACTCATTTAGATCTTCATCTGCCCATGTGATTGCAAGGCTCTGGGGTCAGGCAATAGGATTAAGAGCATCTCATCACTAGATCAATGTGTTTGAATCCAGACCATGGTTAGAGGTGACTGAAGGCCAGTAGAATGTGATGACACTTCAGGGGCCTCTGTCAGATGATTTGACAGTCTCTGTAAATTGGCTAGCTGGTGGAACCCCTATAATGATCAGTGGTCTGAGAAGGAAATCTGTAGACTGAATGTGCATGTGTGGAGAATGTATTTAAACTTGGGAACAGTCTCTTAGTTCCAGGTTTTAGGGACAGTCTTTGTACACTACCTGTGCAGGGGACGTGCCACAGCTTTTACTTTTGTGTTTCAGTCCAAGATGATCCTGGACTTCCTTTAGTCTCAAATTGCAGTGTCTCCACTGAAAGTGAAAGAGAAACACGATGTAGACCAGCTGCAATAGAGCTAAATGGTCCCATTTTTTTCCCTCCCTATTGGATTAATTAGACAGTATCTTAAACACTGTAGTTCTGTTCATTACAGATACTTCTATATGTGCTTGCCAGCCTGTAAGTGAATGTGACACAGCTGGTGTTTATCTGATGGCTCTTGTTTTGTAATCAGCTTGTTTATAGTGTTTTGTGGCTGAAGTAAGATAAAGAAAATCCAACATGATTTTTATTTTAGTTTTATGATGTGAGGCAGAAATGCTGTGACCTCACTAGGGAATCTATCAATGATTTCAGTTGGTTTATGTTCTTGGTGTTTCAATTGAATCCACTGAGGTTGTACAAAGGAGTTTAGGTATAAACCACAAAATTAAAGAAAAGCAGAGCACAGCAAGCCAAATTATATGATTAATGATTAGAAGGAGGTCTTGATTTGTCAGGAACATTTGAGCTAAAATAATCTTTTCAGATTGCTCACTGCAATAGTCTCCAGATCTTATACTGAATTTCCTTTCTTTTTTTCTCAGGTATCTTGCTGATGTCAAAGTTTTTCTGATGCAGTAGACAATATGAAGAGTGTGAAAGTGAGAGGATAATCTGTTCAAAATTGTTTAATTCAGGTCCAAGGCCTTGAACATAAATCGCTTCCTTAAGACCAGTTTTCCTCACAAATCTGCTTTCACTGGCAACATTCTGTTCTTTGTATCTGCATGAATGTCCTGTGGGAAACACTGGTTAGTTCATGCAGATTGGAAGAATAGAATAGAAATGAATCTTTTCTTTGAGGCTCAGGAGATGTCATTTTCTGCATTTCTATATGTGGAACTTTAAGCTGATTTGGGTTTTCACACTTTATTAAGGTATCTGTGAATCATGGATTTGAAAACATAATTTCAAACAGACACATTTTTTAGCTTAACTCTCAGACACCTAAATATGTACTTTTATTGTATGATATCATTAGCATGATTTGAAAAATGCTAGCATTTTCTTAGGTTGTTAAAACAAATGTCTGGCAGAGAGATATAAATATACTGTTGAGCCTGCTTTTGTGGGACTGCAAAACAAGTACTCTGGCATATTTAAACTAAAATTCAACTGTTCCATAACTAAGTAGAGCTATGGTGAAAGTAATATGGAACAGTGTAGGGGGAAGATATCACATTTGAAGAATATTATTTCACTAGTGGATACAGGAAATACTAGAATAAATCTGTTATTTAGCACAGAATAACAGGTAAACAGTCTACTCCATGACCTCAACACTTGCAAGTGAATAAATTTAAACAGACCTAGTAAATCAAGACCTCTGGCTTGTTCAACAGTCATTTAGATTATTTATACTTTTATAATTGTATTTTCCCAGTTGTCTGTCTCCTTGGAAGAAGGTATTATGCTGCTTTGTATAAATCTCTTGGAAATATTTCGTAAAGGTGTAGTATTCACTCAATCACCGTTCTCTTCTTACATTGTAAATATGCAGTTAACTTAGTTTCTTTTCAGACTAGATTAAAAAAAAAGTCAGTGCATCCAAGGATTGGTTGTAAAAATAAAGACATACACGTATACTAAGGTACAATGTTTAAAAGTTTATTAGGAATGTTTTGAAGTGTTGGAGGGTAGGTTGTTTATTTCTTTAAGAGCTTATTGGCAGTATGGTACACCAATTAAATTTCCCTAGTCATTAGGCAGGCAGAAAAACTGTCTCAGCTGGATTTTTGCCTATCTGAGGCTCTGAGATGAGGCTCCAGATGGACCTGTGCTAGTGCCTCTCCCTAAACACACCTGGTTTTACAGATTCAAGAGCTGTAAGGCTTCTATTATTTATCCAACATACACATTTATTTCTCACTACAGTCATAAGATTCACAAAAAATACTGAGCTGTGAATTCTGGAAGCAGATGTAGGTTTTCATCCTTTTGGTGTTCAGAAGGGTTTAGAATTATTATTTCATTTCAATTCATAAGCACCCTATGTATTGCTTCCATATAAGTGTTTTATGATCTTGAATATGAGTTGCCCATTGTAGTGTGCTGGTGAAAATTTGAGGTCTTTCAAATGAAAGTCTAATGATTCTGATGTGGCTTCCTTTTGTGGAAACTTAACATCTCTTTCTCAGACCCTTTGGCTTTTTTGTTCTGTGAAAGAGATTACTGCAAAAAGACTTGAAAATAACGAAAAATTATTTTAACTTACGTTACAATTTTTTAAACTTTTGGACCAAAGCAAAAGCTCTGTTTTTCAAAAACTGCAAAAATTTCTTCAGTCTCATTTTCCTTGGAAAGTATGGGCACCTACTTGATTCATAAAACATCTTGGCATTTGAGACTTCAGCTATGATTTAGAATTGATCAGGGAAAGCTCCTGTTTGGTTCTGGTAGTATTTTGATTAAGGAGGTGTTCCAAGCTTTGACCCAATATTTAATTACAAATCTAATATATTATGGAGCTAATTCAGGTTTCTTTTTTATAAATCTCAAGAATTGAGGGCAAAAATATTACTAGAAAATACATACAGGTCATTCTGAGGCCAGATAATTGATGCTGAAGGCAAGTCACTGCCCAGATAATGTGTGATTTTAAATCATGGTCTTCCTCATTCAGTCCACAACTGCTGTGTTCTGAATAGCTATGAGAGAGATTAGTTTACTTATTTGAAACCAAAATATTTTCACGTTTTCCATGTGTGAACAATCAGCTGGTTTTGTACATCCTGAGGTGCACTGACTTCTGATGTTCTTGGTTTTATTATTTCCTCATATATGTCAAATTATTACATTTGCTGTGAGCCCTTAAATACTGTAATTTGGGGAATATACGGGCTGTTCATAGGTTTAGTAGGAAACTTGCACTTCAAGGCTCCTGTGTGTGCCTCTGTGTGTTTGCATTTGTCATGTACATATATGTGTCTGCATGTCTGTATATATTTATTTTTTCCATTTTGCAGGTTTTTCTAGGTGTCAGAAATATGATGGCACTATGGGGTCTGAAATCACAGAACGCTCTAAAAAAGATATACGTGTTTCAAAGTCTCAGAACCAAAGATTATCCGCACACATAGAGAAATATTGTCGTTGAAATATGTCTTAAAGTTCTTTGTACCTCATTTACCATTTTTTCTATTAAAAAAAACTTTTGAAAAAAGGCAATTATCACCTTTAGATAGGCTTATCTTTAAAACAGTTGCTGTAAAGATCTAAGTCCTGTTTTATCTGCATCATAAGACCCAAGGATATAAAGTGGAAGGCGATAGTGAAAACGATCTGGATAATCTATTTCAATAGGATGTACAAGTTAAAAGAAAAAGTTCCACTGAAGAACTTGAGGTAGAGTGATAATCTTGTAGTTTTGTTCACTGGGTTACTTTAAAGTGATGGCAAACATTCTTGTGTGTGTTTAGAAGCAAAGTGGTTCTGGAGGACGTGACAGAGGCACAGTAAATGCACTTCACAACTATTCACACCTTGGGTGCACATGCAGAAGCAAGCGTGGCAGAAAGATGAATGCAAGCCAGAAGGACAAGGAACTATTTTGTCACGAGATGACTGAGATGGACTTGTTGAACTATGTAATGATAATTTGACAATATTTTTGTGAGCAGTAGTAATGTTCCTATTCCATTACTTATAGACACCTGATGGACATTGCTAGACAACATTTAGGCAGTTACTAGGTATACTAGGAGTGTATGAAAACACTTATAAATGTGCCACCAGCTTATTATGTGCTCATCACATCTATAATTTTCTTTCAGAAATTTTTGTTATTACTATTAACTATTCTTTTTGAAAGATGCATCCAGTCAGAAGGCATGAGGATCACCGTATTCTGCTGAACTGCCATACCCTGTGAATTAAAAATAGAAATAAGCAGTGGACTATAGGAAGTTCTTATAAAATACAGGAAGATTATTTGAAATAATAATGTACTTAGAAGTCACAACTGGCTCACAAATGCAATTCAATAAAAATGTAGGGCTAAATCAGTGAATGCTGTTGACAATGGAAAATTTAAGAACTTTTTAGAGAGGATAGGAGAGAAGAGAAATGAATATCAGGTCATGACAGAGGAAAGAAGAGGGAATTTAAATCAAACTACAGCTTCTCAGTGGAATTAAATTCCTAAATTGACTGCAAAAGCTTGTGATGTTTAAATCATAAACATCTTTACTTGGGAATTCTCTGCAGGTTTTCTGACACGGTGAAGTTTATCAAAGCAGGGACGAGGGCTTTGTAAAGTGATAGCAATTAAAGTGAGGACTGCCTGTTGTAACTCTGACTTCTCTGTACTCTTCAGTGATGTGCAGCACTGAACAGCAGGGCCTGAGTCTTGGTACATCAGTGAAACATGGTATGGGTTTGTTGTTTAAGAGTTTAATGAACAGAAAGGGTCAGATTTCCCTTGCAGTATGTATTGGCATCTTTTTAATCCTGGAAATCTTCTTAACAGCCAAATATGTTTGTTGTAGATCAAAGAAGCCTTTTTTTTTTTTTTTTGAAAAATGCACCAAGAGCTGCATTCCTTAAAAAAGGCATACTAAGAATTGCATACTAAATGAAGAAAAAAAGGCAGATATCTTCCTCATGAATTTCACTCCAGGATTATAAATCATCCCATTCCTGACACTTACATGCTGTCTTATGGTTTTGTACATGGATTTTTAGTTTCATATTTATATGCCAGCAATACTATCATGTTCCTGTTACTATTTTGATAAAACTTTTATGCTTCTGTAATTGTATTAAGTGGTCAGCCATATTGGTATGGTACAAAACTTTTGGTTAGGATGCCTTATACATTTTTGGGGGGCTGAAGTTCAGAAATTTCTTTTAAGAAATAGGGTAAAGGCTAGGGGCCTTTAAGACCAGACTGGAAAAGCAAGAATGGCTGCCTTAATTGTGTCTGGCGTGGGCAGGTCAGTGATGTTGGCCTCTCAGGATGCTTTCTAGCCCTGCAGTTCTCTTGAAAAATGAAAAATAATGCATATTCCTAGCTTATTTAACCAAAAGCAGCAGGAGTCAGCTCAATTGCTGATGTGGATCTGCATGTTGATTCATATGCAGATGAGTCAATAGCCAAAAAGCAAGTAGGACATTATTGGTTGTGTTAAAATCTGAATTGTTCTGAATACAGCTAGAGAAATAATGCTATAAATACTTAATGTCTTAATTCAGATTTGTTCCTTAGCAATCATCTATCCTTCCTCCAAAATGCAGCAGTTTAAGTTATGTTTAATAATTAAAATTTTAGAATTTATTGTGAAGTTCTGCTTTTCATCTAAAATAATAATTACAGCTTTATCAGTGGCATCTTTCATTTAACTCTTTTCAAACAGTTTTTTTTTACTAGCAGAAAACCACTGTGGATGTTAGAAAATTAAACTCAGATTTAGATCTTGGTAAATTGCCCTTGATGTATCCCATTGTAATGGACATCAGAAACCAGCCCATACACAAGAGAACAGTAATACCCACTTTATTGGTGTAACTGCTGTATGTACAAGCAGAGGTAAGGCTCCAGAACACTGGAGAAATGCCAACCTTCTGAAAGAAAAGATGTTTCTTTCAAAATAATGTATGCATTTTCATAGTAAACAAACAAGCAAAACACTGCTGTGCTTCTTTGTCTGAGAGTGATGGACAGCGTGAAGAGATCATGAAAATATAGAGGTTTCATAGCAACCCAGTTGGAAATTTTATTTTCTTTCTTATGTTTTCACCATTCTTCATCAACATTAGCTGCAAGTGCTGTCAGTCTCCACAGGAATCTAATGGAAAAAGTGTTAAGAGTCAAAGAGTGCTTTTGTTTGAAATTTAGTATCCACCTGAAACAAAAAGGAAGTTGCATTGTTGCTGTAACTCACTCACTGAGAAAGTTGTGAAGAACTAGGTGGGAGCGCTGCTTTTGGATGTGATAATAGCAGAAGTTACACCTGACTTCCCAAATGTGCATGCTTAGCTGGAAGCTGGTGTTTCCAATTCTGTGTTTTATTCCGTGTACTTCCAAGCAGAATTACACAGGAAACATTGGCTGTACACTTGGACACACCTTTGACTTTTTAGAAGGATTTGGGTCAGTGTTTTCTTGGGGTTGATCTGTTCATTGACAAAGCATGTGGGAGTGTCCTCTAAGGGTCTTTCTTTCAACACAGAGCATTAAAAGAGCAGGGTTTGAAAATTAGTGAAAGCCTTTGCATTATTTAGGAGAAGTAGCTCAGACTGCTGTGTAGCCTTGAAAGATCCAGTAAAGAGCGAGGGTTTGTCTCAAATGTTCTCTCCATTTGGCCAGCTCTTCTCAGCAATGCAGGACAGCCTCTTGCCATGCCAGATATGGCTGCATTTAGGTGTGCTACAACTCTGGAGTTTGCACATGTTCCTTATCCACTTGGAGGGAGGTGATGTGTAGTCTTGGAGGAAGCAAGTTCCTAAATCTTAGAATTGCTGAGTTCCTGCCTAGGCAAATAGAGAGCATTGCCACATTTGGGGTCTACATCAGCAGCTGCATTCTCTAGAATGGCAAAAAGAAGCCTTTTAAAAAAACCCAAACAAACAAACAAAACAAACCAATCAAAAAATTAGTGCACTTGGATTCACTGACAAAAATCTCAATATTTTGGGATGCTTTTGACAGACATGTATAAAAATCTGGGGGTTTTTAGGTTGTGGTAAGTACCACAGGTATTGCACCTTGGAGCTTTCCTCGCAAAAGGAATCATTACTGAGCACATTAGAAATTCTTGTGCTCTGATTGCCAGATACAATCCAAACGAATGCAAGTATCTGCACCAGCTTTTTGTGTAAGCTCAATTTAATTGCATTTGTGCTGCAAAGAACAAATGTTTGGCAAATAGATATGAACCAATTTTTGTTCTAGGATCTTGAGCCTGAGAATTGCTGAGCTAACCATTTATTTCTATGGTTTTCCATTCCTTGGAACAATAGTTTTATCTTAGCCAAGACATCTTTCTTAAGGAATTTTACACTGAAACATCAAGAAACAGTTGGAATTTAAATAGTCAAGCAATTCTAATCTATCAATATATTTTAAGGTTGTTTTTTTCCCTTTTCTATTATCCTTGAGTGCCTTTTGTTTTGCCACAAGTTATGATTGAAAGCTGTAGAAGTCAATAGAAATTACACATTACTCAGGAGCAGAGAAATGGGCCCTGCTGTCTGTGACCTCTTTCCCACAGGCTTGTGAGCTTTATCTCCAGCTCCTTTGCTGGAGACCATCGCCTCCCGAGCGATAGAATGTTTGCAGTGAGCATCTTTAATGCAATGAACAGATGTGTGTAATAACCACTTCATGTTTTGCTAGGTTTTGCAATGGAACAGGTATGGTTGCTGCTCCTGCTGACGATTAAAGTGCTCCCAGTGACTGCTCAGTTCAATGGATACAACTGTGATGCTAACCTCCATAGCAGGTTTCCTGGTAAGTATTTAATAGACTTTTTTTCTAATGGCTTCTTTATTGTCTTCGTTCAAAGCAGTGCTTATTTTTAAATACAGAGCTTTAAATCTGTCTAAGGCCTGGGGGTAGGACTCAGCATTAATTGAGTGTTAACTGTTTTTGTGACAATGAACTTGCCTAATGCTGCACTTTACTTTCTTCTTAATTGCACAATGGGTAAAATTCAGCCTGGTAGCAAGGCAAACAATTCCCCTCACACCAGTGGAGCTTGACCTGCTTTTGCCAGTGCTCTAAACTGTCCAGGACATTCACCAGAGCTCATATTGTTGTAAATGTTCTCTATAGATTTAACACTCTCACACTGCTAATTGGGTTTTCTTTCATGTTTAGGTTTTATAGTTTTCTTTTCCTGGGTAAGAGAATATAATTATATCCTTTTAGTAAAATGAAGAAATGTGTATCTATTTTAAGCAAAATTACCTTGATGGCAAAATTTTAGTGCCTCACTTCAACATTAAGTCCTTGCTTAGGGACAGGTGAAGCAATGAGTTTTGTCTCTGGATGATGTATTTTCCTTCCCCTAAGAAAATGGGAATGAAGTAATTTTGGGGACATTGGATGTTCAGAACTGTTAATACGATGAGAAATAGAAATGAAATGTCAGTCTTGGTGGTATCAGGGTTTACTCAGGCAAAGGATCCTTTTAGTTTCTATTACATTGCTGATCCTTCCTGCTTCAGTCGTATCATGGGCAGAATAATAATAATAAAAAGAAGGCTGTGAATACTGTCTCTCTCACATCTTGTTTTTCTGAGATAGTGATTGAATTGAATAGTTCAGTAATGAACACTCAGTGTAGTATTACACTGTAATACCTCTCCTGTTGTTGCTTTCTGAATAATAAAAGTTTTGATTTTTTTTTCTTCAAGAAGGGTCAGCTCTTATTAAATTTAAGTCAGCAGAAGGCAGAAAGTCGGTTTATTGATTCCAGTGTTACTATCACACTGCTAGGTGTTTTGTTGACATAAGGACCAACAGTGGGTTTGATTCTTTTCCACTTAATCAATATGAACATGAAGAACAGAGAAATAAGACATGCAAAGATCAAATACATTGTCTCCATTCCTGAGATAATCACTGTTTAGCTGAGTATTTTGCAAGCTACTTTTATTTATATATATATATATATATATTCCCATTCTATTCATAATATATATATTCCACTTCTTAGCAACAATTTTTGCAGGCTTGCCTCTGAAGTGTGAGTGAATTTTGTCCACCTGCTTTGGAGCTACCTTTTGAGTTTCTTATGTACTTGTGGCTTACTTGGTCGCCATTTCAGTCTTCTTGAGTTGTTTGCAACAGATAGAGGGAAGTTTATGTTCCTCTTTCTGTGTTTTAAAATTTTTCTCTGGTAATTTTTTGCACCTGCTCTGTGCCAATGTTTGTTTGCAGTGTGATACCTGCAAATTGAATTCATCTCTTATTGAGGGTATTTAGGGGCCTCTTGCAGTTCTGCCTCATAAAAATGAGTCGTATCAGATTCCACGTCTGCCAAATCTTTTTGACTTGGGAGAAAATCTGTTCAGGTTACAGGCAAACAGATTTTTTTTTTTTTTTAAAGTAAATTCTAATCACCCCTCACTGCCCATATGAGTTGAGAGCAGAGTCCTGCTTTTTCTTGTTTGTCATCAAAAATTCAAAGGCTGGGATTTAATCAACAGTCTTACTGTTGATTTTGAGAGCTAGGAAAGAAAAATAATTCTGTTTGTTAGTTGTGCATCTGAGATGGAGGTAAAAGCCAGGAACCCCTTTTACCCCAGATTTGACAGGTGTTATTTGCAATATGCAGAAGGGTCTGCTGTGTAATGGGCTGGGGCTAGTGGAGCTGAGAGGCTGCTGAAGATGGAGAGAGAGCCTCTGCAGGGAGAAGGGGCTCACTCTTCCTGTGCTGGCTTCCCCAGCACCTGGCTCAGGCTCTGGTTTCAGGGATGCTGCCTCAGGGCCCCTGGGGCTCAAATGTAAGGGGAGAGGTGAGAGAGAGGTCAAAAAGGAGAACATTTTAAAACCGGTGTCTTCCAGGCTGAGATACTACTCACAGAACCTGCTTATGGACAGATTTTTTCCCTGTTCCTTATTTGTTCTACACAAGAAGTCTTTATTGCTGTCAGCTGGAATTCCAAGCATGATGTGCAGATACTGGAGAAGCCATTGGGTGTTGAAGTTGTCTCCTCTTTTCTTTAAATGTTTAAAGAAACAGAAGTTGTCCTCAACAAAGAGGACAAATGAAGCCTTCCTAGAGGAACCATGGAGCTCATCCATTTTTCATTTGTTTATGCTTTTATCATTCATCACTTAGGCGACTTCTTGCATAGGAATGGTGCTGCATAAATAGAATGACAATCAGAAAGAACTTTTGTTTCTGCAGCTTGCAGGTTTATTTTGGAGTGCAGGTATGCAATAGTCATCAGGAATGAAGGGAAAATAACCCCATTTTGGTAAACTGAAAATGCAGTGATTTTTTTGTACCAAAGCTAGATGTATTCTAGAGAATATATAATTAGGTTAGATCTTGCCATCATTCAGAGAGCTTACACAGGGAAAAAATCTTTAGTTCTGCATTGCAGTAAAGCATAGCTTTTAGAAGGCTTCTGGGGCATAGAGCCATAGCAGTCTGTCTCCAGCTGGGACATGCAGTTTTGATTCAGGGGGTCCTTGTCTTGAGTTCATGTTGACAACTTTGTAGGGACTGAGGATATGTTGCAGCTTTTTCACATACACTATGCATTTTAATTCAATATCAAAGCAGGGATTTGATCAAAGAGGAGGTTCATGAGGAGAAACTGGTTTTGAACTACACAGGTCTTTTCATTCCTCTTCTGATGGAATGACTTTTATCAATGGTGTTTTGTGGAAACTCTTGTCCTCTGAGGGTTTTTTTGCTGCCTGCCCTGGGGTGAGTTGTCAATGTGTGGAGGGGTAACAGAGTAGAAGTGGGCAGTGGAGCTCTCAGCATTTGCCCCCATGAGTCTGCCCATAATTCAGGATGGTCTCTGTTTCTGTAGGATCTGTGTACCTCTTGGACTTTACTCTCTTGCTTGAGAGACATCCATGAGCACTTCTGGCTGTAGATGCTTGTGTGATTTGAGTCAGAAAGCAACCAAGTGGTTTGCCTGTATGGAAACTCTGTGACAGAGAGGCCATTACAGTTAAGGCTTCATCAGCTGGGTCCCAAAACCTTCAAACCATCATTCCTCTGACTCAGAAAACCAGAGGCTTTTAATGCAGGAATGCAAATACTTTTTTGTTTGTTTGTTTCTTTTAACTTATATAGGAATAATATTTACCTTCCCAAATTTTCAAGAAATGAGCTAGATATTTAACATCTAAGAGGGCATTAGATCTGTTTGGGACTGGCTTCAGATAAATTTCTGAACAAAAAATGTTTTATTTCCAGAATGGATTAATTTGGCAGCAATACTTCCTCATGAAGTAGTGGGCAGAAAAGGTTGAGTCTGGAAAGGTTGTTTATCCTCCTGTAGTACGCAGAAGTTGGTTTTGTATGGTATGGTCTCATTTCCCATAGTGACAAATGATAATTTTGTAAGCAGTTGTGTTAACTTAATTGGTAAAGTTATTATTCTGCTTTTTGAAAAGGCTTGAAGTGAGTTATGAAATTAACTGAGCTACTTTGTTACATCCTGCAATTCATTATGATCTGTTTGTGCATCAGTCCAAGGAAACATAAATGCACACTTTGCCATTCCTCATTTTGTGCTGGCCCCTCTACCTTGGTACACTCATTAAATGGATGGTAATAGTCCATCTGCAGTGAAAACGAAGGCATGCTGCTTCCTGATCTTTGTGCGTTACATTAGTGGGATTATGATTGTGTACAAACCAGGAGAATTTCATGCCAAATCACTTCAACTCCTGTCTTGCCTCCAGTACCTTTCTGCCCAAATTCACACCCAGTGAGTAACATTTATCATGGCATTAGTTCAGGACTGATTTTGGCTTGTTATTTTCTGCACTTGATTCTTTTGGCTTGAAAGCCACCATTAAAGCTGTCTAAATTAAACTGCTTGTGCTCCCTTACCATGAGGGAAGAACTAGTTCATTGTAATGGAAATTTCATTTCCTCTCTGCTGTGACTACGAAGTGAAACAATTCGTTTTAGCAGGCTTAATGGTACAGTATTGACTGAAGTTGTTCTACAATTTTTAATAGCCTTTAACCTTTAAGCAGATGTAATGAATTAGTTCTAGAAAGGAGTAATGGCTGTGTTTAACATAATGCAGTATGTATTTTTGTAAAGCACTAGGGGGAAACACCAGAACAGCCCCCAGCCATCCATGGGCAAAGAAGACCTTAAAGAAGAGCAATGTCAGAGCTTTAAAGCAAAACAATCTGTTGCTTGTGCCTGTATCTGAACCTGATGCTTTTCCATCCAGAACGTAAAAATCTTCAGAACTTTTGAATAAAAGGTCAAATTGGAGAAGACAGTTTTTTTGCTCTTCAAAAATTGATCAGTTTTAACAGCTGCTTCTTTCTAGGTCTTTTGTGTTGTCATAATGCACAGAATGAAAGATTGCAAGATGCTTCATGGTATTGATCATAGTCTTTCAAGAGCCAACTGATTTTTCATTAAAGCTCAAGTTGATGGTTCTTAAAAAAAAAACCCAAAGCCAAAACCCAGGGAAAACCAACTTTGGAGAGATGATAATAAATTACTCTGATATGCTGTTGATTGTACTTCAAAGTCTGCGCAGCCTGAGACTGTGATCTCATACACAGTGGACTCCAGACAATGCAGAAAAATGTAGCCAGTTTCCATGCCAGGATGGGCTGGGAGGCAGAGCTTGGCCTTCTCTATTTCTCAAAATTGCTGGAAATTTCTGTTCCAGAGGGGGCTGCTTAATCAGACTCCAAATATTTAACCACTTGGTGTTTTCTACTCTGTTGCAGTGTTTCCTTTCATGAATGTGCTACTAAAAGATTTGCTGCAGGATTAATGTATTTCTTGCTTGGTTACACTATGTTACTATATTAATTCTTGGTTTTTTCTTCAGTGAAATGGTAGAGCCAAATCTGTTTTTCAGACTAATGCAATTCCTACCTTTATATTCTAATATTTTCTTGAAACTGAAATCTAAAAATTTATTTGATTGAAAGTCACAACGCTAGACTAACTGCTACAATAGTTGTATAATGATTGCTTCAAATCTTCTTACAATGCCTTTCCCTGTATTTTTCTTGCAGCTGAGCGAGATATCAATGTTTTCTGTGGAGTACAGACAATTACTATGAAGATAAATTTTTGCACAGTTCTTTTTTCTGGTTATTCTGAGACAGATCTGGCACTGAATGGGAAACATGGGGATGCCCACTGCAGGGGCTTCATCAATAACAACACCTTTCCAGCAGTGGTCATTTTCATCATCAATCTGAGTACTTTGGAATCTTGTGGAAACACTTTAGTGGTAAGACCAAGTCAAAGCAAAATTATAGCTATGTATACATAGGATCAAGTGAATGCCCTTGACAGCATAGTATCTTTCATAGATAATGTTTACTTTGTCTTACCTATTTGGAAACATATTGCATACAACAAAGAAAACCAGAGGAAGCTGGTAATTTATAATCTTGATTATTATTGAGAAAATATCGCAGGACACACATTTGTCCTCTGATTAAAAATTATAATTTTTATTTAGGTATTTTTTCAGTGAAAGAATGAGATTTTTCCGAGGTGTTTCCAAAACTCTTGCTGACCGTGCCTTTGATTTTGCGGAAGTGGAGAGTTTGACAGTTCATGTGTATCACATTGAGTGATATCAACGTACCTATGAATAACTTAAAAAAACAGGTTTAAAAGTGTATTATTTTCAAGGCTTTTATTCTCTCCAGAATTCTTATTTGTACTTGATCCCTGTCAGTTTTTTATAAGAAACTCCCTGTTTTGTTGCTAATAATTTTGCTGAAATGTTTTATATGCTCTGTGACCTCTTTGCCTTAGGCTGAGTTTCTTTTAAAATTTCAACAAACAACCAGTTCAGCAATTCAAGACTCTCTTTTCCAGCTGTAGCACCTCTATGACTTGCAGTAGAAGAATTTTCCAGGAAGCGACTTCTTCCTGTTCCTGTGTAGCTGGTCACCTTGTAAACTGCCTGAACTTGCTATTTGATTATAATCGTAAGAGCTTGATGTTTAAAAACAAAACAAAAAGACCTCCCAGTCTGATAAGTCCAAATAATTGGAGCTTCCCATGAAGTCCCCCAGCAGGCTGCACTGAATACAAAGACAAAGCAGCTGCTAAAAATATAACAAAAAATATTCCCCCATCCTCTCTGTTTATTCATGCTGTGCCCCCAAATGAAGACAAAAATGGAGCAGGGAGCATTTCTTATCATGTTCCCCACACTGGAGTTTTACAATCCCCCTGCATTTCTTGGCAATGTTTCACAGCAAAGACCTTCAAGCTAATTTTCAATAAAAGGAGAGACAACAGTTCAGGCAGAACTTGTGTAAAACCCATGTCTTTCTGCAAGGCAGCAGACTCAGCTTTTTACTTTATGGGGGTAGGGTGGTGAGGAAGTTAAGAAAGCTTTAGTTGACTGTACTAATTTAGCCTGTACTGTTTAGATAAAAACTCAGATCCTGGAATATTCTATTTTCAACATTTTTGTACCATTTAGAAAATTATTAAGTATGCTATGGGCAAAATGCATGCCTGCTTCTGTCTTTTAGGTGTGTTTTTGGTAGACAAATCAAAATTCCTGCTGTGTGTCCTATGCTACTTACTGCAAAATGTTACACCTCATGTGCACCTCAGGATGATTCTTCCATAATGAAATGGTTTTTTAAGAAACCATGTGTTTTAAAGCTACTGAGAACACCTGTTTTGCTAATCCAGTTGTACAAAAGAAATGCTGCGATAGAAGTCCAGTGCCATGCTAATTTGCCCTGTTGTGTCTGTGCCTACTGAGAAAGGAATTTGTGCTGTTCTCAGTTGTTTTCAAACAACCCCCTTATTCAGATCAGTAGCTACAGATGGGGCGGGGCTGAGCTGATACCAGCAGGGAAGTGTGTCTCAGTTTTCCTGAGGACTGTGTGTTCTTGCAGGCTCTGCACACTCTGAGCTGAGCAATACAGAATAGCACGTGCCCATGGATGCAATTCAGGCTGCGTTGACATTAATTTTGTATTACTTTTCAGCTCTGTAATTTCTGACAGCTTATAGTTTATATTTAAGATTTAGAAATACATAATATAAACAAAGCCACACTCAAAATTCGGCTATTTGACTTGTGTCTGCTTATAAAAGTACCTTATTTTTGATGTGTCCAAACTGAAGCACAACAGTGAGAGAATATTGTTTCTGTGAACAAAATTGCTTGTGTATTTGCCTTTTTATTGGATATAGAAGCTCATTGTAAGGTAATACTTTTTAACAGTAATAGAAAAGTTGCTTTAGTTTTTCCCAATAAGTTGCATAAATTAATGGAGAATGTAGAGAAAAAAAGTACCTATCAAAAAATATGCTTCCAAGAGTCATAATTCTTTTCAAATGTTGCTCAAGTCTGTTCTAAGAGCAGGGATACAGCTTGTGACTTTTATATGCATGATTCCAGGGAGGTGAAAAACAGAACACAGGGAAGATGTTATTAAACTAAATAACTTTTGAAAGTTTTAATGAAGATATTTCAGGGTAAATTATGGGCTAAACCATCAGTGTCCTTAAGTTCTTTTGTTCCACAGTTAACTTCAGCTAATAGTAATTTTCTCTCTTCCTCAATAGGTATCCTCAGCTCGAGGTATCAATGCTTATGGAAATACCTCAGTGGTACAGATAGGTAATGTTTCAGGCTATATTGATACACCAGACCCACCAACAATTATCAGCTATCTGCCTGGGCTCCTGTACAAATTTAGCTGTAGCTACCCACTGGAGTACTTGGTTAACAACACCCAGCTCGCTTCGTAAGTGTGCTTTTTCACTTCTATGTGTTTCATCCCCATGTCTGTGTAAGCATGTATATGTGCATGCCATAACAGCATTGTCCATGTAGCAATTTTTGGCTGTTTGAGAGTAAAGGGAAAGGAAAAAGCACCAAAAGAAGAAGTGTTGGAAGGAAAAAGAAAATTCCGTAGCATTATTATATGAAATAATATAATTCATGAAGACCTGCTGTTATGAAGAGACCCTTAGATAATGTAAAATTTCCCTTAAAATTCAGGTCTTCTCAAAAATTATAGCAGCAAAAAAAAAAAAAAATATTCTTCATGAAATAGTTTGTAAGCTTGTAAATATAGAATGCAAGAGAAAATATTTCCATGAGTAAACCTTGTGCATCATGTGAAGCGAGTTCCTTTTTGTCACTTTGCCTCTCTGCTAATTATTTTTCTAACTCGTGTTTCCAGTAGCATCCATTATTTTCTGCATAGTTACGACTGTCAGTATTTCCACTATAAATTCCTGTTTCTGAAGTTTATAACCCAAATGCATAAATTAACTCCTTGTGATATGGCTCATTGAGTTTTTTTAATGATAAGGCCCACTGAAGTATGCAAAACCAAAAATAAGGTATCTTTCTTCATGATGGTTTTTGGTTTCTGGTTCTGTTGTAGGTCATCAGCTGCTATTTCTGTAAGAGAGAACAATGGTACATTTATCAGCACTTTGAATTTGTTGCTTTACAATGTAAGTATAAAACACAGTATGACCTGGACTGAATGAATCTCTTTGCTACGTGGATACAAACTGTTTTAGCAGATGAAAGTATAGATTCCTCTTCATAATTTGCTGTTTCCTTCCCACTCCTCCCATGAGCCATGCCTTTCTTCCAGGCATCTTTCATCTCTGAATTCCTTTTTCCTTTTCGTTGGCATGTACCTGCTGTCTTGTATTTATATGGCTGGTCTTTGAGGACAGACAGAGTCTTGTTGTCCTGTATTTATACAGTTCCTCAATTTACAGCTCTGGCTTTCAGCTGGTAGTGCCATGTGACTAATCAATTGTAGCCATAGCAATCACACTCCAGAGTGCATATTTTGTTTGCATTTATTATGTTTCTGTATGTGTGTATAGGTGCTTTGTGCTTAAACAGAGAGTACTCTGTAGTATTGTGTAAAATTATTCCAGACCTATTCCCATAGCAATGAACTGTAGCACTTTGGCTGTGGTATTTTTATGTTCAAGCCTCATCAGAGTGTTTCGATCATCTGTGATTGTTGTGAAGGATGCATCAGTTCCAAATCTATAGCCTGATGCATATATTGCCTTATGGTGTGGACTTTAAAGATTTTAAAGGTTAATAATTATAACAGTTTTCATCCAATGCTTCTTCCTTATGTTTTAGATAATTTGAATATGCATTATTGTAAAAGCTTTTACCATGTAAATGGGTTGGTGACACTGAAACATGAAAAATGCAAGGACCTCTACTTAACATTAATCCCTGAAATTATATTTTTTGTGTTGATTAAAATTTTTACTCATACATTTTAAATACCTGATTTAAATATCAATTTTTCAATCTATCAAGCATCATTTTTGTAAATTATGAATCCGATTTTTTTTGCGTTATTATTCATGTCGTCGTGTTGCTGAGTTATAATTCATGCAACTGATTTAAAAGTCAATGCTTTATGCTCCGAACATAATGAGCTATAAATATTGCAATAGGACATTTTTCAATGGCATTCTCTAAAAAATCATGTTTGTTTGAAAGAGCAGAGCTCCAAATAACAACCTATAATCTGTTAAAATGATGATTATAGTTCTCTCATTTTTAAATAAACTTGTGATCAAAAAGATGGGGCAGAATGAAGATAGGCAAATTTCTCATTGAGCCAAGTATTGACCACTGCATGTTCACTGCCTTTCAGGGCCTAGTTCAGCAAACAGTCAGGAATAAATGCTATTGATGCTCATATTGAGCACATTTTTTCTTCAGATATCCCCAAAAGCTAAAATATTATTTCATCCTGCCCACCCCTGTAAGCTTGCAAGTTGACCATGACCAGTGGTGTCTTTTCGTCCTGGTAGCAGTCACATTACTCACCCTAGTGAGTAGCACTGTCATGAATAATACAGTCAAGGCTGGCAGCTCCAGTGGTGGATATGCCCTGCTGCTTCACTTCCCAGGGCTGGCTAAATACATGGGCAGCTTGTGCACTGCCTGCATTTCTCCCTGTTGGGAGTGCCTCTGGACACCTGCTGTCTTGTGGGCTCACTTGATCCCTGTTAGCAGTTATAGTTTTGGGTGGGGCCTCAAGGCTCATGCCCACCCTTGCTATTAGTTGAGAGCATGTGTACAGATTTGTTTCTTGACTGCAAGCTGTCTTCTTCAAATTTAGCTGTAGTGTTATTTCTTAATGTTGACTCTTCATCTTCTAATCTTACCTCTGCCTTCTGTCACAAAGTGTTGTTTAGATTTCCTTTGTGATGCTAGTACATGTCACTGTTAGGAAAGATAAGAGCTGTTATGGTAGACTCAGAGTTTAATAGCAAAATGTTTAATGGGCTTTCACAGAGCCTAAGTGGCTATGTGCTTTTATGCCTTTTTGCAAATGTCTCTCTAAATGAATAAAAACTACTCTTAAAGAATAAAAGAGCAACTGTGAGTGTAATAGTGAGGGTCTTGCACTTTTTAAGCAGTTGCGAAATGTGGCAGAGCTAAGTGCTATAGAAATGTATGATTAATTTGAAAGAAGGCAAACCTACCTGAAGGCCTCTGTTGCTGCATAGATTAGATATTGGGCATGCTGTTAATTTTGGCATTTGAAAAAAATCACTTGGTCTCTGGTGTAAACCTTCTTGTTGCTGTCAGCTGCTGCTTGCCATGGTCTCACTTGCCACAATGAACCTGGCTGAAATCCTATCTACCAGTTTTTTTCATAGGTATTGAGTGTTTTGAACTTTCACAAGAGGTCTCAACATGCTGAGTCACAGTGCTATCTGCATTAGCACTGTGTTTGACATAGGTGACTTTACCAGGTAGTGCATTTTGACATTCTCAAATAATATCTCAATTAATATCTGTTGCACAGATGTTTCATTGTTTTGTTGCTAAAATGATGTTAATGGTTTAGATTTTGAACAAAAAGCCCCAATAAAACAGCTATATTTAAGTTGTAGTATATGGGGAATTCCCTACTTTTATGTTGAAAACAGCTTTCTTGAAACAGCTCTTTTGAAATAATAGATTTTAATGAAAATGTTTGTTCTAGTTTTCAACAAGTCAGCTTCCATAGAAACTACACTTTGAATGTCTTTGTTCTCCCAGACTACAGCTTAAAATATATAGCATCTCATGGACAGCATTGCTATCTCCACTAATTCCAATAGCCTTAGCAACCTTTCCTGGGAAAGAGTGCAGTGTGACAACCCAGTAAAGCTCCTCTGTTAGAAAACCAGAGTAGCTCCTATGTGTGCCTGTAAGCTCTGGGAGACTTACTGAAGTGTCAGTGAATGATATGTTTTCCTTAATCACTGATCCAACCACCTTATTAAATCATATATTCTCCCAAATTGTTGCATGGGACAAAGCCAGTCTTTACAGACAAATTTGTAGGCAATTTCTCTGGCATTGCTTCTTGCTTCTTCCCTTACAGAGGACAAAGTGAACAATCATTCTACACAGAAGGGTCAGAAGAATTGCTGAGAGCTCAGTCTGGATGCAGATAGGTTGTTAAAGTGGAATTTCTGTTACAATTGAGGCAATGTTTGTTTTACAGGATTCAACCTACAGCCAGCAACTCCTTATTCCAAGTACAGGTTTACCTTTGAAAACCAAAATATATGCAGCTGTAAGAGCGACCAACCTTGATGGCAGGTACCATAGAGGGTGTTATTTCTTGCCTTGCTTGCTTTTCAGCTCTTGTTACTTATCTGATTTAGAAGCACCTGTCTTTCCTCATAGCTTTTTGTATTTCAAAATAATGGCTGGTGTTCAATAATCACTGCTCTCAGCTGGAGGGTGTCAGGTCCTTGGCGGTGATTGCATATTTTGCTGCAGTTCTCATTATGAAAGTTTTCCTGAATTATACTTTAAAACCTATATTGCTTTTATTTAAGAAAAGGCCTCTGGTGGACCAAGCGAGAAAATCCAGGGCTTTTAAAAGTGGGCTGGTTTTGATTTCTAGTCCTATGTGGCCATGACTTCTGAGAGGAGGTGTGCAGTGTGTGTTGGTGTGGTGGTTGACTTACATGAAACCAAATGATTTGATTTATAAAGTTCTGCTGCTATGTTGTGCTGTTTAATCTTCTAAGTAGTTGAAGAAACAGGATGACTTGCATGTGACCTGTTTAATACAGTAACTCAGTTTCACTGTAACCTGCACTAGATGTTTGTATGCTTTTTTGTACTGTCCTTTCATCTCACCTCACTCACACCCCCCACGCATGCAGTGCCAGTTCCCCTCATCTATCCCTTTACTCCCTGTGCAGGTGGAATGTTTTGATGGACTACTGTTACACCACACCGTCTGGCAATCCTAGTGATGATCTTCGATATGATCTTTTCTTCAGGTACGTCCTGTGCAAACCCAGTATTTTGTTGGTCCTTCTTTAAAAAAAATTATAAATCTCTTCAATAGTGATGTCTTAAACTGCCTGGAAAGTTTAAGCATTTAAGTAGGCAGGACCAAGGGCTAGGCTTATAGATAAAATGTCAGAGCTTCTTTTTGTGTGAACATAAACATAGAAGCAAGTGCCAAATCATAAGAATGATGAAGGTAGAAAAGCATATATCCATAGTAGTTCTGCTAGAGATAACATAAACGCTTAAAGTGGATGGCTAAACTGGCCTTTATTTTACCAAAGGTGAATGTGGTGAATGACAGTGATGTAAAACATCAGAGACTTCAGTCCAGGAAAGCAGTTAAGCAAATGATTAAATTTAAATAGATGCTCCTACTTCTACTCCCAGTAATAACGTTTATTTGAATTGGAACTTTGGAAAACATCTTGACAGTAACTCAGATTAAGTTTTATCCATGACACCTAATGGAGAGGTACTGTCTTCATTTGGAGTTACCTGTCTATACTGGTTAGCATACCTGATTGCTTTGTGCTTCAGGTCTCAAGTTTCCTTGGCCACTGGAATTAAATGGTACCTTGGTTATAGCTGTGGTGCTGCAAACCAAAACAGTGTTTTTGTAGGAATGTGTTTCAGCACAGGAACCTGCAGCCTAACAGGCAGATTGTGTCTGCAGATATTTGCACTGGGTTCTTTTCCAAGGAGCTAAAGTGTCGATTTTGCTGCTTAAGCTATCGTATTCCCAGCTAAGAGCTTCAAAGTACTAACAGAGCTGCTCATCCCAGTTTCACTCTTCTCTACAAAAACTAGCTGTGACAAGGACCCGCAGACAACGATAATTGAAAACGGCAAGAGTCAAATGGGCCGGTTTTCCTTTGAGGTGTTTCGCTTTGTGAAGCACAAGAACCAGAAGATGTCCACGGTCTTCCTTCACTGTGTGACGAAGCTGTGCAGAGCAGATGACTGTCCCTTTCTTGTGCCAGTAAGTTGTAATTATCTGGATATAAAATAGGCATCCTGGACTTCTGCATGCAAGTGTTATGGAAGTTTGGATGGCACAGAATGAAAGCCGCTTGTAGAGACTGAAGTAAGAATGTTTTTTGTGTCTGAAGGAATGTGAAACTACTAATGAAGAATATGGAAATGAATACTGTCATCTGGACATAAAGTAATACTAGACCTGCAAAACACAGGTTATTGAATATATGAGAAATTACCTCTTTGCCTTGTGGTACTTAATTTTTAAAAGTAACAACTCTGAGATGACTTTCGGGTTGATGTTCTTAATATAGTAGTAAGGTATCCATCATCACAGTGGATGAAGAGAAATATCTTAGAATATAGTTTATGGAGAAGTTAAAGCTATAGAAAGTGCTGTTATACTGACAAGAAAAATTTGTGGAAGTTTCGCACAGTGAAAAAAAATACCATGCCCCTTAGAGTATATCATCTCCTCTATCATCTGAAAACTACTCTTGTGCTGAAGTTCATGATGTTATGTCTATTTAAAATTAACTAATTTTAGGAGTATCAGGAACAACAAATTTTGGAAATGGAAACATATAAACACAAAATCTTTAGAACACTGCATTGTTTCCTACTGAATGACTTCCCCTTTAAAGTGTGGTCAGTTCAGTATACTCCTGAAATTTTGTATGTTATTTTATATTTTTATGTTACACATTTACATAATTCGTTTTGCGTTCAATTTATGTTCTGAAATTTTTGAAGCTCTTTCACAAGAAGCTGAAGCTAGGGAAATGCTCTTGTTTGGAGCACGCTTGAGTACCATAGATTAAGGTGGATTATAGGTTACAAATGTTAAAGGCGGATTCCAGATGAGAGTGTTGGGGGTTGTTTTAGTGTGTCATTGCTATTTAGAACTCCACGGAAGATGTGCAAACTCTCACTCGCGAAGCTTGCTAGAATAAGGATTGTCAAGCAAAACAGATTTGCTGGGGAAAACTGTAAATACAGCTTTGGGAAATTAACTACTGAAAATTTAATATACTATAAGATGGATCTTGTACACAACAGCAATGTAGTTTTGTAAACAAAGTGAGGCAAAATAAAATGGGAAGCCAGGAATTAATAAGATGCTCTTCTAGGGAATATTACAGATATTTTTGTTGCAAAGTGATTTAATGCATCCTAAGAAATAAAATCAAAGTTGTAGTATTGCTTACCAAAGAAGTTCATGTTACATCAAGAAGCACACAAAGGCCACAGTTCTGTTCCATTCTGAGTCTGTGATTGTTTTGATTGACCACTCAGATCTGCAGTAACAGAGAAAGAAGAGACACTGGTGGAAGGACAACTTGGCGCCCTCAGAGCACATCCGGCAATGCTGTAATCTCTGCTGGCCCCATCATTACAAGGAGTGGTAGGAATAAACAATCTTTCTCTATGGACTGCAGGAATTTCAGAAACCTGGGGAAATGTTTGGCAGTTTAATGTAAATTTGCAGTGACTTTTTGCTAAGTATTTTTTTACTACTGCTGAATATTTTTACAACATTTTTTACTACTTTGTTTGGTAGCAATTTTGAGCTAGTATTTTTGTTTGGCTCTCACATGCTTCCTCCTCCAATAAAATCACTGTGGGATACTTTTATACATATAAGGCCATTATAAAAGCCCAGACTCAGTGGGTTGGCTTCTTTTCTTTTGTCAGATTTCACTGGAGATAATAGAATTTAAGATACTGTGTTCAGTGTTGCAATTTAATTTGGGTGGATAATGAATATTCACTATCACTTTCTATTCACCATTTCTCCAGCTTCCCTCTGGGTTTTTATCTACATGTTGCTTAAAATTAATGCACACTATTCTTAGATTCAGCTACAAGAAAGAAATGGGACAAAACCATTGTAAATTTTAAACAGTGGGCTAAAATCCACTGCTTTAAATTGATGGTGAAATTCCATGATTTTAATTTTTATTGCAAATTGTTTTAGGAAAAAAATAAAAGGCAGCTCTAAATGTAACCTGCAGTCTGTGAAAAAAATTATATGACTGCTGTTTAAGTTTTACAAATTATAAATATTTATAAGTAGTTGCAGTTAACTGATTTCAGCAGTCTTAGATTTAGGATGCTGAGAGTAGGACTGAACCTGGTCTAGGAAATCTAATTTAAAACTTGAGAATAAAATCCTTCTTTAAATGCCAGGTAGTTGTACCTGTATACAAAGAGGGCAACTGACCCTCCAGAATGGGGAGCCACCTAACAAGAGACCATATCTAGAACAAGTAGACTCCATTATGAGCAGCATATCTGTAATGAAAATATTTTTTTTGCATTATACACGGTCCCATTTGAGTTGCTGCCATCTGATTAGCCAAGAAAAAGTGAGAAGAACTAACTTCAAAGTTGCATACATGAGTACATATGGGAAATGAATGACTGATTTGCTCAGCCAAACAAGCGTGCTGGAGTAATGTTGCCTTAGGCAAGGAATGGAAACTAGATATAGCTTCTTATACAAGCAGCCTCTGGTAGGTAATATAGCTCATGATTCAAATGCTGTGGGCGCTATTTTTACAATTAAAAAAAAAAAGATACTCATCAATTATCTTTAAATATTGCATAGCTTCAAGCAAAGAGATCTGATGGGTGTTTAATGGCACCAAAGAAAGTATAAACAATTTTATAATTTCATGACAACTGTTGAGGTTGTTTAAATGAAATCACGAATAAGGCTGAAAAAGGAAAAGAATTTTTTAGGTGTATTCTAAAGCTGGGTGGGTAAATCTTTTTTGGTTTCTCCATCTTCATAGCATGCTTTTGGACTCATGCTGATAGAAGGATTGTTTAATGGGAAGTACTTGAAAAAAATGGGATTCAGTTCTAAACTCTGCCACGAATTTAATGATTGGCATTGGGCAAGTCCCTCAATCTCACTTGCATTTCCCTTTTTCTTCTGGATCAGAAAGAGGGAATTAGTCCTGTTCTCAATTCCCCTTGTGAAAATAAACTCATAAGAACCAGGAGGTTTATGAATACTATCGTTAACAAACTAAAAGGGGGAAGATCATGTGAGAACTTGACCAAAACTATCTGGATGATGAGTAATTTTGGATAAATTTGGAAAAATTTGGATAATTTTTAAAAAATTTAGGCAAATTTTCGATGAGGAATACCAGGGTGTAGTGCTGGCTTGCACTGATGTGATGGTGCATGGAAGTGCTTACACTGTTTTCAAAGCTAACTCTGGTCTAGCTTTAGCACAGATACATTTGTCCAGAGCCCATCAAACCTGCTGCACCTGGCTCACCATGGTCCATATGCCAGTTTTAGCACTGGCCAGATGTGCCCTTCCCTCATTTAGGGTGGAGCTGCAGCTGTCCCAGGGCTGGCCTGTGCACATCAGCACCTGCAGAGGCTCCTCAAGGTAGCCAGGTCCTCCCACGACCTGTCACCAGCTCTTCTGGCAGTGGAGCTGCTGATGCAGCTGCCTTGGTAGGAACCGAACAGTGCTGCTGCAAAAGAGTGATGGTCCTTCTCCTGTGTGTTTCTGAACTCATATTTCTAACATTTGGCTCTTTTCAGAGAAACGTTATTCTTTTTTGTTAATCTAAAATAAGTCATTACAGGAGATGTACACAGAAGAAAATGCTTTAGTTTCTGTATGGAAACAAAGCGGGTACCTACTTGTGAAGTTAAAATTATGTAGCTTTTGATGGATGTCTCACTTAAGCTTGGGAGACAGCTGGTCAAAACAAATGTATGTGTGAACTGTGCTCACAGATTGCACAAAAAAAACCCCAAAACAGTGACAAGAAATGTAATTCTGAAATGGACACTGCTAAGTAAGTAAAAACTGAAGACAAAATACAAATGTTAGCCTGAATATAAAGCCCCTATGTAACTGCCAAGAGGAAAATGAGCATGGCAAAAAGAGCTTTTTTTGTAATAATTTATGATGGCTGACATATTTTTTCTTGTAAAACTCAAATTTTTCCTATAGAGCTATTTTATAATATGTTTAAATGAAGGGGCTTACATTTAACATGGTGCTTATGCTTGTGTTGTTACTGAGGGAGACTACAGAACCGGCCACCTTTTTAATTAAGAGATTCCTGATTTAAGGTGGTGTTGGTTTCTTTTTCCACAAGACATTAAAAAAATTTAATTAATATTTTAATATCTCCTGATACTAAAAATGAAGCAATGACATGCAATTAATGTTATTGTCCATATTTTAACAGAGATGCTAAAAGCTGCTAGTCAATGGTGGCAAGTAGACCTAATGTGTTTTTAAAATAAAGCTACAGCTATTGGCTTTTGTGTTGCAAGAGGGGAGGAGGTGGGCAGAGGTATTTTAAAAATATGACACATGCCTTTTTTTTTTTTTTTTTTTTTTTTATTTAATAGAGGACCCAAACCAAAAATTCAC
>VXBC01000704.1:1930889-2015964 GCA_013399945.1 Ploceus nigricollis | reverse complement strand
TTTTTTTTTTTTAATATAGATGAGACGCCAACCAACAATTCACAGCTTGGTAAGTTAATCAGAATTCCAAGAAGCATCAGAGAGGGTTTATGAGGGAAGCAGAACTGAGGATGAACCGTTTTGATTAATATCTATGCACTGGGACTTTTTTCATTTTTTTTCTTTTTATTTATTTTTATTGCTTTAATGAGTCAATACCAACATGCACTGACAAGAAAGCAATTGGTGAGTATGGAATTCTCAGTTTAATTTGTGCATCCAGCACCATCTACATTGAAACTTTTAATTCCTGGAATGAAGGTCTGATGCTACAGCATATGAGGGTGAAGGGTACATTATAGCCACCAGATGCAAAACCAGACTTAAGCAGTAAAATTTGCCCATGCCACACAGGAGTAGAGCAGGAAAACTGTTATTATGGTGCAGTCTAGCTTGGTTCGCATCTCAAAGCTGGAAGGTCAGAGCTTCAGCTCCTGTTCTCCTAGTGTTTAACCTCAAAAAGAGCCTGTGGAGAAACTTGGATAGAACTTGTGCCCTGCTAGGGCAGTGAAGAAAATAGGCTGCAGAGGAGTTCAGCTCTTTAAGTTTTAGGGTGCTTTTCCTTTGGGCACTTGGAACACTTGCCTATCTATTATTGTTCTCTGCTGGTAACAAGGAGTGGCTGATGGCTAAGAAAGGATGATCAGGTGGTACATTGGGCCATTCCACCTTGTATTTCTTCATAACAGGACTGAGTGGAACAAGGAATCCATTCTGTCTTCTAAACTCTAACACTATTTGTTCCTTTCTTTACTCAATTTAGAACATATAAAAGCAGCTGCTGTTCTTGTCTGTCATGGAGAGTTCTTCCTGTAATTAATTGCTCCCTGGTGTGCTCCTACCCATGGATATAATTAAAATAATAAAAGCAAACTCTTTATTTGCTGCACACAGTTTGCTGTGCTGATGGCTCCTACCTTTCTTTCCCATCCAACAAAAGAAGCAGCCTCTCCATCCCAGAGCAAAAGCCTTTCCTTTGCCTCTTGCTGTCTCTGTGGGGAGCAGAGAGGTAGAGTGAGGTGGGGTTACTGCTGTAGCAGTCAGAAAGCAGCCCAGTGTTGGGAAGGGGAGGGTAACCAGATCAACATTTCCTGCTGATTTCCTTTCAGCTTGAGTGAGGAGAGTGGGATTAATGGTGTTGAGGACAGGTGGCTGCTTCTGGGAGGAGCAGTCTGGTTTCTCACATGAAGACTGTATTGTCATTTCACCTCACTCTCCACCACTGGTAATGGCAAATGCTCATTGGTACTCAAATGCTTTTTTCCCCTCCTGCTGGAAAACACAGTACTGGCTGTGGATGTATGTGGCCCATTATCTCAGAACTGGTCCATGAGCAGCTTGCTGAACTGCAATAAGTATTAAATATGTCACCTTTTCTACCTGAAAATTGATAAATATATTAAGAAGCCCGTTCTGAAGGTGTACCACAAGTTTCCTGATTGTCCGATATCCAGGGCCAGACATGTCTGCTGATTTATATAGACTTTGAATTGAAATGTAGATAATGATAGTAGGGAAGAAATCCTTTCATTACCTTGATTAGGCCACAAATCCTTATACATCTACCTTGATAGTCCTTGGATAATGATAGTCTTGCCTTGAGTACCACAGGTCAAGGTTGGTCACTGGCAGCTGAGGGATAATGCCTTAGAAGGCACATGTCTTTGTTGCTGCAGGCTCCCATCTGGGTAATAATTAGCATTGACTCCATGATTCAGAAGGCTGATCAATTGCTTTATTATTATATCTTATAGTATATATTCTACTATACTTATATTACACTATATTACACTAACAAGAACCATCCCTAACTACTAACTAGAAAAACCCGTGATTCTCTCCCGAGAGTCCTGACACAGCTGTGGATCCAATTGGTCGATTAATCCAAACAACCATCACCAGAATCCAAACAAGCAATCACCTTGGGTAAACAATCTCCAGAACACATTCCACATGGGCACAACAATGAGCAGAGAAAAGAATTGTTTTGATTCTCTTTGGTTTTCTCACAGCCTTCCCCCGGAAAATACCTGGGAGAGTCTGTGCCTGCTCTCTGTGGCCAGAGAGCTGCTGCCATATATCTTTATCTCCCAGCATGGTTGGTATTGAAAGAATTAATAACTGTTTTCAAAATATACTTAGATAAGCTTTATCCAAGTAGACAGGTGCTCATTCATACAGTTCTAGTTCCTTCATTGCCATTATACAGTATATTGGGTGTTGGAAGGGGAAGGCAGAAGTGTTTGGCACTCATGAGAGATAAAACCAGATCTCACCTGAGAATTTTTCTTCTCCTTGCAGCTCACCCAAACGGACCTCCTTTCCAGATGAACCCAGTCACCAGTGCGCTGATTTCAGGCATTGTCGTCCTAGGAATTTCAAGCATTTTCTTTTTTGTCTGTTCTCTAACCCTTCTGCACAGAAACTGGCCCAACAGTTCGGTCCTGAGTGGCATCCGGAACCCAGTTTTCAACTGAAAGTGATGATTTGTTTGCACTTTTTGTTTGGGGTTGCCTTTCTCATCTGTGAAGTATGATTCCATTAAAAAGTAATATTAAGGCAACGCTCCAGTGGTATCCAGCTTCTGTTCCAGCTATTCTATATTTGTAGATTTGCTAGATGATGTTGTGTAGGCAAGCAGCAGTGATGTTGGTAACAAGCCTAGAAAATGTTGAGAGTCTCAATTGTGTTTGCGATCAGACTGCATGACATTTGCCCATGAATGTGCTGACAATAGAGCTCACATCTTCATCTGCTCAGTAAGGTCTGAAAGCTGAAGAGGCTGCAGATGAGAACCTTTCTAAGTATGCCACTTTAATACAGAGGCTGACATATTCAGAAAAATTCATAAGTTCATAAACACCTAGTAAGATAAGGATAACTTCTCTTTTGTCATTACATTTTTCACAAAAACAAGTGTGTCTCAGGAGGCATTCGTTTTCAGCTGTCTTGGCTAAAAATAACCTAAGAGAGGCTTGGAACAAGTGACTTTTACTTATTTGTAATTTGGAAGTATTTTCTTAAATATATCTTCCACTGGCTTGTGGAGGTATCATGTATCAAGTATTGCCCAAACTTTCCTCACAGAAAATTATTTTTGGAGCACGATTTGGCAACTCTCACTAATATACTAATTGTTAAGGGCAAGTTTTGCCCTGTGAGTTTTTCAGTTCTCAGATAAAGCTTTCATTTCCGCATGAAGAGTCATCAGTCAATGCTTATTTGTTTAGAAGATTTTCTGCATGAATTAGACTTGTTCACTGCATAGTTGAGGGGAAGAAGGCAACTAAAAGGATAACAGGCTACAAGAAGTACTGTACTGTTGCCTCTAGTTAATCTGATGAACATCAGACTTACCTGAAGTGAGTGTGAGTGGCATGTGCCCTCAAACAGGAGCACAAGGCAGTGGCTTAGCTGTGTAGAGTAGACAAAAGTGCAGGCACTAGAGAGGCCACCATAGACACAACATATTAAGCTGGACTGGATAGACAGTTGGGATTTTGGTCACACATACAGCAGTTAAATTTCATTTTTCGTGTACTGTACATATTGGCCTAGAAACACCTCATTGATATTTATCATCATCCTGTATTAACTGTGTCTGTGTCTTCACTGATGTGACAGAACTGGCTAATGATCAGGGCTTTTTGGCTCTCAAGGCTAAAAACAAATACAGTCTTGTTCTCAGTTTTCTCTGATCCTGCAAATGCTGTATAAAGGCCTGTTGTTTGCAAATTCCACTGTGCTGTAGGGCGGTATCCCTAACAACCAATACTGTGCCTGTTTTCCTCCAGTCTTAATACCTCAGAAACATTTTTGCACTTCAGGGGTTAGGTCTGATAACATGTAAAACACGATTGTCTAATAAAATTATTTGAAACGTTTCAGAGTGGATGCTTTGTCTGTACTGTTTTCCTCCCCCTGTCCAGTTGTTATTTTTGTACATGCTTCCAGGGACCTCATTCTACAAAGAGGAGAACTGGACCTGCGTTTTTAAGTTGGTTTGGTAAGAGCTTTCAATGTACCGGATAAATTAATATAATTATAGATTTACTGACCTTTAAAGGAGTGTGGTAAACTCTGGAGATTTATATTCCAGCCTTGGGATAAATAAATTCAGATAATCTATTTTAATTTACTAATAAAGACAACCACAAAAATCCCATTAATGTAATTACTACTTAGTAAGGAGCAGATTTAGCTGAAAGTTTCCAGTGATGGAGATAGCCATTATCATCCTTAGAAAGTTGTTTCAGCAGTTAATTGCTATCTTCAATACTTTTTAAAATGCTTACTAATGTGACTATGCCCATCTTAACTTACCAGCCATTAAAAAATGTCAGGCTTATGTCTACTAGGGAGAGGGAGAGACCCTTTTTCTAACACAAATCCCATACAGTTTGGCTAAGACCACAGAAAAAGAAAGTGAATGGTGTTGGAAGCAAAAAAAGTTGCTGATATAATATCATACTTGTCCTATTTGATTTCTCTGTGTTTCTGGAAGACAGTTTGTTGCTTTTTCTATAAGGAAATGTATTTCATAGTAATTAACAAAGTCTTGTTGACCACATTTTTTGAGGCTCAGGTAACCTACTACAAAAATGGAGTTGCTGCTCAATAATGTAATATGCAGAATCTTATTCTTCTATTTGTTAAAGTTTCTGGAGTGGTTTGTTTTTTGTGAAGAACCAGGTAAGATATTTGTGTCACTTTTCCTTATGTGGAAATTGCTAGGTACCAAAGGGTGACCTCCCTCTAGCTAAATTAGTGACAGAGTTCCAACAGCCATCTGTAGGAGTCATTACTGAACCTACTGTGGATTGTGAATGTATTTGTCTCCATCATTCATTAAAAGAGATAAATACTTATATTATAAATAATATAAATAATATGTGTTCCTCCTTGGTAAAGAAATATGGAGAGCCACAGGTGGAAAATGATGCCTAAACCAATGCTTATCCATTTACAGATCTTATATGGGAATGATTTATGAGTTGTCGGGGAACTGAAAACTTGAGCCAGGCTGGCAAAATATTTCTAGGAAGGTGAAGACTGACTGAATTTGTAAAAACATCCCCATCCTGGTTTGTTTGAAAGAAATATACAGGTATTAAGGAACACATGGAATCGATAATTTGTGACCTCACAAGTTTCAAGTAACAGGTTAGGTGGAAGTTGAGTGGAAGTGAATGAAGGTTACACCCTACTTCTTGAAAGGCAGGATGTCAGGTGAGAGGGAATGGGGAATGGATTGAAAATATAAATTACCTGTAGTGGGCACTTGAAAGATCAAGTTTCAAATGCACTGAAGCACTGAAACTAAGAAGACACTTTGTACTTTGTATGAAGGAGCTCTGGCCCGATACAAAATGGGAGTTTTGCAGGTGTTAAGTGAAATAGAATTGCTAAAAGAATAGTGGGTCTGATAATGCAAGTACTTCCTTTAGAGGTGCCTGTTATGTGTGTTTTAATGCTTTTTTTGCACAGAGGTCAGGTTTCTGCAGGTAAGCACAGTGTACTGAAATATTCTCAGATCTGTGACCCAGATTGTGGAGCAAACTGAAAAGAAACTGAAATTTTAAGTTCAGTTCTAAATCCAGTAGAATTCAATAAACCTTTAAAAGGGTGAAAACACTTCCAGGCTTCCCCCTTGGAAGAGATAAATGGCATATCCTACTGGAGCTGTGTATACCAGTGCTTGGGATAAATTCAGTTGATATTTGAGAACAGGCCTTGGCCGAGGAACCTGGAAGTAAATCACGTTTCCTGCTTCATTCAGCAGACAGTATTTCTGACTCTCGATATCTCTTAGGCTCCACAAAGGTGCCAGAATAAGCAGACTGCCCTGATTAAGCTACTCATCTCTTCATCTGGAGGAGACATAGGTAGGAGTTTTGTGGTAAACTAGGAAATGTTCCAAGTGTTGCAAATTGGTCCTTCCTCAGGTTACTCCCAGGTTTTATTTCAATGCCATTTGGACCTTCCACCATGCCTTTCAGGGAGAAGGAGGTAGGATGGATGTGGAAGGGACATCAGAGAACAGCTCTGCACAGACTGGACCTGTGGTTGCAGTATTGTCATGGCTCTTTGCCATAATGTCTCTTTTGAAATGTTTTATTAATTTTTCTGTTATTAGTTCATTAACTCTTTCCTGGTCTTTTAAAGAGAATGTTTGTATAATTGGGAAGCACACCCTTGAGATTGGAGAAATAGAAAATATACAGTGGAAAAGTTGTTTAAGTGACTTATTTTGTGAAGAAGGTAAACTAATCACATTTGGTAAACCGAGGAACGTGCTGGCCAGCCAGATTTCAAATGCTGCTATTGCACTTGTAACTTCTGCTTTTGGATTTCAGGGTGTAGCATGAAAAATACTTTGTGCTAAAGCAGGATCCACTCCTGTCTTTGCAACCAAAAAATACCATTCAGCCATAGCTGAAATGTTTGCTGCAATCCCCTGCGAAAAGGGAAATCTTCACTCTTTTGAACTCATAAGATGGTGGTGGTTATAGACATTCACTATCCTCACCTGAATAAGCATAAAATGCTCTATTTACATCCTGAACTATTTGTGTATAGACTCTAGGTCTCTGAAGTGTGTTTATTGAATTTGCTTGTTTTGCATATATAAAATAAAAAATAAAAATAGCTTTGCTTAACATGTTTTCAACCCCTTTTTCTGGACTGAAGATGGAATCAAGAGAGGCCCGGTGTTCCTGCCAGCAGTCTGCTATATTTCTCATCAAGACAGAGAGGCTGAGTGATATCCATTACAGACACTCTTAAGTGGGTAAAGAAGAACCTGCTCTTGTGGCTGTTTTCTCCTCAGCGTTGTAATCCCTTGTCTCTTGATTCAAGCTGAGCGTCAATCAAGCTCTATTCAGGCAATTTTATTACTGTTATCAGATAGTAATATCTCTCTGCTCAGCAGCTGTTTTGAGGGACAGGCCTCATTTTAGTGTGGTTTTTTAAACTGATTTTTCAATTCCTTTATTCTTACTTTATGAGGAGCAATTAGTGAACTGGACCAGTCAGTACAATCACAAGCTGCTTTATACAGCAGATATTCCTGATTTGTGTTTTCCCCTCTCCAGATACTAATAGATAAAAATAATGATCCTGTTAATGCAAATGCTAATTGTGAATGACTGTTAGGGCAAAAATTCAGTGTAGGGTTGGTAGGTGTGGACTCAGAGGATCATGCATGCACTGCAGGTGTGTATTCTGCACAGGCTTGCATCCATTCTGGAGCCAGAGACATGTCAGGAGGTAAGTAGAGTGGGTGCTGTCTCACTTCAGAGTCAAACCCTGCTTCTGGATGTTAGGGACTGCACAACTGAGTAAATGCCATGTGATGGAGTGACGCCTTGGGGCTTCCCTCCCTCACCCCTAAACACTGAGCACTGGGTTGCATATTGGCAGCACAGCGCTGCAATTAGTGTGGGCAGAACCATGAGATGGGTGGCCAGGACAGTTGCTCCCAGTCAGCCTCCTCACCGTGTCCTGGTGCTTCCCAGGCTGCAGGTCCAGCTCTGGGAGAGCTCTGCATGTGCAGTGTAACTTGGCAAAGTGGGAGCAGAGCCTTGGCAGTGCTTGTGCTGCTTGTTTGTACTGCTGCTCCTGCAGACTGCTGAGCAGCTTGCTCTGCTGCACATGAGCTCCACGCAGACTTGCTCTGCTGGGAACACTGATTAAATACAGAAACAGAAGTGTGTGAGTTAGTGGGAAATCACTGAGTAAGCCCCTTTGTGGATAATTGTGTTTGTTTTCACAAATGAAGGCAGGGCAGGGAGATGGGGAGGTGTCAGGACTGTGGCGTCAGGTGCAAGGGCACCAGCCCCTCCAGAATGGGCTGCTGAGATGTCAGGCCACAAGGAAAAGAAGCAGCTTTTTTCCATGTGTTATGTGGCAGGAATTTTTAATGTTTATGTTGTCTATGGGGCAAGCAAATATCTGTGGTTGGCCAGGTACACTCCAGGGCAATTAGTGCATAATGTAGGCTCTGTGGTATAAACTAGGAAGGACTGAGTCATCCTGGGGAAATCTACTTTGATACCAAGCCTACATCAAGATAATAGGTGTTCAGATTGAAACCTTAAGCACTCATCTACTTTTTTCTTGTACAGATCACTTCTACAGCAGCAATATGTGTTTTGCTTCAGTGGCACTCAATTCTGTCAGCTTTTTTATCAGTGCTTGCAGAGCACTGCACAGGTACAGTGCTCAGATAGGAACCTCTTCCTGGGAGCCACTATTAAATTAATTTCATTTAATAAAAGTGTTTCTGGTCTGTCAGGCCCAAAATGCCAGTGTCATATGTACCTTCACTGCTAATGTGAAACTTAGACATGCTTTGAGTATGGTCCTGTTTCAGTTGCTACCCTAATTTTAATCCTTAGAGTGGAAATTGCCAATAGCTTATGATGGTGCTTTGTATTCTCTTAGCATTTTTCAAATCTTCAAATTCTTTAAGCCTATTAGGTTCTTCATTCCCTCTGCAGGTGTTCTAGCCACTGACTATCTTGTTGGCCCTCCACCAGACTTCTTCCAGTTTACTGATGTTTTCCTTCTAGTGTGGGGATTAGAAAATGACATAGGTTATCTAGTTTGTGCAAAAAGTGATGAGTAGTGGGGGGAAATTACTTCCCTCAATCTCCTGGCCATGCTTCTGTTCATACAGCCCTGGACACTGCTGACCTGCCTTGCTGCCAGGACCCACTGCTGGCTCCTATGCAGCCTTCTGCTCACCAAGATCCCCCACTGCTTTTCACCAGGGCTGCTCCCAGCCAGCCAGTCCCCAGCCTGTATCACTGCAGGGGTTACTCCCACACAGATACAGGACTTTGCAGTGGTAGTTGTTGAATTTCATAACATCCCTGTCAGCCCATTCCTCCAGGGTGGTGAGGTCCCTCTGAATGGCAGCCCTGCTCTCAAAAGTGTTGGGTGGTGATCCCAATTTGTGGCATCTGAAAATCTGACTATAGTCTGCTCTGTCACCTTCTCCAGATCATTGATAAATGTATTAAAGAGGACAATCTCGAGTAGACTTCCACAGTACTCCATTTGTTGCTGGTATCCAGGCAGACAGTGACTACTGCCTGAACTAAAGAATTCCTCCATTTATCCAGCTGAAAGAGATTGTCGCTGTCAGTTCAAGGTTCATGTTCTGCTGATCTTGTATGATAGGGACAATGACAATGCTACACAGCAGAGGTTGTTATATTGTTTATTTTTAATCAGGAAATTACATCAGAAATCCAATCCTGATAGAAAGCTAATGGTACAAAGTAAAGCACTAAGGAGCTATGCTCAGGCATGGTGTATTTTCTTGGAAAGGCACATATTTTCCTTGGAAACTTGCTTTGCCTCCTAGGTACAGGGTGAACAGTGAACAGGGTAGTTTCAAGCAATGTTTGAAAAGGAGTTTGCTGCTAAGTGCTCCTTTACTAAAGAAGCTGAATTTCCAGTGAATAAGGTAGGGAAATGGTCTAAAAGCCAATGACCAGTTGATTCTGGTTTGCCCAGTTGGATAGTGCTTCTGGGTCAGTCTCTTGCTGGATGTGGCTGGAATGAGAGTTTAAATTGAAGTCATGCTCTGTACCTTGATTCTTAACCTTCTCTCCACATCCAATGTACTCCAGCCAAAGCCTCAATCCTTGGCATCATTCCTGGTGCAGTTTTCCACCACTGTGTGTACTCTGACCCTGCCTGCTGCTTTAGGGCTTCTTGGGGCTGTAACCCCTGTGCTCTCCCAAGACCATAGCTTCTGCTGCTCCCCGACGGGGTGGGTGCCTGCCTTCTCTCCTGCATGGCCCCAGCCTGCCTTGACTGCAATTCTGCTTCTGCCCACCCAGCCCAGCTTAGCCCTAAGCTGTGACTGTGTGGGAGCCATGTAAGCATTATCCCCATTGTGTTTCTGGTTAGTTCTGAGTGTTAGTGTCCCTCCTCCAAGCGGTTAAGCCAAACTCTTCTTAGGTGACTGTTGCCTTTTCAATTTCCATTTACTTGGGATGGGGCACAGGAGACCTCTGGTTATAGCAATGAAAACATACAGTGGCTAACAGTCTAGAAAATGAGTTCTTGTTTTGGTAAATGTCAAACTTTCTGTTTCTCTGGGTTAAGTCTTGGGGAACTAAATTTTGATGCTCAATATATTGAGCATGGTCTGCTGCTGTTGTCATGCTGGAAAGAAGATCTAACAGTATTAAGAGGAAGGAAAATGTGTCAAGCCACAGTGACACAAATTACTAATATTTTTTCACTTGCCTCATAATTGAAAAATAAATTGGAATCTATCTGCTTCAGTAGCATTTTTGGTCTATTCCATTTTGGACTGGAGTTGTGCAAAAAATGTCACTGATGCATTCTGATTTACATGAATTTGCATACAGCATGAGGGCCTCCTAGAGTCAATAGAGCAGCAAGACACCTGTGTTCTCAGAGGGCATCCCTCTTAAGTTCTTCCTCAGCTCTTTGTCCTTACAATTCATACAGGTTTGCTCTGATGATACGGAGGCTATTTGCCATTCTCATTATTTTGCATGTTTTGCCATGGAAGAAGGCTGGAGAGAGACCTATATCCTGCTTCTTGTTTCTGTTTCTATGATTGACTGGGTTAATTCTGCTTCCAGGTGTTTTGGAACCACCTTTTAAGGTAGGTATTGAGATCACTTGTCTTTGGCTGCCTGCAGGTAGAGAAGCTGAATTTTGCTGCTGTTTTGCTGTCTGGAAAGAGCTTCCCTCTGTGAGGAATACCTCTGTAATGATTACCAGGCTGTGAATATACAATAGAATAGCTAATGGTATCTGTATCTGGTTCCATCTGGTAAAAACAGTCTGGCCTCTCACAGAGCTGCCTCACAAACAGCTCCCTTTTGAATTGCTGAAAGAAACACTGAAATGGGTACACTAGGAAGAGCATTGCCAGTAGCTTGAGGGACATGATCCTGCCCCTTTAGTCAGCCCTAGTGAGGCACATCTGGAGTGCTGTGCCCAGTTCTGAGCTCCTCAGGTCAAGGGACACATGGAGCTCCTGGAGCAGGTGCAGTGGAGGGCAACGAAAATGAATAATGGACTGGAGCATCTCTCTTATGAGGAAAATCTGAGGCAGCTGGGCCTGTCCAGCCTTGAGAAGAGATTGCTGAGAGGGGATCCTGCAGTACCAACAAGTATCTGAAGGAAGGGTGTCAGGAGGATGGATCCAGGCTCTTCTTGGTGATGCCAAGAAATGGGACCAGAGGCAATGGGCAGAAACTGAAGCACAGAAGTTTCACCTGGACATGAGGAGGAATTTCTTTACTGTGCAGTGACTGAGCATTGGAATAGACTGGCTGGAGAGGTTGTGGAGTCTTCCTCACTAGAATTGTTCCAGACCCATGTGGACACAATCCTGTGCTATGTGCTCTGGTATGACTCTGCTTGAGCAGGGAGGTTGGACCAGATGATCCCCTGTGGTCTCTTCCAACCTTACCCAATCTGATTCTGTGACATGGGTGTATTTCGTAGAGATGTAAATTGTAAGCTGCATGCTTCCTTTTCCTAATTTTTTTTTCCATCGGTACATGGCTTTCTTTCCTTTGAAATTTTAGTTTCCTATCTCAGACTCTCTGAAAACGTTCCTTTCTTAATAGTCATTCTAGGCTATAGAGAATGCTTTACCTCCTTTTAATTGTAACTGGGTGACTTGGCTGGGCAGGGTTTCTTCCAGTGAAATATAAATGTGGGATATTAATGTACAAAGGACACATGAACTGTGAAGGTTGTGAGGAGAGCTTATAAAACAAGTTGTTACCATTTTATTCATTTCGTCATCTGAAGAGTTATGCCACTGTAAAACTGAGGAAATGGATAGATATTCTGTGAGACACAACAAACCTCTTGACATCACATGTTCTGTTTGACCAACCTGATCTCGTATGACAAAATGACCTTTCCCTGCTGATGAGGGAAAGGCTGTGGGTGTTGTCTGTCTAGACTTCAGTAAGGCATTTGGCACTGTCTCCCACAGAGGTCTCATGGAGGAACTGGCTGTTCATGGCTTGGATGGGAATGCTCTTTATTGAGTAAAAAACTGGCTAGATGTTGAGGCACAGAGAGTGGTGGTGAATTAAACTAAATCCAGTTGGCAGCTGTGATTTTGAGGTGGCAAGGAGCTGTTTGGACATGGTGGTATTGTGCAGGTTTGGTTGATATCCAAACAAGAAGAATGGGAACATAACTCAGCTGGGACTTGTTCATTTCCTCAACAACAGGATCTGGCATCTGGTGATGTTCTCAGTCCCATTCTGTTGAGACAAGCCTAGGCTGTGGGTAGTTGAAGGATTATTCATTGATGCTGTAGTATCTGTCTTGTCTCATCTCTCTTGTGATGAGAGAAAGCTGAGGTACAAAGTTGTGGTTTGTGAACTATGTTATGGTACTTAGTAGAACTTCATCTGCTCTTAGGGCTGGGTAAAACAGCTGATGTGGGGCAGCTACCAGAAGATAAATACCAAAAGATAAATAAAACACAAATCCATGCCCAGCTTAGGGTGCAACTTCCTCCCAGAGCACTTTTTGGAGTGCAGAGTGCCCGTCTCCTGCTATGGTGGAGCAACACCTACGTGTGTTGTAGCATCTTTGTCACAGCATATCTCAATGTTTAACACTGTGGGTTGGATAATGATGGAAAAGTGGGAAGGAGGCAGAATTAAGAGGAAGAAGCAAGAGTGAAGAGAAGTTTTGCAGATGAAAACTGAAAACGTGTCAAGCCTCAATCACTTCCTTGAATCCAGATCAGAGTTGTTTTAGGGGCATATTGCAGCACCTTCCCTGTATGGACACATCAGTTAGATGGAGTATGGCTCCAGACAGCAATGCTTTGAAGGTTATTTTACAGACCAGGGGTTAAGGAGTCACACTGGTAAGTTAGCAAATAGTGTGATAGATGCAGAGATATGATCAGGTTTTTTTCTGAACTAGCACATTTCCAAGCCAGTCAAGACAGCATGAGTGACTGATGAGCAGCTGCTCTCAGTTTATGGTAATGTTAGTAAATTTTCTGAGGAGTCAATGGGAATCATTCAGGTGAGTACACATAATGCTGTGGTGTCTGTGATGTCTGTGTAAGATCATTAAGTGTCCAGAGAAGCACTGCTGAGAGCACCAGCTATATCAGAGGGTTTCTTGGAGTAGAGTTGGGAAAAATACTTTTGCAGTTGTCACACTTTATATTTACCAGTAAAGAGAAGGCACATAGTGATTATAAAGATCGGCATTTAAAAATACAAATATATTGTATTTACTGGGAATTTATGTATCTGTATATAATGAACTAAAATTCTTGACTTTATCTCTTGCCCTCTTTTGAAAGACAGGAAGCTTCTGTCCCGTGGCTTCTGATGACAGCTCAATGCCTCTTTCCTGTTGCTACCGGTCCATCCCATGAATGGTGGCAGAAATCAGAGCCCTGCAGCTTATATAATCTATCTTGATATTTTGTATCAGGTCTGTCAATCATCACAGTACCATACAAGGCTATTTCACATCACCCATATGAGCCCTGAGAAAATGACTTTGTGCTGAGGAGTAATATCATGTTTTGCTTTTATAGTGCTCTATGTTGTACTGCAATATGAGGAGATTGTTTTTTCTTATTATCTGGTGCCATTATTTGCTTTTTCTATGGACAGATGCCCTTTGCATGTGTAATAAACTCCTTGGCAGCAAGAAGGAATAAGCTGGGTTTTTCAGGGGCATTGACTGAGCAATTAAAAAGCCAGCTGAAAATGCAAATAGGTGTTTATTCACTTATATGAAAAACTTTTGTTCTCTGTAGACATGTGTGTTGGTTTTGCACAAAAAGAGGTGAACTTAAGAAGCAGTTTGCAGTTTTGAAGAGTACAGCACTGTTTTGATTAAAAATCCTTATGTGTCTGTAGCAAGGTAGTCCTCATGTCAAGGCCTGTCCTTCCAAACTCAGCCCTGGAGTAAGCTGCTTTCAAGGTGGGCATCCCCTGGCTCTGGGGAAAGGCAGGAAAGCCCCTGCTGGAGCCAAAGTTGTTGAGAATAATTGTCAAATACCAGTAAGTGACAAGAAAAGAAAAAAAATCACTTTTTCTTCAGTGACCTCCTAGTCAGAATCCTCAGGGTTTGGCTCCCCTCTGCTTGCAGGCAGGCAGGAGCAGTAAATGAATGGTACACCACAGAGAAGGTTTGTGTGGTACTGAGCCTGTTCCAGGGCACTGAGGCACAAGCAGTGCTCTGCACTCTCATCTGCAGGGATGGATTTAAATGCTGTAATTTCAGACTTCATGGTATCCTTATTGGCCAAGGCAAAGTTCTGTGTTTGTTCCACAGTGAAGCAGGAGGATCTCCCTAGCATCCCTCTTCTGGAACTCAGGCCTGGCCACGGATTTGCAGGTAAGACATCCTACCTGAGTGTAAGTGGGGTGCAGCACCACCATTAGCTTGGAGTTGTTTCAAGGTTGCTGCTGTGCCATAGGTTAAAACCAAAACTGCTGGAAGCCTAGTAGATCAGGAGCTTTTTACCATTCTGTTCGAGACTGAATTCCTGTAAATACCTTTTGCCTCTGCTTTTCTCTGATTTGTTTTCTTGGAGCTCAGGCTGTGTGAAGGTATCAAAAGAGTTAAAGAAAGTTCTTACATTTTAAAAAGGCAACACTTCTGTAGCCATTAAAAAGTTCAGTTAACTGTTTATAGAACAGGTTTAAGCAGTCTTGCTTGCCACTGGCCTGATTTTTCAAATTATTTACTAAGCACCCAAGATCCCTCAAATTTAGAGGAAATGGGAGATAGTTCATTGCCAAGCAATGATAACATGAAAAGGAAAGAAGAGCATTCCTTGTTATCCTCTCTCATATTTAATAATTTCAGGCCAACTAGATTGCCCTTGGTCTCTTTAACCTGCAAGTCTGTAGTGTGTTGTAGAGCACCTCCAGAGCAAGCAGAAACTTAAAGTAGAATAGTGATGAAGTAGCAGCTGATAAAGTGTTACTGCCCTGACAGAGAGCACCAACTCACAGAAAGCTGAGTACCCTGTAACAAGTATGGTTGTAGCAAAGAGATTCTCAGGACCCATCACTGCACCAAACAGAGTAAGTAACTGCTAAACCCTGAGCTCCTCAGAACATGAGCAGAGGACCTCAGGGACTTTGGGCCTCTGGTTTGGTTTGCTTTCTGATGTTAGTTTGCCCTAGCTGGAAAGGCAGTGGATGACACACACATGAGCCTATTGCATTTCATGTTTTTCTTGTGTTCTTGGTGTCCTGTGTGAGAATGGCAAGAGGGAAGCAGTGGGCAAAGATAATGTTAATTGTTAATTAATTATTAACCTGTTAATATCATCAGATGTTCTCCACAAAGCAGGGAGCAACCTTCCTCTCCACACTAGGGAAGACAGGAGTATTTTTTATTTGTGAAATGGTGGGGGTGGAGTAAAGGAGAACAAAAAACCTCAGCATGATAGCAATCTATGCCTAGGAATAAACATAGAAAGTATTGTACAATGAAAAGGAAAAAAACATCTTAGGGATAGGTTACTCAAGCCAACAAAACTCCCTCAACATTAAATGATGTATGAGAAACTCAGAAGTGTAATTTGAAGACAGATGTCTTGCCAGTTACACTCCTTTGACTTCTTACAACAATTTCTGTCAGCAGATACTGCAAAGTCAGTACCATTTCATGAGTTGCTATTGCTGTTGTAGGAAATTGCTTCTCCATGGTTTTTTTTTTTCCCTTTGCTGAAGATTTGCTTTTTATTAGCCAAGACCCAGCAGTGACTGATTTTTGGAAGAGTGACATTTGAATAGCTGAAGCTGCAGTGACCTACTTCTTGTAACAGTTTGATAAGAAGCTTCACAACGATCATGCCTCTAAACAGCTGTATCTTGCAAAAACATTTGCTTCGTGGGAATTTTAATCTCATCTCTGCCCCTTTGTATCTAACTAAACATGTAAAAATATAAAGATTTTCCAATGAGTGAGTTTGCAAAACTGAGTTTGTAATGAGTTAAATGGTGCAGAAAGTGAGCCCTGATTGATATTTATTTTATTTCAAAATATGAGAAGTGCTGTAAAGTCACAGCAGTGTTAACTCCTCCTTGGAACAGGGTGTAGGGGTCGTGGCAGTGTGTGTGTCTGTGGCTGGCATGCTGGTTTTGCTCACACTGCTTGCTTACCTCTGTCTTCTGCCTCTGATTTGGAAAAGATCCTTAGCTGCTTGCACTGCTCTCTACATTTCCCCCCTAGCCTCACACCTTTCTCCCCACTCCCTAATTTTCTTCCTTTATTTCTCTCATAACCATTATGCCTTCCCTGCTTCTTCAAACCCAGAGTAAAGATGAATCTATAAACCTCTCTTGATACTTTCAAATCAGTTTCTTGATTTTTAGATGAAAACTGGGTTCTAGCAATTGCTCCTCTTAAACGTGACAAAACAGAGAAATGATGTATTAAATAGTTTATGGAGAAATTAAAAAAGGAAGAGATAAGTATATAGTACTTTGACTCTCCTGGCTTAATTAGTTTCTTTTTTTGGTCAAATAATGCTTAATAGATCTTCCTAGAGTTAACATTTTAGTTGGTTAATATCTAGGCTGTTTACATCAATAACTTACTGCTATGTAAAGTAACAAATTTGCAAAAGGTTCAGGACAATGATCTTCTGGCTGTTTTTCAAATCAATAGGAATAAATGAGGCATTTCCATTGAAATTACATTTCACTCAGGAATAATTTCATGAAAATAGGCTGCTACAATTAGAAGTAACTTAGATTAGTCATGATCCATTCCACAAAATCTTTCCCCAAAAGAGAACGGACAAGAATGTCTCTCCCCAATAAAAATACATCCTCAAAAAAGATCTTTCTCTTTGTGCTCGTTTATTTGAATAGAGAAAAAAATCAATTTGATGTTAAAGCTTTTCTGTTTACAAAAAAACGTCCCCCCTCAAAACAATCAAGTTAACTAATGGCAAAGCTATTTTTCTGCCAAGAGGCTGCATCATTAAACTGGGAATTAGACAAATGAGATCCTAATGTGTTTTAATAAAAACAATATATTTCTCCCTTCACTCTAAACCCCTGTAGTCTTGCATATTTTTTGTACTTATGCCACTGGCTATGTGGAACTCAGTTATAATTTCTCACCTTATAACTCCTTCTGACACTTATACCTAGAGCAGATTGCATTACAAGGATGTAGATGTATTCTGATTGCATGGAATATTTTTTAGTTATTCTAGAAATGTTTTCAGGAGAAATTAAGGTAGTTTTGGATGGCTTTTCAACCACTGAAAATGTCAATCTGTTATGCATTTTATGCATATTATGCACATCTTGCTATTCTGCATTGTTCCATTAAAAATGTGCATTTTGGAGAGAAATGGCAATATGTAGGAATAGCATTTATCTACGCAACAGTTCTGTTCCTTGGGCATACTGAGACATACTTACATCCTTTTGTGAGTAAAACTAAATGCTGTGACTTTTATTTCTTTTCCTTGCAGCTAATGTTCCAGAAAACTCCCCCGTGGATGTGGAGCCAGATTCTTGTCTCATCCCTGCACTGTTGTTTTAAGCCATTTCACTGAATTCAGCATTCAGCATCCTTCCTGCAGTAGCCCAGGACTGCTTGCTTGCCTTTGGGCCCTGAGCTGGGTTTGATGCCTGCCAGTGGGAGGCTGTGAAAGACAGGGAAGCCAGTGAAAGGGGGGTTTTCTCATCTTGCAAGTCATGTTTAATTTGTGAATCATATTTAGATGTGAATGCCTTGTACATAAATCTTATAAAATTTTTTAGTTTTCCCATCTGCATGAGAGGTGCTAAGCCATGCTTCCTAACTCTACGAACCCATGTTCATCATCTCTTTCACCTATTTGAAATTTCTTCCCATTTGTCTTCTGTTGCTTAAGCAAATCAGTTGTTTGATATCCTTGCTGGATTTTTGGCTTCCCTGTTTCATGTGGTTTGTTTTTTCTTTTTTTCCCCTAATATGCACGGCTCCTGTAAACTCCTTGGGATTCGTTTCCTTCTGTAACTTTAGTAGTGTTTCACACAGGAAATCAGAAGGTTTCAAATAGCAAACAAGTTCACATGTTGGCAGAGTAATTACAGAATCATCAAGGTTGGAAGAGACCGTCACAATCGCGTAGTCTAACATGGGTCTTCAACACTGTTAGAGAAATGCCAGAGATTTCTTTTAGCTCTTCTGTGTGGAGTTCTTTTTCCAGTGGGAGAAAGGATTTAAAAAGCTGTTCCTGAGTGTGAAGTGAGCAAACATTCTGCAGGGGAAGCGTTGGCATTGCTCTTTCCAATTTCTAGTTCATGGTTTTCACCTTCAGAGTGCTTTAAACACTGGATCAAACACACTGCAGTTCCTTGTCCTGTACCTTTCCCTGCTGTGCCCATTGCAGGCAGTCCTCCAGTGGAATCCATCAGCTCCTGGCTGTCAGGGCATTTCTCCAGGTGATGATGAGGTGTATGGGTGTGGCCTGGTGTTCCTCTCAGCAGTCTTGCTATTTTCTGGTTGTTGCCCTGAGGGAAAATATTGAGATGGTGCCTTCCAAAAATGCTGCTGCTCTCCAGCCAGGAGCACTCAGCTAAAGAAGCCTGGTCTGTGTGTGGAGGATGGTGCTCCTCATTACAAGTATGGCCAGAGTTTGGGCCATAAAGGTGAGCAAAGTGTGCTAGTGGAGAGCATGTTGAGTGTATGGATGGGTCCTGCTGTCTGGCTTGGTCATGAAGAGGAGGATAATGAATGTGGTGCTGCTCTTTTAAATGCTTGTCTGAGCTTTCCATTTGAATTTTTTTTATTTTACTCTCTATGGTGAGAAAAGCAGACTGAGTAGAACTGGAAGGAAAAACAAAACCCCAACGTAGTCCTTGTGGTCTTTCCGGTGGAACTCATGGATTGGAGTTCTTCTAGGTTACTGGTAGGGAAGGGAATGCATGGAGCTCAGCAAAGAGAAATATTTTCCTTTATACATTCGAAGGCAAACCCCAAGGACCAAATATGTGCCCAAAGCACTGCCTGCCAGAGTGATGAAGACTCTGAGCAGAGCCAGCACAGCGCCCAGGCATTGTGCAGGCAAAAAGCAAATGTCAACTTTAAACCTTCCCCTGACTTTGCCCCACTTATAGGGGTGGTGACATTCAAAACCAACCTCAGACTTCAGGTGATGTTGCTGGGGGGCTGCTCACTCTTTTCTTACTCATCCAGATGACAAGTGCTGCAGAACTGATTACATCACTGTTAAAAAATAGGTGAGGCTTCATGTACCAGGGCCCTACTAGATGTCAGGCAGACTTACTCTTCTTTGCTCTTTGTAGTTTCTGTGGTATTTTAGAATCTTTGTTACCTTACTCTCCAAAGCTGTGGAGCCGGATAAAATACAAAAACATGCTCTGCACCATGAATTGTAGAAATCTCCTCTCTACTTACACCGAGTTGGAGGTGAAGTTCATGACTTGCTTTGTCTGTCATGCTTCATCTGTCACAATAGGAACAAAAAAATGTCTCATGGTTTTGATTAAAACCAAATATAAGCATGGAAATTGCCCACTAATTACCATCAATGTCAAATAATTTTCTCCTATGCAGAAGTTATACTTGTTTATTATGCATGTTTATTGCAGTCTTCTGGCCAGTGCTTATGATCAATACCCATTAAGGAAGAGGATACAGAAAATTCAGGGTCTGACCTGCAAAGCCCAGTCAGAAGTACCACAGTTAAATTCAGACTGAGAAATATAACGTGGTAATATTGTGAGTTCTGTCATCCTGTCCTAGGTTCTCAGATACAAAACTCTTTTGACTGTCTGAAGGCCTTTTATTTTGTGAAATAGTGTAAGTCTATAAAATTGGTATAGTTCTTTGGATAGTGGTGTAATTCATATCTCACTTGCTGTCCTCTGGTGCAGCTCTGAACATGAGTCTCACTGTTCATTCCTTTACCTATGGACGGTCTTGCCAGCTCTGTGTTGCTGTATGTCCATTGAATCTTTTTTCTTTAAAATAAGTTTCATTTTCTGGAGTTGCATGGTTAGGTGAGATTCTCAGGCTTTATTTAGACAGTTCCTGTTCTCTTTTAGTGTTGGAGAGGATTTTGAAAATGTGATATCTAAGGGCTCAAAGGATGAAAGAATGATTGTCAGAGGTATTATTTTTAAATTTTATGCCTTCTGACATCTGATTTGGCTTTTCATGGCTTGAAGAAGGCATTACAGCCTTAAAGCACCTGACACAGTTCCCTTATGAAGAAAAGGCAGTAATTTTGCTGCTTTAGCAAAAAAGATTTGGCACTTAGGCACCTGAATCTGCATTTTTGATGCAAAATGGGTGTATGCTGCTTTTGTGGAACCAAAGAAGCCTGTGTCAATGTGAAAGGGTTTCCCTCTGCATTCTGCTGGTTGCTTTGCACTAGCTGCACTGGCTCTGGGAAATGGTGCCTTCACATAGGAGAGCCCTAGGACTGACACAAGGAGCTTAAGACCTCATGCTGTAATAGCTATCGTGAGGTATATTCATTTAATTGTTAGTTTGGCGAATCTTGATATTTTTCTCATTTCAGTAACCCAGCAATTTCCCTCCCTGTTGTCTCCCAGGGAGACTGTTCAGGAAAATGTTCCAGAACAGATGAAATTCTGACCTTCAGTCATCAAACTGAAGAGCAGCTTTCGTGGCATCTGACTGGTGTGAGCAGAAGCGATTCTGGGTCCTGCATGAGCCTTTGGGAGAAGGCTTGGTTTGGGAAGAAGTCTTTGTGGGCTTTTTCTGTTTAGTCACGTGTGTAATGGGGTCAACAGGAGTTCCCAGTAGTTTGATATGCGTTTCAAACTCTCTTCCATGAGATGTATCTTCTGGGACCAGAGTCCAGTTTCTTTATAGAGATTTTATGTGCCCAGTAGTTCACAGCCTGAGTTGCTTTAATCTATGATGTTCAGAAAAGTTTTACTGGCATCCCCTCAGACTTAAGACTCTGAGCCCTTACTGAAAGTAAATTCCTACTTTGTTGACAGCTGGCTAAAATTGCCCCTCAAGGTGGTAGAAAGGGAGATTGTCCAGAAACCATTTTGGCAGAGGGGTATAGCAAATAAGTTCTGTTTAGGGACTCTCACTGGGACACAATAAGTTAAATAAATAAGTTCTGTTTAAGAACTTCTCACTGGGACACAATTGCACAACAAAGCATCTAAACAGTTTCCAGAGCAGAGTGTTATACTGCAGCCTTGGAGCCCAGGCAAAGCCCCCCCTGGGCACTGTGCAGCTCCTGAAGCAGGTGTGCACTCCAGTTCCTTTGAAATTCCGATTTTCATCCCTGTAAATCCCTCGGAAATACTTGTAACAAAATGCCTGTGTCAGAGAAATTTATTACTACTTCTGACATGATAATACAAGGGGAAATCAGACATTGCTTAGAAATTTGAATTTCTGTTATAAAAATGCCTCTGTCAGGGCTGTGCATTACACAGTACCTGCGTTTTCTCACTTAAAGTAGTACGTCATCTTCAGCTCTACTGCTGGCTTTCAGCTCTTCCCCCCGTTAATAATTGGCAAATGATGGGATGTGATTACATGGCCATTTACAGTACTTATTAGCATTTCATTTATAACATTATCATATAAAACTGACTTAATTGCCCTCTGGGTGTAAACATTTAAATTTTGTACATGGCAGCTCCATTCACTTCTCTGCCACTGAGGAATACAGTATATTACTTCTCAGAAAAGAAAACACAAATTTGTCACGGATGGCTACATCCACTGTACGTGGAGAAGAAAGGGCTTAAAAGATGCTATGGCTCCTTGGGAGTATACACAAGGATAACAACATAATTTGCATTCAGGCATTTGCATATATGGTACAGTAATTTGGCATGGCTCCTTTGGTTTTATCTCAAAGGAGGGAAGGGTTGTCATTTTTCCAGTTAGTATCCTAAAAATCACATACCCTAATGCTGAAAAAAGCCTCTGCAAAAGCATCCACAGCTTTGTCACTTAGAATTGTTCTCAACAGAGTACTTATTGGTGCTTTGTCAAATCTGCATTTAAATATACCAATTGATAGCTTGGCCTTATTTCCTGCTGGAGGGTGTTCCAGAAGCTAAGCAGAGGTCTGTCTGGGGACTTTTTCCTTGGTGCTTGGTCTGAAATTTCATTGCATTTCTCCTTCTGTTCTTACCTGGTCTATTGCCTGCATGCTCATTCAGCCAAGCTGGGCATATTTTTAGCCATGCATCTCCTTGCAAGGGACTTCTGAACCACTTCAGGGAGCTGTTGTTTCCCACCTCATGGTGCTTTTTAAATGCCCACTGCCAATCTCTTCCATAACACTCTGCCCTTGCCTCCAAATGTTATTGGCCATTTTCTTCTGAGCTCCCTTTGGATAACAGCTCGCTCAAACCAGCCATCAACGTGCCAGATGCTGCTGTGCTGGGCCGCCAGCCTGATCCAGAAAGCGCTGAAGCCAGAGGAAAGCCTCCGTTGATTTTGGATCTGTACCATAACAAGGAACCAGGGAATAAGATAATGGCCCATAACTTAAAGCACTGAAATGTGGGCCTGCATCACAGTGCAGAGATTGAGTAGTTGAAGGGTAAAGGTCTTCCACAGCCATAACCAAGAGGCAACAGTAATTAGTAATAAACCTAAAAAAAAATAAAAAATAAATGAACAGTGTAATTTTGTGGCTGGAGGAGGCTGTAGGTGTTTTGGCAGGCTGGGCAGAGCTCAGCTTGGCGGTGGTGGGCTAGGAGCAGTGCAGCTGCAGTGCTCCCTCTGGGATCTGGGGTAAGAGGAGAGCTGTGAGGGCTGCAGGGCAGGATGGGGAACCATGGGCTTCCCTGAGGACTGGAGGGTTTGGTCACAGACTGACACAGTGTGACAACAGTTTGTGCTTGTGTTGGAGTTTGGTGGGAGCAAAGGGAAAAGAGGTCTGCAGTGCTGGTGGGATCTCAGCAGCTTTGGGAGGATCGTGACTGTGATGAGGGGGTCGGTGGGGGGATTGTCTCTGCTCCTGAAGCCAGCCAGTCTCCACTCCTGCCCTGGGTATGGGGAGGCAGCAGCTGTGTCTGGAAGGGCAGGTGATGGGGCCAGGCCAGTGGTGGGAGCATTCCTGAAAAACAAGGGGTTTTGCTTCTGTGGTGTTGGGGACAAGAGTCACTCCTGGGAATCTCTCTTTCAGCAAAAGGCTGTGCAGATGAGAGATGGGAAGAGACTGCCTGCAGGACAGAATCATGAGTGTCCTGCCTTCTTCCTCCCCACTATGCTGCTATTTCAGGCAGTGCTAACTTGTCTGCCCTTGGGTCTGACATTCAGAGGAGGGGTGCTGACACCTTTCTCAGGACTTTCTGGTCCCACCTCTCCTTCTGGACGTGCCTCTGCTTTTGCCATGTAGCTGGATGCTTTTTCTCTTGTTTGTGCCTCGCTTGCTTCCAGCATCTTCCTGTTTGGGCATGATCCTACTGGCTTCCTCCATTGCCAGAAAGCCACCCTTGTGCTATCCCATCCCAAAGCTGCTGCCCACATCTTTTTACCCTTATCTCTCCAGTGACCAGCCCAGTGCTGGAGCAGTTGCTTCATACACTAAGGCCAGGATGGGGAAGATGAGGAGCAAGGTGATTTAAACCTGAATAAGGAGCTTCTTGGAACTCCAGTCACGTAAGTTTGGGGCAGTGTCTGAAGCTGCTCTGTGCTCTGCTTTCCCACAGCCCCCCTGGGCTGAACTGAGGGCAGCAGGAGTTCCCCTGCTCTACAGCCCTGTCCATACAGTGCTTTTCAGGTGACAGCCTGATGAGTTATTCCTCATCCCACCACCCAGCACTGGAACAGAGCCTGTAGTGCATGGGAGTGGTCCCTGATTCAGGACATGCTGCTGGGATACCCCAGTGCTCTCCCTAAGATGTTATTTACTGTTACCCGGAACACAGAGGGCCTCTCTGCCCGAGGTAAGACAACACACAAGTGGTATCACTGTTGTTTTTCCTCTTCCTCTGCAGTGTTTTCAGTCTCATCTGGGCTTCCTGAAGAAACCAGATAAGTTTTTGATCTTTTATCAAAGACCAGCAATGCATATTTCCATGGCAGACTGAGCTAGCTGGCTTTACATCAGCAAGATTGTTATTTCAGATTTTCTTCTCCTTCCAGCTTTTGTCCCAAAGAGCTTGATTCATTTCAATGTCTCTCTTACTGACCTTGCAGGTTAACTTTTTTGAATGTCCATGAGAATAGAGGACCTTTAGGAATAAACCAAAAATGTCGTCATACCTGAACACGCACAGAGAGGATGTAAAACACATTGTATTAAATGATCTTCCATGCAGGAATGGGGAGAACAATTATTTGAGATAAGGAAGGAAAATAAATATGAAAAAGAAGAAATGTGAAATGAAAGAGGAAAGAGAAAAGAAAAAGAGACCACCCCCCCATGCAAAAAAAAAAAAAAGATAAATGACAATTGCAGTGGCCATGTTTCCATGGCTAATTCCTAAGGATGCACTGCCACCTGCCAGCCTTTGAGCAAAACGCATGGAAAGAAAAAGTGGATTTCATTCCTAATTGTGCTGTTCCTTGAGTGCCTAAATTGCTACTTGGCCGATATATCCATTTTAGAAAGGAAACTGCAATCAAGGATTTACGCATGGATTTGTACCTTTGCACTGCACATTATACAAAGGAGCAGAATACATTTGCAAGGTGGAGCGCCCTGAGCCCAGCCCAGGCTGGCTGTGGTTGTGCATCAGGGCTGAAGGGCATGCAGCCAAGGCCCTGCAGAGCCCCTCTTGCCCTGTCCTCAGCTGAAGGTATGAAACACTGTGCACAAGTAACGGGGGTGCTGAGGAGTTGATTTATGCTTTAGAAGAGATTAAATCTGCTGCGTATTACAGGATTGTTAAATGGGAGCAAAAGGGGTGCGTTGCTGAAACTTGAAGGTGACAAATAATGGAAGGAAAAGAAATATTGATTTAGGGTGGGTGCCCAGGAGTAATGGGATGAAATTTCAAAGGGAAGCATGAATGTTGTGTATTCCACATACTGAGATCTATCAAGCTGTGAATATCTCAGGGGAAGCTTCTTCACCCCAGGCACTTTAAACTAGAATAGGATAAATGGTATGAAATTATTATAGAGTGAAGTCTTATAGTGGTAAGCGGATGAAATAGACAATCTAATAGGTTTTTATTTCCTCTCTGAGCTGGCTCTCCATTGTCTTTCATTATGCAGCACAAGCTGTTCAAGCTTGCTTATCCAGCAGAACACTACTTCTGCTATGCACACAGATGTGTCGTACAACACCCGGTAAAGGATGCATGGAGTACAGCTTCGCCTTGAACCTGCTGCAAGGCAATGTAAATTGCATTTCTGATCTCTCAGCCTCGTAGTCCTGGCTCAGATTTAGCTTTTCTTTAGTACTGTGCAGGGTCCCTTACCATGAAGAAACTCATACATGTTTTGTTCAATATATTTCTTAGGTAAAAATACTTGTGTAATTTGAAGCAGTACATCACCTTAAGACCTGATTGAGTCAAAACCAATTTAGCAAGGACAATCCAGCTACCCCCTCCTGTAGTAACACTCTCTTCTCTTGGTAAGGTTTTGTCAGATGTAAAAATTCAGAAATGCCTCTGGAAATTAAACAAACCTTCCCTTTTAAACTCTGAATGTTCTTTGGGTTGGGATTGAAATAAAAGTAGCTGTCTTGTGTTCGTGACTGGATGAACATTCTTAAAAGACACCTTGTGAGAAATGGCAAACAACTAAAGAAGTGGTTCCTTGTGAGAATTTGTCTTTTTGCATACAAAGGTGAAAATTAGTGAAAATGATGGAAATACACAGTTGGAAAAACATGTTGAGAGCAGAATCAAACCATGATTTTTATCACCTCGCTAAGTGAGTTCACTCCAAAAATATCGGCTACCAAGATTTTTCTTTTTCTTGTGTGTATTTATTCTGAAATACAATTTTGAAAGAATCTCTCTAACTTTTGTCATTAAAGGCACCAGACCAGTTGACTATGGTCTTACAAGCCTCATGCATTACCTGCCATCCTAACACTGTGAGTTTAACTTTCCTCTTCCCTTGTGAAACTGACTCTATTTTTGGCCTTTTTCTTTGCTCTGGGAATCATTTTAAAACAAATTCCACTTACAGATACTAAGAGAAGTCTTGGTTTAAGGACCCAATTACCATATGGTTGAAACTAGGCATATACTGAACCCTATTTACCTTAAACGAATATTAAGAACATGCGCTTGTTTCTAAAAAGCAGTGCTTGTCTGTCACTGAGCTTTGAGAACTGAGTTTATGGATTTATTCTTGGGAAATGTGAAGTTTAATATGTAATGAATGTAAGAAGAAAAATAATTGCTATTACCTACAGAGTGATGGCCAAAGCTACCTCACTCTGAAGACCAAAGTTGGCTGACTGCATGTGGTAGCACCCGTACTGCTACTTTATCTCTGGTGATAGCAGCAAAATAATCAGAGCCTCAGCTCTTGGTCCTCTGGCTGAGCCAGAGGTTGTCATGTGATGGTACTTTCCACCAGAAGGTCTCTCGAGTCTGGATTTTTCTCAAACACAGCTCGGAGATCTCACATGCGTTGTGGAGTCCCAGCTACAGATAGATTAAAAGCCAGCTGTGAAAGTCAGAAGGGCACCTGTCCCCAGTGTTCAGTGTGTGGAAGCTCACACTTGCAGTTTCAGACATGATTAGTGATCGAACCAGAGGGCAGTTGTAGGGTACAACAATGCCAGTATAATCCTCTGAACCACTGGGCCACCAAGCACAGTGTCACGGCAGAACACATAAAAATTTAAACTGGGCCTGAGCAGTAATTCCTTGTTTTAGGAGCTGATTTGACATTGGGGAAGTTGGGAAATGAGGTGGTCCTTGCTGCAAAACCGGTGTCTATCAGCCTTCTTTCAGGACAGGGGCAATGGGTGAGGACTGCTTTGACAGGGAAAGGTGAAATTAGTGCCTTGTGGACAAGGGACAAAGGTGCTGGAAAGTGTGTGGGAAGGAGGAGTTGGGTGAAAAGCAAAGCAGCTGTAGGGGTTGGATGACATACTAGAAGAAAGAACAAATCACATGGACTGTATTGTATTCATTGTTTTGCCTTCTGGATGGAGTATGCTGTGAGTAGGGACACAGGGATAATTGAGTGCTTGATTACAGAGTATTTGTTAGGACTTCTGACGTGGTTATGCCAGTGACAACTTATGCAGGAGGTTCTTTGATTTGTAGTTTCTGCAGGAGAGGAATAAAAATGCATACCCACCTCACTAATCCCTTTTAAAATTATGTGTGGATGGGCTAAACAAACTTCTGTGGTTCTATTTCCTAATAAACAAGGAAATCATTACAAAAAGTTTATCAGCTTTACTTTGGTTAATCACCTCTATTGTTTCGCTTCTGTTGTGTAGTCTGCAAGAATAAATTAAATTAAATGAGCCTTTATGAAAGTCCTTTTTAACAATATTTTTGTTTAGAGTTTACCTACGAGCTCTGTAAAACTCTTTACATTTCCAGGTTTCCAGATGGATCTTATAACATCTATTGTGCTTGCCTAAATGTAGAGTAAAAAGGAAATCCTAGTTCTCTTAGATCTACCCTCTGGGACTAATTATACTCATTTGACTAGAGTAGCAGTTAGATCTGAATTATAGTCATGAATAAGTTAGATCTTAATTAAAGTCATGTTTGGGTGCAAAAGGCAATGTCATACATGCAAAGAAGCTGCTTTGTAATATGCGGAAATTAGTGTTAATAATAATTTGTGTATGAGATTTGGATTCCAATTTATTCTTCATATTGCTCTCTCTGGCACTTTACCCATTTAATAGTGCATCCTGCTCCCGTTTCCGTGTTTGAATACTCAAAGTGATAGAAGGTAAAATAGTGCTAAGCCAAAAAATAAAATGACTCTCTCAATTCACATCAATATTTAAGGAGCTTTGTAATTGTTAAGGCCTTATCAGGTGTTTGACAATGTCTTGCTTCTATTTGGAATATGTTGAAAAATTAACAATATTATGGTGCACTGTAACATCTTTCTTCTGAAGACTTTCAGAGTTTCCCAGGAGGACAGCTTAATCTCATTTTTTCCCTGTTCTGATCTGTTCTCATCTCTCATAAAATTGCCAATAACACATAGATTAAACTGTAGGAGGGTAGGTTTAGATTAGATATCAGAAAAAAATTCTTCATTGCAAGTGGGTGAGGCACTGAGAGAACTTGCACAGAGTAGTTGTGGATGCCCCATCCCTGGAAGTGTTCCAGGCCAGGTTGGATGGGGCTTGGAGCAAGGAAAGGAAGGGGTTGGAATTAGATGAGCTTCGAGGTCTTTTCCAACACACACTGTTCTATGGTTTCTATAAATAGCACACTTCAAAACACTGCTGCATTTGGGCACCCATTAACCCTTGCTTTGCTCTGGATGGTGGTTAAAGCTTCTTAGGGGAATGTCAATTCCACATGGGAGATAAAGACAACTCAAAAGCATGGAGAGCTTGTGTAAGGCCAGTTAACTACACTGGGCTCCAAGATCAACATGGCAATGCCACCTAGACCAAGGGATGCCTATGTGGATAACCAAAACACTCCAACAAAACAGTGGCTGTGGCTGGTAAGTGACTGTGTCTTTGTGATATGTTCCTTTTGCTGAATGGTGATCAAGGCCTTCTAAAGAGAATTGTCACCTGCTTAGTGTGAGCAGGTAGCCTGAGCCACAGTGTGAAAGCTGGGCACACTATGACATGTTTTTCCTTTCCTATGGCATGTTTTCTGCCAAATGCTGCGTCTGAATATGTTAGTTGACAAAGGATCTTCTACATTTTTGTGACCATCCATCATATGTTTTTATTTCTGAAGAAAACTTTGAGAAAGTCCAAGTACTTTCTTTTGATATTCTCTAAGGAACATGTTGTTTCTTGAAAGAAGATGCTATCTTTTAATCCCAAGCAACTTCTTTTTTGACACTTTGATATATTTATTTAGAAAAATAAGGAGGAGTTGAAGAGATAGAGAACTTAAAATAGAAGAAGCCTTTTTGACACCATCCTGAGAGAATTATTTTTGCCTTGTGATAATTTTTTTCTCCATTAGATGCACTATATATACACACACATATGTATCTCTATATCTATATCTATCTATCTATCTATATATATATATATATGTTGAGAACAATTCAGGCAAGCATGATACTCTTGTATTTGTTTCACTGCTCTGGTCAGTGACTCTGGCTTTCCACTGAATAGCACTGAAGAGCCTGGGTTTGGCCCTCACAGTGTCCAGTGGGTGTGGATCTCTGAAGATCATCTTGGAAAATGGATCTGGTGCACAAAGTTGCACTTGGATGTAGGTCAGATTGTTGTGCATATTTAATTCTGTAGCCATGGCATCACTGCCAACATTGTGCTCGGGGACACTGCAATTCTCTCTCTGTACTGCTCACTCCACTTGTAATGGTCATTTGAAACTACTCAATTGCCAAAATACTCAGGAAAAGGATGTCTAAGGCAATCTGGTTTAGGAGGAGTTGTTTGCACTACAGGTATGTAATGACAGAGAAATAAGGAAAATCTGGATGGGTTTGAATTGCAGCAAGGGAAATTTAGGCTAAACATTATGACAAGGTTTCCAGCAGTTCAGCACTAGAATTGTCTATTCATAGACCTTCTCACATTCTGCTTCCCAAAGATTTTAGGAACAAATAAACAAAGAATGGCTTTGGTTAACTTGGTCTGTACTTGGCTAGAAGATAGATTGGAGGGTTTCCTGAGCTCTTAATGCTTAGTTAAATTGTTCAAGGAAATTACCCACAAGATACCAAGGCTAGGTCTTTACAGAGCTTTGCATTTAAGATGTAAAATATCTTAAGGAAATTGTAGAAATTTTAGGACTTGGTCAAATGGATTGTAATGAAAAATAAAAGTATATAAAGTAAAGAAATATTTAAAGGTATAATTTAGACCTTTCTTTGTACCATTTATTGATATTTCAGAGATTAGGATAACTTGGTAAAATGGAGGATGGTACTATGAATTTATATGATTTTTTTCTTTTTTGCTCCTTTTTTTTTTTTAACTTATGAAACTCCCTCTTTTGGACACTATTACTGAGGCCTTGAATTTGACTGCAGAGGATTCCACCCAAGTGAATATCTATATTAGCAGTAGCTGGGATGAAGTAAGTTATTAAAGATTTGAGCCCTTCTGCTTCAAGACATTAACTGGTCTTAAGCACCTTGGTTTTAGAAGAAACATCCTCTGTGGGAGCATTACTGCATGACTGTCTGTGAGGATTTGAAGCACCTGCTGCTGGTACCTGTCAGAGACAAGATAGGAGCAAACAGACTTACTGTGTGATTCAGCCCAGCAATCAATTTCCTTTGTAGGAATCCAGTAAAGCACAGAGCAGAGCAAAGCCCTGCCACTTCTTCTTTGTCCTAGTCACTGCTTCTTTTCTTCTAGGAGAAAAGTAATTATTGCAACTGGAGAATATGAATTACAAATAGAGGTAACATTCCTGTGAGTGAGTTTGAGAACAATTCAAATATACAAAAATCTCCAAAATTTAGAAGTTAATTACAGGTGATTAATTAAATTAATCTTATGGGTGCTCTAAGATGCAAAAGAAGTCCTGAGTGTTTTGCATGGATGCATTGTGCCATGAGGGAAATGCAGCTGACCCTCCTCCTTGACCTTGCATGTGATGATGTTTACATGAGTTACCCAAATTTGTTTCAAATTCTCTCTTTTTTTTGCATTTATTTGTGGATTACCAACAGTCAGCATCAGTAATGTATTTACTTGTATTTAACTAGATATATCCATGCCTGTTTCAAGATGCTTTATTCCTGTTGGCAAAGGCAGAATCACTGTAACTCCTATTCTTGTGAATAAACCCAAAACAAAACTCAGGGGCTGATATAATTAGAACACATTTATGCTTGTTTTCCAGTCTTGGTCTGCTGAACAGCAATTACTTTGAAAGATAGATCCTGTGCCTTTTTAAAATTTCTTTTTCTTTTCTAGTGCTCCTTTTACTCAGTCATGTGCTTGCAGTGGAAAGATGGATGAAGTGGAGAGGTACACTCTGCATATTTCTCAGTGCAATGAAAAAGAATACAGTGTACCATATACGATAATCTGCAAGTATACAAAGAGAGCTGCAAAGAGTAAGGGCCTTGGATGGAAAAAATTATTGATGAAAGAAGACTAGAAATAATGGGCATGGACTTCCCCAAGGGGATTTGAGATTGGATGTTAGATAACCTCATATGTAATACAAACTAATGCTTCTTCAACAAGACATGGGCTTCTATCACTGTCAGTCCTTAAAACAGGTTAGATGAGCTGTTTGGGAAATGCTTAGGAGTTCTTCACCCCGCTCTGTGCAGAGCAATGGACAAGGTTGCCTCTCCACGTCTCCTTTAGTTTTCATTAGTTGATGTACACCTGTGTTGTGTTGTGTTTCAGCCATATAGGCACAATACTCTTCAAAATGAAGTTACACAGCTACAGCAGTGATGGAAGCAGTCTAAGTTTGTGCCACCAAGATACAGTTGCTCCTGTGGAAATGCCAGTCCCTACCAAGCATTGTCAAACAGCAGAAGTGATGATTCTTAACTAATTGCAACAGCATTGACAACAGGGCTCACACACAAACGAGTCCACCACATGCCATCTGCTCCATTGATGAAGGCATAAATGCTTTGCACTGGGACAGAGCTTTCATCTGAGGATCTCAAAGTATGTTACGAAGTGGAAATATAAAGTGACCTTATTTTAATTGCACAGTTAGATGAGCAGGATTGCCACCTTCCTTAATTGTATGCTGATAGCATAGCCTGGCATCTTCCTGAGGAAGGATTAGGAACATGAACAAAGGTGCTTTTGCTTAGCTCTTCTGGGGATACTTGGAGGTAAAATTGTTCTGTTGAGCCACAGGCCATATACAGGGTGTGTGTGTGTGTAAGCACAAGTTTATTTCACCAACAGAAGTTCTTTACATAGTGGTTGTGATGTGATTTTGCTCTTGTGAGGTATCTCCTTTACAGAAGAACACGTGCACCCAGCACAGCTATTCTTGTATGTCTGCACCACTAGCAGTGTCACTGAACTGACATGTTTGCATTGGAGCAGGGTAGTTTATGTCCTTGAGAAGGAGTTTAACACAGGGGCAGCAGTACCTGGAGACACTTAGGTGAACAGTCCTACAAAAAGCACCACCATTACTGAACTAGTGCATTTTCTCTCCTTTGGCACAGAAGCAAAGGACTGATGATGCTGGGAATGGAGCAACAGGCCCTCTCCTTTGCAGCATGTTTTCTACCAACAGAGGCAAATATTCATATAAATAATTTCCTAGCCTTTTTGCTGTACATTTAGGATCCTAATCAGGAGAGAAGTTACCATTTTACCTGGTAGTGAGTCACAGCAGAGAGATCACAACAGAATTTGTGTCAGTGATGAACTTGTATCTGCTCTGGCTCCTTTTCAATATCTGTCTAAGCCAAAGTGCATGAAAGATATCAGAGTACAGCATGGAAGCTACATAAATCTGGTTTTGGACCCAAATAATGCCCTCCAAAACTTCCTTTCAGCAAGTCAGTTCTCTTCCTGCTCTCATTTTTTAAATCCACTCTGCAGGCGAGATAAGAGGATTCTTTTTGCCCTTAAATTATGGCAGTTACAAGTAATCCTTGCTGTCTCTGTACATATGGGGCTTTTTGTTGTTTTTTTTGTCTTTATTATTTTTTTTCCCAAGGAAAACAACTATTTCATGCTCATGGAAAAAAAACAGAGATTAGCTGCACCAGAGCAAAATATGTGAGTTAACCTGAGGCAAAGCACAGCTGAACAGCAGCAATACAAACTTCTCCTCAGCTCTGGTGCCAAATGTCTCCAGTGATAAACCTTTGCAGGCCAATAACTGGAAACGAAGTGTCCTTTATCGAGTTTCCTTTTTTATTAAAATCAGTAAATATAACTGAACATCTGATAGTAAATAATTTCCCTCCACCCATCTACAGATAAAGGAAGGATCCAAGGGGCAGCAAATACTTGCTCTCAGAAGAAACAATTCTGAGATGGTTTAAGGCAGCAGCTGCACTTGTGATCAGACAGGTCAGTGACATTAATATAGTTTCAATGCATATTTAAAGACTCTCTGACCTACATACAAGTATTTCCAGGACACGCACATTCTTATTCTAGCTGGCATCTTTTATGTGACTTGAGTGGCCCACACCTTTCTCTGCAGACAAAGGTGTTACCTCCCCTGTTTCTTGACTATGGAGAGGATTTGGAAGCTGCTTGGATGAGTTATTTTTTGATGGATTTTAATTGGGAAACACCTGTTCAATTGTATAGAAGCTAGGCAAAAAAGTTATATTCATCAAATACAAAAATCTTTATTTTAAAAGAGAATGTCTTAGGAGAGAGATGCTGTTCAGAGAAGGGCAATAATAGTGGCAGGGTGTGCTCTTGTTTCACCAGAGTAGGTAGAGACACTTGGGGACACAGGAGAGAGGTTGAATCACATTTACCTGGTTTAGGTTAGAGGCTACAGGGCAGTCTGGAAGAAACATCCCTGTTGCAGCTGTGCTGCTTTGAAAGGATGCCAGAGAAATAAGAGCAGTAATAAGGCTCTTCACCAGGACAACTTTGTCAGAGCCTGTGCCTTGCATTAAACAGAGAGAAGCTGCTGAGACATCTTAAGCAAGTGTCAATTACTAAGCTATGTGGGCAGGGCCCCAGACCTGTTTTCTCGGGTGATCTGTGCCACTCAAACCTTCATCTTATTAAACAGGCAGGAAAACTGTAATGATTTGTTAAAAAATTTGGAAAGAGGAGAAGTTTTTAAACCTAAGAGACTTATTTTCCTTCCTCAGGAGAATGGTATTTTGACTGTGGTGGGAGAATCTGGGATTATCTTGAGCTTGTGGGATGTTGGAGAAGATAAAGGATCTTGCCAGCCTCTGGGACTAATGAGCAGTCTGGTAAGTGACCACCCTTTGACTAATGAGCAGTGTGGTAAGTGACCACCCTTCTCCAGGTGTTTGGGGATGTATGAGTTTCAGATGAAATGGGAACTCCTCCAAGTGTCTCTGAACTATGTAATTGTCCATGTTTTCCCAGGGTCACTGTCCCTTGCTGGAGCAGGGACAGTGTGGGTCTGCTAGGGGATCGCTAGAGATTTCAAATTCGAGCAGGCACTTTTGAAGCTGGCATGTTGTCCCAAAAGGCAACATCTGCATGTTGAGAATAAGTCTGAGAAAAAGTGGCATGGACATTTTGGTTGCCTTTCAGGAGGATTTTTGATTTGGCCTGGCAGTTGTCTTGCTATATTGAAAACAAGAGGTGGCCAAGAGTAAGAGTAGGCTGACTGCAGAAGGGCTGACTGACCTCTGTTTTATGACAGAGCTAAGAGTGAGAATGGGTGGTCACAGACTCACTTATTCATAAGAAAACTGGAGACAAGCATATGATGGGAGAACTTGAAAAATAATAAAGGGAAGATGACAGACAACTTTAAGGGTATGCAGAAAAAGATTAAGAGAAGACAAGAAGTTTCTTACTTTTTGTTGCTTGACATCTAATACTCCAGTGAGTATTACTTATTTGTGCAAAGCAGAACGATGCAGAGTCCTCAGGCAGGTGCAAAAGAGAGCTGCTTTATCGCAGAAACCAGACCTTTTTAAACAGCCAGGCCTTTATCAGTTACACAGCTTTAAATCATAACCAACATAACTCCACCAACCTCCATACACCATGATGTGAACATGCAATGGTTTTATACTTTGTTTTTCTACCTCTAATTCAGCTGCGTCACTTTCCCATAGTCCTTTTCTATTTAGCCAGAGCAACAGGCCTCAGCCATGGGTTTACAAGGCCTTCCTTTTGTAAGATTTTACTTATATGCAACACTTATTGTTTATTTATAGGGCTATCGATAAAGACATGGCTGAAAATGGCAAGACACTGGTTTCATCCCCTAGAAGGAAGGATTAAATCATTACTGTCATTCACATTTCAAGCAAAAGAGAAATTATTCTTCTGATGCCCACTCAAGGGAAGCTGGCGGTCAGAAGGACAGGGGATTGTGTTCCCCTGTTACTCTGAAATGTGTAATGAGATTGCACTGCAAAATAGCCATGGAAATGTTAATTATAAAGGATGTGGTGTGCTGTGGAAAGAGCAAGGGGGAAATGATGAATGAGCGACATCGATCAAATATCAGCATGTGCTATGATTGCCAAGGGCTTAGGCAGATCTCTACTCCTTAGGGAAGTTCTTCTCCCTAAGAATCACATGAGAGACTATTCTGTTAGGCAAAAATAATACTGCAGAAATTTGTGAAGTGTTCATTAAGTACAGTAAGAGCAGGAACTTTCTAAGTGAATGAGTGTCACTTTGATGGATAGACTACAGTAGGTTATACTCAATAAATCCTCATGATTTCTGTGTGCATTGTCATTCAAAAGGAATTACTATTCCTAACAAAATAGTCACTGAAAGTCTAAAAGGTCTGCATGCTATGCACTGTCATGTCCTGAGTGACTGGGCTGTGTAACACCAATCAGTGTGGAGATAAGAGAATTGGCACGCTCTTGGACAGGGGTGGGTCAGAGGGAAGCGCCCTCCCTGTATTTGGAGTCCAGACACAGCTGGATGGCTGTGAGTCATATCTTACCTCTAGGGCTTCTTAAGATCTAGACACTTTCTTCTAGACCAATGTACAGTCATTTCTGTATGTGTAAAGGGAAGAGGGGAAAAAAAGAGATAAATGGCATGTTTTGTAAAAATGGATTCAAAATGCTGCGGGATTAAAGCAGAGCCCAGTTCAAATTTGTAAAATTCCTTTGGCTTTCACCATATTAAATCTTGGGAACAATTTCAAGACTTTGAAGAACTGCTGGGGAGTTCTTTAGCAGGTGAGAAAGGCTAGGAGGATAACAAGGCAAACGTGTAAGTGGAACAGAACTTCTTTAGCTGGGTGATGTCTGAGAACAAAGCCAACTTTATTCAGCTTTTGACCAAGTTATTGGGAGTCTTATAGGATCTCATTTAAACTTCATCATTAGATTCCATACCTCATCTGTGCCCACGGACATGACTAGCATAGAAATAGGCTTACTCATTTTCTAATTGCATTCATTGGACCATGGGTAGAAAGCAAGCATGAAGGATGTGGGTGCAGTATTCCAGGGCCAGAACAGGGCATTTGTTGATCGTATCATTTTATAATGTCACAGCACATAAAGGCATACAGTATTGGAAAATATAGCCACATAATTTCCTGGAATCAGTACTAATTAAAAAGCAAATTGGAGTGGGAAGCAGCTGAAGAATATCCAACTATTTCTATTATCATAATTTTTTACAGGAAAGGACAGATGAGTAAATGCTGTGTTTGAATTGGAGAACATTAATTGTGCAGCTTCAAGGCTGCTGAGAAAATGAAATTTGCCTTTTTATTTTTTAAACAAAGATGTGTTTATTCATCTTCCTGCTATTTAGTACAGAATAGCCTTAATAAATACAATACAACAATTGAGCTGCTGGATCAGGTCCAAATAAACCCTAAAATGACCAGATGCTATAATGAGAATATCAGAGTTTGAAATTTTAGTTCCCTAAATTATCCTTCTTGCTCCTTTTTCCAGCATCTACAAACAGTGCACCTGAAAAATGCCCACATTTAGAATGTCATCAGCACAAGGTGGAGAAGGAGAGCTCTTGGCTGTGGGGAGGCTGGGTTGTCTCCAATGTGGTACATCTTGCCTCCAATGTGGTACAAGAGGCTTGTGGAGGGATGCAGTGGAAGCCCTGGGTTACAAGCAATGTGCAGACACTGTGGAATGTGCCTACTCTAAAATGAGTGCTTTCCTGACATAACCCCCTGCTTCAACTGATGCTGAAACTGTGGAAAAGTATTATCCACCTCTTAATATTTCCTACCCTTGCTGAGGTGAGCAGTGATGGAGGGTATGCACCACAATGGCTGTTTAACCTGGATCTTTGTCTGTGGCTCTGCAGAACTAGATATGTTGTCTTCCTTGATCTGCTTCAATTTATTTTTAGGTTGTGACTGTGAAAAAGCTAGCGGTTTGCTAGAGTCAATTTTCACAAGAAAATCAGTGACAGAGTAAGAATTTCTGCCAATCTTCTTAACTTCCACTGAAAGCCTACAGTTTCTCAGGTTGCAAGAGCACAACATTGAGAAGAAAAAATGGCAGCCACCAAACCATGCTCAGAACAGAAATATTCTGTTAGCTTTTGTGACTCCTTTTTTCACACAGAAATGCCCAGATTTAGAAGACATGACTTGGGCATAGTCCTACACTTTGTCAATCTAACCCCCTCCTTTCCCCCTCAGTCTCTTGTCCCAGTCACTGACTTAGCGAAGAGTATTTTTCTTTTGGTGGGTCTCTTGGCATGGTTCTTCCCCTGATAGTGCTGCTTGTTGCTCCTTATTCCAGAAGAAATGTAGATTATCACAGTTAGGCTTCATGAAGAAGGTCCTCCTCCTAGATTTAACTTGCAGATGGAACACATTGGAAGAGGAATGTACTTTTGGTAGCTTTATCCTAAAAGAGAGTGAGAAAAGATCTAGATTTGTTTACTGAAAATTTATTTTTTTTCATAGCTGTCTTCAGAAGTACAGGATTGTGCTGGCTCTATGACCATGGAAAATTTTTTCCAGGAAAGCAAGTTTCTCAAAGGTTCAAGAGCACTTTCTTGCCTTGCTAGGAGTTTATGTAAGGTGTGAACTGTAAGCAAAGGATGGTGCTGCTGTGCCCCTTACATGCCCTGTGTTCAGGTACTTGTTACAGGAATGGCATGGATTACATGCTGAGGGTCAGGAAACAGGAACCTCTGTATGAGAAGTAACAGCTCTTCAGCAGGATGTGACAGAGAAGGGGTCAGGCTTTGCCTTCTCTTACAGAATCATTACTGAATTCCCTGTGGGCTGATAGCATTGTTCCTGTTGGGAATTGGCCTTGGCTGGCAATGAGGCTGGAATGACTCTAGTGCCACAGGGATTTAGACCTCTAGTAGCAGCACATGGCACGGGGCTCTGTGCTGTGAGGATTCCTGCATAGCGCACGTGCTGGCCTTGGAAAAGCTCACTTGGTAACTCAGGACTTGCTTCTCAAGTTGCTTTGGCTTCTACAAGAATTTGCCTACAGTGTGCAGGGGCTTCATGGTCAAAACATAAAAAATTGGCTGCCGTTTTTCTTGATTCCAATTGTTTTTGGTGCTGTGGAAATGAGATGCTTAGAGATAAATAAGCTGGCTGTTAACAGTGTTTTTTATTTGGTTTTAATGGTTTGTACTAATTAACTGGGTCCTGTCTAGTTTCACTTGAGTGGGAGTGACATGAGCACAAAGATTACAGGTTGGCATTTACATTAGTCTTTTTCATTAAACAGGAAAAGATTCTGTTTAGCAAGAGACACCTCCAAGGAAAACAATGCCAGAGGGAACAAAACTATTTCTGTGCTTGAAGAGAACAGGGCTTCAATACAGTAGTCTAATTAAGATGGTTATCTGCTGGTAAACAAACATAGCTGACTCCTGTACAGTGGACAGGGGAATTTAAACAGAAAAATTATCGATTGAGTCTGAAAAAAGAGTTAGAGCTCAACAATGCAGTGGATAAATACATTTCTCTGTCTTATTCTTTCACACTGAACAGATCTGATGGTGTTGGGGAAACTTTTTTTATAATTTGTGGTTTTCTTTTTTTTTCCCCCATCAGACTTTTCTGTGTAAGATTTTGCAGGGACGGATTGGTAACATGTGTCAACCAATTCAGCTCCTTTGTTTAATTCCTTATTCTTTGATTCTATCTGCTCTGAAAACACACTGTTGGTGCCACTTTGGTTGAAATTCCTCTGCAAATCCCTGCTGTATGAGTTAAGGCTTGTGCAGATGGTGGCAGTGCTGATGAAAATGACACTAAAGGGTTGTTTTCTCTTTTCTAAAGCCAAGCAAGGCCATTTTAAACAGGAAATAGGCAGCTATTATGATTTTGGTGGCTTTTATCTCTGCTCTGTAAAAAGGTATAAAAGCCCTTTGGCTGTCTCTTCCACTTTTCTAATTTGAAAAAGTAAGAAATAAAATGTCCCCAGAAACTGGTGATATACTAGTTGCTTCTCCTCAAAATCTTTTAGAAATCATAGCTTTATGAAGGGACAGATGCTTTAGTTTTTGATGTGAAACTCTATTTGTCCCAGAGGCACTCAGGAGTCTGAGTGCTGGGGAGGCTTCACTGAGGGCTGCCCAAGACTGAAAGAACAGTGCCCAGGCAGCCCTGAAGATGGCTGGGCAAGGATGTTGCAGAGGGCACCTACTGGAGCCAGCCTGGCACCCTGCCCCGGGAAACTGTCCCTGGTGGCTTCATTTTTTTTTGGTAAGTTCATTGCCTGCTCTGTTGTAAATGAACAAAACACTGCTGCTGTCTTTTTCTCCTTTTTGGAATAAACTGAAGATATATCTGGGTCATTCATGTAGAGGTATCCAAGCTACATCCAAACAAGGTGAAGCAGACTACAAAGAAAGAGAGCGGTAGGGTAAAAAGCAGTCAACCTTTGTGTAGTCAGGTCTTCCTCTACACATAATTTTGTTAGTGACTTGTAAGTAATGGAATCATCTGGGAAGCTGTGGGAAATACCTCTGGTCCGTGAACACTGGTAAGGCAGGGAATTGGGTTAGGCACAAGTCATGAATTGGGTAACAAGAACTACCCTCCCTTTCTACTACTCTGATTTCTGTATGTGTCTCATCATGATAACCCAGACCTGAAGCTTATTCACTGACAAGTGTCAGGTAAAGCTGAGTGGTGTTTCTCAGAAAGTCTTGACAGCTTGGTGCAAACATCCAGCCAAGGCATGGGAATGCCATGTTGTTCAATTGACGACTCACAGGCCATAAATAATAGTTAGTCAAAGAGCTAGAAGAAGTGACTAGCCCACAGACAGAATCCATATGTTGAAATATGTTTGCATTAATTTTTGCTGAAGGGCCTTGAATAATGAGGAGATTAGTAAAAATCAAAGTCCTTTTTGGATAATATATGAACAGGAACAAAACAAGGTAAGTTAGGAACTGCAAAGGGTTCTCCTAGTTGTAGTCATTGGCTTGTGGCATTCAATCAGTGCCTACTAATTTAGATCTTTAATGGTATTCTTTTAAATTACATTTTGTTTTTAAAATCTGGCAGAGTGGACAAGTTCAAAGAGGCCAGATGGTTAAAGAAATGTTATGAAATAGGTGGACAAAGGGATCTAGTTGGTGTATGAATAGTGTTCTTTGATTGTGCCTTTTTGTGTATCTGGTATCTCTTTTCTGCAGAAGGTTTTGGACAATATCCAGTGAGCATAAAGGGTTGCCATGAGGACAAGAACTGTCCATAACTTTGACTAGACTGGAAGATCAGACTATGAGCAAGAGATACAGACAGAAACTTCATCACATCTCGCAGAGAAGCCTGAAGTGTCAAAAGTTTAAAAACAGCTGTTTAAAAACCTGTCAGAGAATTGGCAGTGGGGAGGGAATAGGGAATTTCCAGCTAAAAAGGCTTAAAAGATGTGATTTTGAGCACACTTGTTAAATGTGTTTTTCCCCAAAGCAGCCATCCTGGTGGATTGGAGAAGGTCAACGTGCAAAACTGTGTTTCTTGGTATGTATGAGAAGAGAGCAATAACTGTCCTGATTTTTTTTCCAGAGCCTCCTCTAGCAGCTTTTCTCCCTCCCTGCTGCTTCAGCTCAGGCTTCACATGTCTCTGGTGCATGTGCCAAGCAATCTGCCAGCCTCGTGTTGACTCTCCCTCCACTCATCACGAGCACTGACCTCCAGCACTTGCATTAACAAAACTTCTCCTGCAGCTAAGATCATTAGATTACTTTAAGCATGAAGTGGCTCAAAAACATTGCAGAGCACAGGATGATTGGTAAGCATGTTACAGGAGCAAAGAACATCCACTTTGAGCTCCTAAGGGCCAGGATTTTTAAAGGGCTTACAAACCTGCTCTTGTTAAGGATTCTTTCAGCATTTTCTCAGCAGTGATGAAGTCATTTTTGAAGTACTGCAGTTTGCTACGTGAAGGCAATGAGTGATTTTCTAATGTTACTTGAATATCCTGTGTGAATCTCTTTCTTTGCTTTCTTGGCTTTGCCATACAGAAGATTTGTTGAAGTTTCTTTTCTCCTGTTCTCATTTCATGGCTCCCCAGTCTGACTTCTCCTTCCCAAATCAAGCTGCACCATACACAAAACCTTCTGCTGGAATATGCTAGGCATGGCATAGATTTCAGGTAAGAAATAGATGCCTTTATACAGATGATGCAACACTGCTTTCAAATCAAATATGAAGGATTTCTTGCAAACAATATCTTCAGGCATTTTAGTTTTTTGGTACTTGATAACAATTTTAAATTGACCTGAATATATCCTAGCCCTTTTTCCATCAAATGGCAAACATTCAGTGCTGCAGGCCTTGAAACTTCCTGCTTTTCTTTGAAGTATGGAGGGGGTTGAAAAGCCCATTTTTCTTTAGCTGCCAGGTGTGCAATCCCTGCCTCTCAGTCCATCTCCTGAGCAGAGCTGCACCACTAGTTCACTCTCTCTCTAGCAGCACACGTGGGTGAAGCACAGCAACCTGATGGCAGTGGGTGAGAGCACAGACAATTTAATGTGGTTGCCTGGCATTAGCAGTCAGTCAGAGCTGCATGCTGGTAATTTCTTGGTAACACCACTTCAACTAGAGAAGGGATAGAATAAAAAGGTTGCCTCTGAAAAGATAATCAGAAGTTTCTTCAACCTTGGTTTAAGCAATAACATGCAACTCCATCATTCCTAAGCCTTATTGGAAATGATGAGAAAAGACATATTTAGGAGTGAGCAATCACTTTTGTGCTTAGGAAAGAAGTATATTGTTAACACTGTTTCTCCTCTGTGTTCTCTTAGAACTTCCCCTTTTATCCATTTCCAGTTGAGCTTCCCACTCCAACCCTTTATTGATAGTGAAGTGCCACCACACTATTCTGATTTGTCTTTGCTGTTAGCCACATGGCAGTGGCTAACAGTTCTGCTTTAAAGCAAACCCCACAGGACTGGTGCACTCAGTGCATTCGGCTCCTGGAGGGCAGGTCTGTCCAGAAGGGTCACAAATTTCCTGTAATATTTTGCAGACGGTGTATGTGTCTCTTTGGGGAAATGATCGTTCTTCCTCAAGCTTCCAGGAGAGTTATACAGACATAAAAGTAAAAGAGAATACTAGACACATACAGGGCCTCCTTTAAATATCTCTCTAAACATATTGTGCACTTTCATGTCTGTCGTGCTCCAGGCTGTATTGCTCTGGCACTGCGATGAAAAGCAGTTTCTTTGATTCATCCTAGCTTTCTTCTCAATAATACCTGAGTAACACTAATTTGTAGTGGAACAAATCAGTATGAATCCAGGAGCAAGTCCTCCTAAATGGCTTCAGCATCTGCTTTCTTAAGAGAAGCCTTATGAAAATATAAGTATTGAACTTGCCTCTTAATTCAGTGCTGGTTACTCTGACAGGATTCAGCTGCTTTGGGAACTGGCACTGTGAGTCTGAAAGCTGTTGAGATATTCACTGATCTTCTACTAACTCCTCACACCAGCAGCAGGCATGCATTTATTGTCCATCTCATTTTGAAAGGAAAACACAGATGGTGCAGAACAATGCTGTCCAGCCCTGTGACCTTTCTCATGGCACTGCATTGTCTTCTTTGAAAAGAGAGAGAAACAGTGAGCCGTGACAGACAGTGACATTTACACGTGTCGACTTGCTAAAGTAAATATATTTATATGCAGTCATTTGAGAAAAGCCAAATGTGATATGTTTCGGGAAGATAGGCACATGGGTGAATTGCAGTGGAGAAGGCAGGCTAAAAAAAAATAGGGATGCATGCAGGAAGGCAAAAAAAAAAAGGTGCTATTTGAAAGTTTGCATCCCTTAAATTGGTATTCTTCACCTCTGAATACCAGTGCCTGGAGCACAGTGTGGATTGCACTGCATGCCCAGTTTTGTCTGGTCTTGAGTATGGTGTGGGAAATCATCCAGGATCTGCTGTGTGTTTCATTTGCAGCTGTGTGCCTGAAATAATCTGAGATTTCATCGAATGCTTGTCTTCCAGTCACAGGCTACACACAGGAAATAAATTCACAGGTATTCAAAGCAGCATTGAATGGGATAAAATCAGGCTTGGATAGCTTCCTCTGAGGTACTGTGTAGTAATGGTTTGGTTCAGGGAGGTCCTCTGTGGGAGCTGGATCCTAGTTTTGGGGGTCCCTGGTTTGGGGTGGAGGCAGAAGGGGGTCAGGATTTGGCTGGGCTCTCTCTGTCCTCCCTGCTGCGGGTAGAGAGAGCCACACATGTAGCAGGGCAAAACCAGAGCCAAGGTCTGCTGGCCTCTGCAACATCATGAGATAACGATAACTTTGTGAATTTCAGAGGAAATCCTATGCTGCTTTCAAAGCCTGGGAAAAGGGAGGAGAGAGAGGAGTGAGAGAAAAAGGTTTAAAGACAAGGAATGGGAATAGCTCCTCCAGCCCCTGCTGGAAACCAGTCTCCTTGTGAGTGACACCGGTGGATCAAGTCAAATACAAAAAATTAGGAAATGGATCACTTCCATCCAAAATGCTCATGTTCCTACAATAGAGGGGGCTGAAAGGAATGACTGAGATCTGGAGAGAAGGACAAGGGCAAGGTTAGTTGATCACAGAGACTGAGACCTTGCTATAGCCACCAGAGCTCTATATCAGGGGGGAGTGATGGAAACATGTCTCAAAAGGGCTCTTCAGCCCTGACAGTATTTTTGTTTTTAAATTCCCCTCTTTGTCCTTGAATGCCCCATGAAAATTTCAGAATCAAGAAGTTTGCTTGAAACAGTGTGTGAGAGAATGGCCTGGTCTGTTCTCAGCTCCACAAAGACAGAGCAGTGTGAATGTGTCTGTTTGGGGAAATGGGAAAAACCCTCACCCAGTATTTGCAAGGAGAGAATGAATGTTACCTTCAGTCATGTTTAAACAATTCAGAACAGGCAAAAAAATCCCAAAGACAGCTATTTGGGTTCAGTGCATTTCACATGATAGAGTTATTGGTAGCTATTGGTAGCTTGTTTCTGGTCTCCCTTCAGTCAGAACTGTTAGGGGCTGGCTACTGGTTTGCTTGTGTGCTTTTAGGGCAAGGAGCATCTGACCCTGTAACAAAGGCACTGGTGCCAGCCTTAGAAAATACCAATGTTGTCCACATGAGGGAAGCTAAAAGCCTACCTATGCTCTAGGAAATGACAGGAGGTAATAGTAGTCTCACAAGCAGTGAACACGACACCCGGGTCATTTTCCCATCTCATGAGAGCACAAGGTGTCTCGGTGGATGAGTAACTAGATTATTCCCTGCCTCTTTTCCCCTGCAGCATCAGAGATACCTAAGAGATTAATGATAGCACCAGCTAAATGGCCTGTTTATCCCGTTCCTGTGGACCCTTCTCAGCATGTTTTAATGCTAGGATCAGGGAGCCAGACTCAGGTCACGGCAATTCCAGCCCCGCTCCTTTTCCCAAGGTAAGTGACAGAGCAGCTGAAGTTTGAAATATTAACTCCATTTAATATCTCTGGTTTCATGTTCTACAGCCTTGAAAAGCATTGTTTTGGCCCTCAGCGTGTATTTTAGGGATGAAGAGTGCCTCTTGTTTCAAAAGGTAGACAACCACTGAAGTCACAGTCCAGAATTAACAAAGATTTTTGTTTCTCAATTTGCTTAACACTGTGTATTAGCTCTAAAAGACCAGTTCTGAGGCAGTGATTCATAAGCACCTCATTTTATAAAGCCAAAATGTAATAAAATTACTAACAGGTTGACTGAACACTGTTTGATACAGTATCTCTGAATTGGTTGCTTGAAGTATGGGCACTTAGAAGCATTTCTTTTTTATACATTAAATGGTGGGAAAAAAACAATGGGGAAAGTTAAATGGGATAGTCTTAACATAAACTTTCATGGAAAGAGGGAAGAAACAAACAGATTTGGGTGGGAATGCCAGCCTCTGAGAAGAACAAAGAGGGTAAGCACAGCAACCCCTTACATTTTGCTAAGGCAAAGAAATGGGTTTTTTTCACCAGCTGCTGGTTTTCATTTGATAAAGTCTCTTATTTTAAAGAACTGAACAAAAGAGCAGCTTTGCTGCATCCGACCAGAGGCAGGACTGTGGACAAAGATAAATTTTTGCTATTTTAAAGCAGTATGAACTCTGAAGAAGCTGGGATAAACAAAAGCAAGGGACAGAAAGGTGTAAGAGACAGCTGAGGCCTGAAATGCAAACTCAGAGTGTTGATAGAAATGCAGGGCTGTCCTTTCACAGCAAGCAGATGTCAGCTTAGATGATGTGACACCATTGACTGTAGGAGATCCCAACAGAAAGGCTGAATAGGTCACGTGCCTAGAATAAAGTGTCTCCACATTTCCAGCCAACCCATAAATATCTGAGGTCTTTAGCATCTGATGGGTCTCACATGGCAGCTCTTGGACACATCCTTTGTTAGCACTTCTTTTTCCTTATCCCTTCAGTGAAATTGCTGGTGATTTTTTCTAAAATCTAGCATATAAAAAGAATTATTTTATTTTAATTTTTCATATTCCTAAGAAGAGTCTGCATCATTATGGGAGAAGGAAACTTTATATTGCTGCATACTGCCATGAGTAAAAGTCTTTTTTTGAGTGCCTCAGGGGAACAGCCAGCTCAGTAGGAGCTGAGGGACTTTCCTCTGCATCAGTTTCAGCTTCCTTTCCTTTTTTCCAAGTGTCAGCTAGTTTATTCTAAGTCAAACACTGACAAGGAAGCACATATCATAGTTAAAAAAGAAAATCTGTAAATGATCTAAATGTTTTCTTCTTAAAATGTGCTCCATTAACATGCATCATTATAGATAGCTCAAACTAATTTTTGAGTGAGTAAATGAAAAGAGGTCTTAGTCTGATAAATGCACTGCACTAATTCTGTGCTATAACAGACTGGCATGTTACATACAAGAGGAAGATTGACAGCTTCATAGTGAAAGAAAATTGTCTGCAACTATTAGACTGAGTTAATGAAAGAGGGAAAAAAGAGGGAAGAATGCTTGTATTAAGCACGATATGATCATTAAACTAATGAGAGGAACATTATTTTGCCATTAGCTTAAAGACTAGGAATTTATAGCAAACTAATGTTAGAATTACATTGAGTTTTGTTTCCATTTCCTGGTGAAGTAGGAAAAATAATCCCTACCTGCAGGAGCTGGAATGTTATGTGCACACTCATGCAGTCATATGTTACATGTCACTTTACAGGTGCAATATATACCTTATTCTAGGGAAGGATTTGGGATTTTTTTGCATGTTCTGAATTGTTTAAACGTGACTGAAGGTAACATTACCTGACAAAGTGTTTAAACCTCATAGTGGTTATCTTCTTCTGAGCTCTCCACACTGTTCCCTCCATCCTGGGGAATGGGGACTGGAGGCTTTAGGACATGGTCTGTTTGATTGAATTTGTTCATGCATAAAGTTAAAATGAGGGGCTTCTACAAATACCATTTCTTTCTCCATTGACCGCAAGTGGTGTTCATGCTGTCTGCCTTGTGTTTGAATGCAAACACATGCAGTCGGATAAATGCCCTATTAGGGCTTGAATTCAGTTCATATGTGATACTTAGGTGTCAGTATCTGAGTGTAAAAGGAGTGTTTAAGCTCCCATTATAGCTGATAAAGAATCTAGTCCAAAAAGCTATTTAAGATGTGATACCTGCTTCAGATATCAAGTCTAAACCATGAATTTTGTGTGATCAGGAGAGGGAGAAAAATATTATTGTTAGATAAAAATATTATATTGTTAGATAAAAGTGGGGATTCAAACACCCAAATCCTGATAATCAAGGTTAAGCAAGGTTAGCCATTTACACCCTCAAAAAGTATGAATGACTATTTTCCTTGTTGTTTTGTCTCAGCTTCTGACAAACAATGATTTAAGCACTTTTAAAACCAGAGCCTGCATTAGAAATATCATCCAAATAGTCACTTAATAGTCACTTGGCCTTTGTAAGCTTGGCTAGTCTCTGTAAACTTATTTAACCATCCCAGTATTCTACTGCTTTGAGTTCTACTATACATTAACACATTGTCCCCCAAAATCACAGAGTTGCTTTGTTTAAAACTGGTGGCTTGCCAATCTTCAGAACACTTGGTATTGTGGAGAATGATTGTTCCTTATGCACCTTTTTGGACAACAGTCAGTACCAACTTTTTCTTGCCCTCTGTCATATTCCCTCAAACAAATGCATCTTTTCCAGGCCAAAGTTTAATCTATGTGTGTTCCCTTCCAGCTGAACAAGTTTCATGTCTTCCTCTATCATCCTTCTGTCTATGCTGTTTTAGTTTCTCTTTTGTTGGACATGGTTTGATTGTTGCACCACGCTGTGTGTGGGAGGAACATGTGGTGGCTTAGGGAAATGGCAAAACAATTTTTCCTCTCAAGGCCTTTTACAGACAGTGCTGATATATGGTTTTCCTTGCGTGGCCTCAGACCACTCTGCTGGCATTTTCTGAAAAGTGTCCACAATGACTGAATTTTTGCTCATAGCTAATGCAAACCCATTCATTATCTACATTTAGATAAGGTCGATTATTTTATCTCAAGTACCTTACTTTGCTTTTAAGAACCCTGAGCTTCACCTGCCACTTTATCTTTGGGGTCACTTGAGTATTGTGAGATTCTTCTAGAACTACTCACTGATGGTTTTAAGCTTTACTGCCAATAATTGCTTGCTGTTACTGGCAAATATCAGCATTGTTACATTTCCTGCACGCTGGATTGTTTATGGAGGTGTTCAGTCACGTGGAACACATCTTGTAGATGGTGCAGGGCCTTGGTGGTGGGTAGCAGGTGGTAACCTCAGGATTCTTCACCTGCTCTACTAAGAAATATGACAAAGTATTTGAATAAAAGCACTGTTAAAGAAGATACAAGAACCTAGAAGTGTTCTTTATATCGATGTTAGCCCTTAGACCTTGTAAGCAACTGCTCATATTGAAGGAGACTGTTCTCCTGAGGCTCTTAACTCAGTTCTGCTTAAACCAGGCAAAGAGCTACAACAGCGCTTTAGGTTCTGCCAACATAAATATCTCATTGAAGTGTTGGGTACAAGATCAAATAAAATAATAGATGCTATCTACCATCCTAATTAGATGAATTTAATAAATAATGATCGGGTATTGATAGTACAAGATTACCGATGGAATTAATGAGTGTCCGTAGATCCTCAGATAAATCCCTGCTGCAGTGCTGCCCTGATGAGGGAAAGGCATTTGACAAGATTAGGTTGATCTGGCCCTTTAAGTAGATTTGGCTTGTGCTATTATTTCTCACCTTGATTTTGTTGCTTTATTTTAGTCCACAATCACTTTGACTTAAAAGGAGGTTAATTGCTTAATTCTTAAAAGCTATGCAAAAGAGCAGGGCATCCCCTTTCACTCCTTTTATTTATCACTGTTCTTGAATAGTTGGAAATACAAAATAGGGCTGAGCATAAACTGCAGTGTATGAGATCAGGAATGTGTCAGGTTAAACTATTATTGTATGCTGATGAAATACTTTTATTTATATCATATTGACAAAAATATTTTCCTTGTATATTGGACATGGTATTCAACTTTAGGAAATGTTCCTGGCATAAATCAATTGGACTGAATTTGGATTGATGGCAACCTCCCAAAGCATAAGAAAGACAAAACTAATCAGTAGTACTTTTCAATGGCATTAGTCTAGTTTTAAATAGTCAGATGTTTGGTTTCCTAGGAAAAGTAATGAAATTGTTAGAGCTAATCTTAATCCTTTAATTATGGAACTGACTAATGACTTAAACAGATGGTAGGCTTTCCCCCCCCCTCTCATTATGGGGGAAGGTTAATACAATTAGAATGAATATATTACCCAGCCTTCTTTCCACCCTGAGTACATTACCAGTTTCTGTTCTATTTTTCTTACTTTTTTGAAATTTAATATGTTTCAAGTTCTTGGGGATTAAGAAAGAAACAAACCAAAAAAAAGTCATTAAGGAAATTTAGGAGCCTTATACTACCCAACATTATGTTGCATTATATGCCTGCTATCGTGGGGGCAGGTGGCTTGATTGCTAAATGATTATTTTTAATGTCCTCAGTGTGGTAATAGAGAGAAAATTACTATCTTCCCTGCATTTATGGGGCATTTTGCATTCTGATAACTTGCCTCCTCCAGGACATTTGCCATGGTTGGAGGCAGCTGGAAATGTCCTCTCTCACAGGCAGAATTTTCAGCTTGGTTAAGCTGCAAATATCTGATGCTCAACCACCTCTGCTGTGGGAAAACTGGCACAGAAAGTCCTAGAAGCCTTATGGAAGTTGATGACTGTGTGGCTTTTGTACATCTTGAGGAGAAACATGCACTAAAGTCCAACAGGAAATTGATGCATGAGAGAGAAACTCAAGCACACAGTGACAGGACAATTTGGGACCCAATATTGCCACTGTGCTAAATATTCCTTTTTGCTGGAGTGCTGTGGCCCCATCCAGCAGGATTAGACGTGTCACAACCAGACAGAACCTACACAAAAAGCCAGCCACCAGTGTAGCTACCAACTGCTGGCATCTCACATTATTCACTCTAAAACCACATGATAGAGCTCTTATGGCTTAGTCATCTGATTGCCTTCACAGAAGTATGTATTAGACCCATGTCAATAATTTTAATTTGATTCTGTATGTAGCCTTGATCACTGATGCTGTCTGTGAGGATACAGGAATAGCTTGTGGGATCGTGCTGAGAATCTTTCTCTCAGGGATCCCTCTATCTCCTGGTAGTTTATTTTCCCCTGCTTCATCTCCTCTCCACTTTTATTACTCTTCCTGCCAGCTAAATTTTATGTGATGTGTTTAAGTTAGTATGATTGGTAGTTTTATGTTTTGTATGGTAATATCTGTTGCCATAAAAGAAATCTGAGAAAAACTAGAGGAACTGAAAATAATATCGGACTTATTTCTCAAAATGTTTGCATGATGCAGAGAACAATTTGGGAAAAAGACAGCAGTGTCAGCAAACTGCCAAATGATTGCCTTCACACTGTATTTCTGTCTTCCTGTCAGGAGATTATGCAGTATCTTTTTATTACAGACCACATTTTAATAGCCTGTTCTGATAATCTCATTTACAAATTCACCCATTATAAAGGGACATTGATTTTGCATTTACTTCCAAAATACTGCTGCTTTTTATAAGCAAGTGCTGCATATATTATACAAAAGTTATTGGGTAGATCTTGTACTGTAGGTTTTTGGGACTTGTAAAATAAATTTTTGCACACTTGCATGGCAGCTATCTTACTCTCACTTCTGCATTCAAATGTGAACAGAAGTGGTTTTTTTGGATGGGCATAATATTTGGTATGCATCTTGTCTCTTTTATGCCTTGTCCCTTTGGTTATCATCTGTTTCTTTGTTTTTCTCTGTTTCTTTTTCTAATTACCCTTAAGTGAGTTTTGAGAGCACCTCTCTAACCTTTCTTAGTGTAATAAGAACTAAGGTGACTCTTTTCTGCCACAAATCTGATTAGACGGAATATGGCAGAAGAAATTAAAGAAGAAATATCAAGGGTTAAGTATAGCATTCCTGATGAGAAGGAAACTTTTTTCTCATGTGTGCAAGGAATGGAAAAGTTTTCAGGAGACAAACAAATTCTCGAGTAGGGGAATTTGATAAACATCAGATGAAACAGGATGAATGTGTTTGGGGTAGACAGACTATAGCAGTCTCACTGAAACACACCAATTTTAGCAGTTCACCTCTGTCCAACAGAGAACTGCTTCCAAAGGACTTTCACACATGGATGAAATCTGGGGTCAGTTGAAGTCACTGGGAATTTCGCACGATTTTCATGGAATCCAGCCTGGTTTCTGGTTTCTACCTGTGCCCTAAATTATTTTTTAAAGTGAAATAAAAAATAATAAAATAGATACATACTTTAGAAAGATTTGCCAGGTTTTATGTAAAATCACAACTTTCAAGATGGAATATATGTATTTTAAAGATGATATTATATGAGGTTTTTTGTGAAGAACCACACATGGAAAGGAAATAAGGATTCACAGCTAAATAGGAAGAATCACTGAATACTGATGAACCATATTTTTCTATCACACTAGGATGAGACTAACAAAAATACTTTGTGGGAATTGTGTAGTTATAGATAAAAATGAATATTTAAAAAAAAGTTAGTGAATTGAATTGAAGCCTACATTAAAACTGTAGTCTTGGAACGATAAACATTGTTTTGCAAGTTTGGGTCATATTCAGGTCATGTAGAAAAGAAATGGAAGAAGCACTTGAAAAAGTTCTAAAATTTTTGACAGTTTTTTTTTAATGATAGAAGAAACAAAATCAAGAATTCATCTGCAAATGGAATTTATTTTTCTTTTGAATTTAAACCCCCAAATCTCTTTCTCCTACACAAATGCATTTTAATCAGGTGAAAACTGCCAAATACTGTTATTTCTGCAGTGTTGTAGCAAGTGGATACAGATGGTACCTGAGCAGAGGGAGAAGCTATCAATGTCAGAGGTTCAAAAAACTAGAAAGGTAGGTAAGCTTTAAAAGACTTAAAGGGGAATATTTTCACCACATTTATTGTTTCATAGAGCTTCATGGCCAACCTGAAGAAGGCAGTCCTGTGTCAGTGGTAAAGGTCAACCACCACTGTCAGAACAAAAGATTATCATCTTCGATTTGGATTTCTGCTGCTGGATTATCCTGGTCATTTTTGGCCAGAGAAAGCAGCACAGGTATGTGGGTGTAACACTATAATTCTCACAACTTCACGCTTTTCCAAGAGTAAAATGTGAGGTGCCATCTGTGTTCAGTGTTTGCTTTTTTTCCTCAGGTGTGTGAGCTTTAACTAGAGGAAAAAGAAATTATCCTCTTTTTGGTACCAGATGTTTCCCCATGAGAGGCAAGATTTGGGTGCTTACAAATTGACTTGCTGGTGAGAAGAGTTCCTTCGTGCGCTAGTTAAGAGGTTGTTTATGCTCCCATACCTGAGTGTTCAAATTCTTTCCAGCCTTCTACATTTTCTGGTGTTTATATGCAATCTTTATCCAATAAAGGAAGAATTGGGCCACAAAATTGTAGGTGACAAGATTGAAAGGAGCCCTTTAGATTACTCTGTCCATCCCTCCTTTCTCTGCTAGGTGATATGATGTAGACTTCCATGGTAGGAAATGAAAGACCACCCAACAGCATCTGCCTGGACTTAAACATTTCATGCTGTCCCACAAGACATCCTTGTCTGTAAACTGGAGGGACACTGTTTTTATGGATTGACCACTCAGTGGGTGAGGAATTGCCTGGATGATCGCACCCAAAGGGTTGTGGCTTGATGTCCTCGTGGAGAGCAGTGATGAGTGGTATTCCTAAGGGGTCAGTGTTGGGACTGGCAGTGTTTAACATCTCTGTACTCCCACCTGGAACACTACATCCAGCTCTGGGGCCCCAACAGAAGAAGGATATGAACCTCTTGGAGTGAGTCCAGAGGAGGGCTTACAAAGATGAGCAGAGAGACGGAACGCCTCTCCTCTGAAGACAGGCTGAGAGGGTTTTTCAGCCTGGAGAAGAGAAGGCTCTGGGGAGATCTTAGAGCAGTCTCACCAGTACTTACAGGGGCTACAGGAGAGCTGGAGAAGGACTTTTTACAAGGGCATGGAGTGGTAGGGCAAGGAGGAATGGCTTCAGACTGAGAAAGGAGAGGTTTATGTTAGATGTTAGGAAGAAATTCTTTACTGTGAGAGTGGTGAGGCTCTGGAACATGTTACCAGAAGAAGCTGTGCATGCCCCTTCCCTGGAAATGATCAAGACCTGGTTGGATGTGGCTCTGAGAACCTGGTCTAGTGGGCAGTGTCCCTGCCCATGGCAGGGGGTTGGAATTAGATTATGTTTAAGGGTCCTGCCAACCCAAACCATTCTGTGATTCTAGTGTATTTCTGAGACAAATTGGTATTTCTCTTTTTTAACTGACCGTGTCTGTCTGAGGCTGTCCTCTATAATGCAATATTTGTTTGTGTTTATCACCCACCAATTTAGTAATATTTTTAGATGTCTGTATTATTTACCTGAAGTATGTAAAATATTTATGTTTGCAAAGCATTTTATGAAAGGTACCAAAACAACAACAGAGATTGCTTGACCTTGGTATATTTTGATTTATTGTAGATCTGCATCATTTCAGCGTCTGGAGCCAAGCAACTGTAATTTGTTTTTGCTTGCACTTTTCAATTTTATAATGTATTAGACAACATATATTATATACATGTCTCAAGTTAGTGGAGAGTTAAGGAAGTAATTAGTCTTCCTTCAAAATTTGTTTTAGTCCCCCATTTAACACTTTAAATCAAATTCAAAACCAGACTTGTGATTATTTGGCTGTGGGACTCCTATAGCTTTGTTTTGGGTATGAACAGATGTCAGGAGTCAGCAGCAACCATTTCGTGCTCTGTTCATTTGCTATTCATAGGCCTATTTATAATGGTGATATATATTTTTCTTTATGAAGTGGGAAGATACAAGGAATTCTCCTTACATATCATTCACTGCTCTGTTTCCTTTACTTAGTCTCCTAAATGTAAAAGTGCAGTCTTCATACTTAAAAGCACGTGTCCCAAGACATGAAAATGGCAGAAAGTTAAAATGTCAGTGAAAAATGACATTAAAACTCTAAATGGAAATGAAATGCAAAGTTACGTGCAGTTATGCAACTGTTCAAAATTCCAAGATGAGATTCAAAGTTGATAATTTTATAGCTGTTTATTGTAGGTTTGACTTTTTTTTCTTTAATTGAGTTTATCTTGCAGGCTAGAAAAGCAGTTCTTTTTTTGAGTTGAAAAACTCAATGAAAGCTTCATAAAAACTCTTCTTGTTAAGGTCAGTAGTAATAATCTCAAGAATATACAAAGAACAACGAGAGCAGAGTCTGTTGCACTCTGTTAAATGAGGAGCAAGGTTGCTAGTCCTTTCATAATCTCTATACAGTGCTTTTGCATCTTCTTGTCCTTATCCATAGGCTAAGTTGGTAGAAAGACCTTTCTTGCTGCAAAGGTTGACTGAAGATTGGACTAATGCACTCCTTCTGTGCCCTCAGCAGCATCTTCCAGTTTTAAAATCCTGGTTAACACTGGAGGATGTTTTTCTCCTCAGATTTGTCATTGCAAAATGTATAATTATAGCATTCTGTATAAGCAGGTTTTTCTCAATATGAATATAGTCAGTGTATGTGTCATAGCAACATCACGCAAGTACAGAGACTATACAGGACAGGCTAAGTGTTCTGAAAGAATAAATTTAGAAGGTGCATGAGCACCTCTGGACCTCCTTAAATCGCCAGATTTATTGGTGTGCAGTGGGTGAATGAAGTATAGAAAGATTTTAGAAAGGTTTGGTTTATAACTCCAGCCAAACATGTTTTGAGACATTGTGCAACATCATTCCTGTCTTTGTGAGGATCTAGAAAGGGCATAGTAGCCTGTTTTGGTATTAGAGGCAAAGTCTCTTCTTTACAGAGAAGCTACAGAGTTTTAACCAATATAAAACAATGCCATGTGAATCAAATATTCTAGACCTTGGAATGAAAGGGTCTCTTCTGTTTGGGCAGAGATTTGAGCAAAGAAACAGAGTTACATATCAACTCCATTTAATTCTACACCTAAGACATTATTTTCCTACCTTTTCTCTACTTTTTCTGCCTCTCTCTAGTCAGTCTTTTTGAAGATAAACAATTTTCTGTCAGGTCTTAGAAGGAAATTAAGAAAGGTAATTTTGATGTCATGTTAATGATTAGAGCAAAGACACAAAAAAAGGAGAGCTGACCTTGGAGACAGATTACTAGAGAAGAAACATTGAAACAGGCTGCCCAGGAAAGTGGCTGAGACCCCATTCCAGGAGGTAGTTAAAGGATGTGTAGATAGAGCACCTAGGCACATTGCTTCATGGTGGACTTGGCAGTGGGAGGTTAACAGTTGGACTTGATGATCTTAGAGGCCTTTTCCAACCTAAATTATTCTGTGAGTCAGTGATTATGGGTGCCTGTCTCCCTGATGGGAAAAAGAAAGCATTAGGAGTAGGGCTCAGATGTGGAATAGCCTACAGATCAAGCTGCATGAGGAAAACAGCTTTAGCCCAAGTTGCTGTGGTTTAAAATCACTGAAAAATTGACCAAATTGATGGCCAAAGCTGTCTGGTGTTTTCTCTTGAAATATAAAGTCATTATTAAATGAATGTGTAAGATGCTGGGAATTTCAAAGCAAAGAGACAAAAACATTTAAGATGGAAATTGTTTCTTGAGCACAAGGTAAACAGTTTTTGGAAAGAGTTCCAGATTTCACTGAACAAATAAATGCTTCAGAGGAGATATATTGGAAAAGTTTATAAACAATGGAAAAATTTGTAGCTCAATCAGAAATATAGGACTGTCTTGAGAATTGATGAGCTCAAAAGGGGCTTGCTCAGCATAAAAATCAGGAAATATTCTTCAACCACTTAAAAAATATAAAAAGTGTGAAAGAAAAGCATAGCCCATATTTCCCTCATAAAATACTGGGATGACACAGACCTAAAAAAAAAATTATCAGAAGTGTCCTTCTTCTTTCCTCCCCAAATACACTGGTTTATTTTTAAAGAAGGGAAATGTTAGGGTATATGGGCAAAAGACTACAGTTCCAGTCTCAACATTTTCACGATGACACTGAAAGAAATGCTCAAGAGCAAAGTTGTAGCTCTACAGAGTGTAATACCTCTTAGAATAAAGTATTCTAAAGTATTAAAAGGAATCTGAACAACCACTCACCCTGTCAAGTGACCTCAAAGACTTTTCTGACTGAGTCTGGAAATTTTAAGACAAGTATGGAACAAAATTCAATGGGAAAAGGGGCATGGTTGAAAGTCAGCTTGGGCTGCACCAATTGATTATTCTGGCATTTCTGTTGTCTAGTAGATAAGTTGAAAAAAACCTGCAGTATAGCTAGTCTCTTGGACATCAAAAAATGTTTGCTATTGTCCACATGTTGGAGAGAAAACCCACCTGTATTTGGAGAGGTGTGATCACTCCAAGAACCATAGGGCATGTAAAGGCTAATGGAAAGGAAAGCAGGATTAAGCTTTCTCTAGCTTCAACACTTCCCTTTTAACAAATAATATGTCTTGAAGCAGATACATTTTAGTATTTTCACTAGGCCCTAGATTTAAAAAGTTTGGGGTTTGTCATTAAAGCCAACAAAATTTGGATATGAAAAAGCTGAATGGCCTTGACAATCTGGGGGAACAAAGACAGTGGATAAGATTTAGTGGTGCAGTGTGTAAGACATTTAGCACTTGGGATTAAATAAGATTTTTGTCTCTAAATTGGTGCTCATCAACTAGAGGTGACAAAAATTAAAATGGATAGAGGATGCCTGTGATCCACAGAATAACAGGAAAGTCTAATAAAGTCCCACAGTCTGGCAGAACAGAAAATGGGGACAGTTGTAGTAGGAAAATAAATCCTGATATCACTGTATCCTAGTATTAAGTCACCTAGGTCACCTGAAATGTTGGTGGCTCGTGTTTGAAAGAGTAACTCAGGCTGGAGCACAAGTGAGGACAGGCCACTTGTGTGATCAAGACATGATGTGCTAGCATGGTATGTGGGAATGCAGGCTCATGGAGCAAGCCTTCCCCAAGAAACAGTACAGGCAAGAGATCTGCTGGTTTGTTAGCTGGATCTTGGTACATTTAAGAGTGTGGTTATGATATGTCTGCCTGCAAAAGCAGGCAACAGACTTGATCTCTCAAATTCTACTCCAGCAATGTGTTTCTAGGCAACCCAGCAGATAGGGATGGAAGAGGCCACTGTTTATTGTTATTGGAGCACAATCAAAGACAGAGCCTAAATGGACCCTTATTTCACAGAGAAATGTTCCAAAGGTATGAAAGTCCACACACCTCTAGCCACAGACACAGGTCATCACCACATATTACTATCACAGACAGTGAAGCTGTAGGCATGAGGCACTGAGTGATCTAACCTGCTGCTGAAGGCTGTAGAGTTGTCAGTGTCTTCTTTTATGTTTGGTTCTGATTCTTCAAAATAAAAAGTTCAAACAGACTAGTATCTTAGCCAGCAAGAAAAAAAACACCCAAAGAGCAACCTTTTCTGAGGATGTATCAGAACTTTAAATGATAAACCAAAGAGGAACAAGAGCATAAATACTTAAACTAAGTTTGAACTGCAGCCAAGCAATGTTCTCCTGTATGTAAGCACATGTTGTGCTGTACCAGGACTTCAGCATACTGTGTTCAGTAGGTGTCAGTGTTGTTGAATCTTATAAATCATGATAATGCTTTCACAAAGTTAAACTGTTAATGAATGCAACTGCAGAATGAAAAGAACTATTTGGCATTTCCATGTGCTCTTGGAAGTAAGTTTTTATGGCTACTGCCCAAGGTCACAGGTATTAAAAAACAGGTTTAGTGGATGTCATGACTATCCAGTTGAAAATTCTTAGGGGTTACTAGTACAGAACATATGAATGATGAGCCTAGCTTTCTGCTTTCCTATACATGTGGAAACTTCCCAGCAAAGCAGGTAACAAATTTTAACAATTGCTTTAGATCATCCCTTTTTCAGGCAAGAAGACGAGAGGCAAAGCTGCTGTACACCACCATCTTTCCTTCTCCATATCTCCCAGCCATTTTTACAACTCAGGACTGTGAGTTTTCAATTTTTGTCCCTCAAATAGTACAATTCATTGATTTTGTTACCTCTTTTCTTTTTTTGGTCTCTGCTTATCTTTTCCAGAAAATTGCTGCTCAGGGTCATATAGCTTCATATTTCAAAGAACTCTGAAAGACTTCTTATGGTGAATTTACTATTAGTGTATTAAAAGTGGGTAGAAGCATTTGAGAAAGTTCAAAAATTCATATACAAAATTTAGGGTCAGCCATTTTAAGGAACTGCCATCTGAAGTCTAAGAAATTGGAATGAAGAATCAGATTCAAGGGAAAAAAGGTAACTAATGCTGATTGCTACAGATTTAGATTTTCCAGATGATCAATATCCCCTTACAGGGAAAGTTCTTTTCATGCTTGAAGCAACACAGAGCACACATTGCAGTCTGAAACCCCAAACTTCAGTACAGGATTGAATAATTGTAGAAGGGATCATAGGATCTGTGTCTGACACAGCCATAATTAAGCAGTCTGTGAAATAAAGGGACTGGAATATAAAGGACAAGAAATAGGCAATCCTTACTCTCCCATCTGGACTTTAGGTTTCCCACTGATGCCACTGGCACCCCTGGCCTGGTGTACTTTGCTGGGTGCAGTGGCACCTTTCTTTCTAGCCATCCCTGCCAGTAACTGCTTTGCCCTCCATCACGCTGATTCTTTTATCCCTGCAATAAGCAAGTCTAGAGAAGAAAATGTTGACCCAATTTGTTTCCTTTACAGTAATAATTATGAGTATTGTGTCTCCCTGTCAAGCAACGCCCTCTTTAGAGTCACTCTGCTTTTTGAGAAGTAAAAGCAAAGCTTTTCTCTGACATCATTAAGTAGACTTCATAACCTACTTCTTCTTTCCTTAAGAAGTACTGGAGTGTAGTTTTGATTGAATCTTGTGTTTTTCCTGGGCTCCCTCTCTGTGCTTTCTCCTTAGCTAGGATATTTCCACACAGGCCTGTTTCTTTGCTTCCTTCTCTACTCTCTTTATGATCCGTCTCTCCTAGAAAAATATTTTAATATCTTTAAGGGATGTCCTCTCTAGGAGGCCTTGACAACTATATTTCCCCATTCATTTGTAGTATCTGTACTTCATATTTCTAACAATCCACCTTGCCAGCATGGGGGTTGACCAAGCTCATCACAACACAATAAAATAAATGAACAAATACCACCACACTTGTGTTTTGTAAGCACAGTGTGGTTGGCAGGCTCTTAACAGCAAACACATGTTCTCCTGCTGGCTTTTATGTGCATTCATTAAACTCATCATACCTACACCAGAAAGTAGCTGGCACTATTATCCTGCTTTGCTGTGCATTCCTGCTTTCCTCTTACCCATTTGGATATTTTTAAGGCCTGTGTGATTCTACAAGATGTTTATCACATGCCTCCTGCACATGTGCTCCATGTGTCAGAACTCCTTCTCGCCACATCATTGCCTGTAAGAGTGTAATACCATGGAGAAAAAATTAATGCTGGCAACACATAACTTATTTTTTCAGGGAAATACCTTTAATTAAAGAAGATACAACACCTGGCTGAAGTGAATAGAAAAAGGGTATTTGTTCTGAGGCTGGAGAATGCAGACAGAATTCAGCCTTCATTGTGGGCCACCTTGGGTCCCAGAAGAATAAAAAGTCAATGAATTAGTGACAAAACTGCATACTGCACAGAACCATAAAATCAGGTACGTGACTGTGTCCTTGCTTGGTCTAAAAACAACTAAAATTTGGATTAAGTATATCATTTGGGTTCTGTTAGAATACTTTGATGCACATGAATTAACAAAGACAAGCGTGTTGACAGGTAAGATTTATTACCAAATTATGTTGAGTCTTTACAGCTTTGATAGTTTTCTTCTTTTTCCACAGTATATCAAGACTTTTTAAAATCTCTATCCTTTCCAAAATGCTAGATTGAAATGATTTAAGCCTTTAGGAAACATATGAACTTTTCTTTACAAGCCATTTCTTTTACTATTCTCCCTGTATAAATCTTGAATCAGAGCATCATAGAATGGTTTGGATTGTAAGGGACCTTAAAGATCACCTTGTTCCAATCCCCCTGCCATGGTCAGTCCCACCAGACCAGGCTGCACATAGCCTACCTGCCCTTGAACACTTCCAGGGATGGGGCATCCACAGCTTCTCTGGGCAACCTGTTTCAATGTTTCAACACCCTAACAGAAAAGAATTTCTTCCTAATATCTAATCTAAGTCTACTCTCTGTCAGTTTGATGCCATTCCTTCTTTTTCTATCACTCTGTGCCCTTGTAAAAGTCCCTCTGTAGCTCTCTTGTAGGTTCCCATCAGGTACTGGCAGGTTCTCTAAGGTGTCCCTGGAGCCTTCTCTTCTTTAGGCTGAACAACCCCAGCTCTCTCAGCCTGCCTCCACAGGAGAGGTGCTCCAGCCCTCTGATCATCTTTGTAGTCTCCTTTGGACTCAACCCAACAGGTCCATGCCCTTCTTATCTAGGGGGCTCCAGAACTGGATGCAGTGCTCCAGGTGAGGTCTCACCAGAGCAGAGCAGAGGGGCAGAACACTGTCCCTTGCCCTTCTGGCCACACTGCAGCCTGCTTTAGATGCAGCCCAGGATATATTTGGCTTTCTGGGCTGCAAATGCACATGGCCAGCTCATGGTAAGCTTCTTGTCCACCAACATCCAAAATCCTCCTCAGGGCTGCTCTCAATCCATTTTCTGCCCAGCCTGTGTTTGTGCCAGGGAATGCCCTAATTTCTGTGAACTTGTAAAAACTCTTTGATAAGAATATAATTGCTTCCTAAGACTTTGTCAAAAGTGGTGAAAAGGATAACTGTGTAATGCAAGGGCATGTGATATCTGTTAATATTGAGAGCATATATTTACATATTTAAACTGACACAGTGAAGTTGCCTGAAACACAAGTCAGAGATCACTCTATAGATTGAAGTCACAAATATTGCTCAATAAATGCCAATTAGCACCTTAAGCGAGACCCCTCCAAATCAGTTGTCACCTTTGACACTACGCAATGCTCACAGTGACAAAGTCCAAACATTTCCTAACATTTTCAATAGTTCATAATGCCACCAGCTCACATTTATGACAATTATTATTTGAAGAGCTCTCATTTCTATTCAGAGAGGCAAAGGGCAAGGTTGTGAGAATGGTTAAAACATAGAGGCGACAAAAAAATCCCCAGCAAACCCTTTTACTTTCATCTTGTGCATGCTTTCCTTGAGGCCAGACAGGGAGCCAGAGTTTAATGCAACAGCACCAAACCTCAGACCTAGCAGGGTTTTCCTCAGTTAGCTTATGTGGGCAAGGTGCCTGTGCATGTATTTGTCCTGTATCTTACAGTGCAGGAAATGCAGACAACACTCTTAATTGACAGCACAGATGCACCTTGCAGATAAAGGTGAAATGGAACCCAGCACCCCATAAGCACCTCTGATATTCCTTCATAGCCTTCAGGGATGGAAGAGATAGGGTTAGTGTACAGCATCATGCTCAAAGCTGCAATTTTATTTGCCTGTTTTCGTGTCTTGTCACACCTTGGAGTAGTGGGAAGCATTGTTTGTCCTTTGTTTGACAGCAGTTTATGTAAAGGCAGTTTCCCTTAATGTTTGTCCAGACCTTTAGCTCAGTAGTGGGGAATATAATTTATTGCAAAACAAAAAGAGAACAAAGTAGAAGGCAACTGTAAAACCAAAATTATTGGCAGGGGACAGTCTTGTACCTGAAAGCATTCAGACTTTTTAAAGTACAGAATTTCAGGCTGTGTCAGTGTCTTTCCAGTAAAACAAAACTGCATTATACTTTTTTTGTGAAATAAAAAACAAGACCAGCTTTCATGGACTATTGTCCTGACAGGATGAATCAGAGACCCTTCAGGAGGGCTTTGCACATAACAGGCTCTCTGAATGAGCAAGGTGAAATTAAATGGATTCAAAACCTTCATGGACACAGAAGTGACAGTGCTGCAGTAACAGAACTGCATCTCGTTACTTGTGAACTCTGCCCTTTTTTAATGCCTACATCTCTTTGTTTCGATGACACAGGAAGACTTTTTAGGCTGCCCATGGTCATTAGGCACATGAAGAAACTGCAGGAGTTGCAAGCATACCCTTGTGAGTGGCTGAAGGGAGAGCTCTGCAGTCATTATCAATGACACAGGAAAAGCACCTTGCTGTGCAGTGCAGCCACTGTGCTGTGCCTGGAGTGTGAAACATCTGCCAAACAAACCAGAACGCTTCAGAAGGGCCAGGGTGCAAGTCCACACCTGAGCAAGCATCTTCAAATCAAGCAGGTATGAAATAGACCAAAACCCTGCAGTGAAGATTGGAGAAGTGGAGGTGCTCACCTGCAGTCAGTCACTGCATTTTCCCTTGGGAAGAAGTAGCAAAGAGATGGGAGACAGTAGCTTTCCCAGCTGCCTGGGACCACCCTTGCAATGCAAAGACAAAGAGGTGAATTTTTTGGGTCCCCCTTTCTCCCCTGCTCAGGGTATGTTTAAGAGTATCCCAGTGAAGGTGGCTTGCACTGTGCTGTTTCACAGAAGCAAATTGTGAACATTTCTGCAATGACTTATGGCGTGGTTGTAGGAAGCTACAGATATTTTGGGCGTTTTTCCTCTCAGCTGATGATCCATAGCTGAGTGGGATAGCGTGGACCAAATTGGTATGAATTAATTCAATAGAGATAAGTGCTCGTTAGGTATGTTGGCAGATTCTCTGTGAGTAAGCTTAGGGTTCAGAGATCAGTTGTACAGACACGGTGTTTTACAAGTGTTGGATGTTGTCAGTGAGGCTCTAACAAAACTCCCTGCAAAATATGCTGATAAAACCTTTAAAAGCCATTGAAGGTATGCTGCTGATGGGAGAATTTTTCATGTTATATGATAAACTTTGAGGAGAAGAGGGTAGAATCACCTTTGTTTTCTTTTTAAATTGAGGTTGACAAAAACCTTAATTTATGTTATAAATATGTATGTAATTGGTGGCATGGCAGACTGCCATGTGCTGTTTTACCTTGAGCGCTGATAACAGAAAGCATATTACACAAGAGATTAACATTATCTTTCCAGGAAAGAATTGTACCAGCTTTTTTTGTGCTTAAAGTCTGTACCGAAGGCAATATCTGTGGAAGGTGGTCTCCCACATGGCTCAGAATCTCACAGTTTTCATGCCACAGTGGCCAAAAAGTGTCCTGAAGACACTTCTCACACATAAGAAGGTCTTCTCACACATAAGAAGGTTTGCTCCTTCTCTTTCTGGCAACAAAGCCATGCTTCATTGACTGTTTGATTTTTTAGTTTTCTGCTGTGGAGGAGGCTATGGGAAGGGGCTTGAACTGAGTAGCTGCTGTTGTCTAACTGAGATAGGTCTCATAAAGGTCTAACCGAGATAAATCACTGATAGGCACTTCTGGTCAGGGTAACTTAAAGGATGATTCAGTAGCTCCTGATCTTGGCTGCTGCACAGGTAAAAGTCCATATTACATAGACTTCTGACTCACTCTATCCCAATATCATTCAGAATCTTTAATCTGAAAAAGATTACTATTTAATAAGCCAAGCAATGATAGTGCCATAGGGGCTTCACGGTGTCACGACTAAACACATTCACATTCAAGACAGTGGGACTGCAGCTACTTCTTCCATGTTTAACAAAACACCAAGAGACAAACTGGTTAAATGTGGATATGTCTCATCAAGAATTTTAGGCTTGATGAGAAGCTTTTTTCTGAAGTGAAACTCTCCACCCTCACTTACCACACCTTGACCTGTCTACTGGAGTGGTTTTGCGTTGCACAAAGCAGGCACCTCTCATGTGAATAAAACCCAGAAGTGTCACTCCTGCAGCACTGCAGGAGCTATGGTGCTCAGGACATGGGAACAGACTGTGAATGGTTTGCACTAAACCCTTCACCCTAAAGAGGTATGAAGCGTTAGTACCAACTTTCCATAGATCTGCTCCTCAGTAAACTTGCTTATACAGACATAGTCCATATGTCACCTCTGTGGTTCTGGGGCCAGCTACATTCCAATTACAAATATTTTTCACTTCCCTAAGGTCTGGATCAGGTGCCATATTCACAGCTTTCTACAAGGGAGCTCTTTGAGTGACTTTGGAATACATATAGTGGGTTGAGAAGGAGAGGACAGAATTGCTGAAGCCTGAAAGGCTAGATCCATCAATATTTTGAAAGCTTTCTTTACCTTAAGATCAGCTATCAGCTGAAATGGCTACCTGAGATCTGTTGAATGAGAACTCATAAATCACAAAAAGAAGGAAACTTTTTTCTGACAGCTGATCTGCTATGCTTTGGAGCACAAGTATGAGAAGGTCTCTAACATATCTGCCAGTATAACTTGTCAGTTCCTCCTGAGATACTTTCAGTGGAAAGACTGCCATGCTAACTGCAATCAATTTAGACAGATACACAGCAAATGAATGTGTTTACCTGGCATTTTTGGCACAAACATAAACTTTTTGTTAAGTGCATTCAATATAATTCAATATAATTGTATAATGGCATATAGCATATGCATTTTCAATAACTTATTGGAAGTAATCCTAGTTCTATTTTTTGTCCTTAAAAATAGGTACAGTGTTGTAACTTTAAAGTAAAAGTCACCTGCAAGATACTTTGTCTGTTGTGGATGTGTGATGAAAATCCTGAGAGCCTCAGAAATTGAATGTTGGCAGCTGTGAGATTTCATTTTACTCATTGACGATTGGATGCAAATGTGAGCCAAAGCAACTGACACAGTATTACTCATTTCTCACATGCCACTGTCAAAAAAAGGTGTCATAAAAATGAATCACCTCTGCCCTGACATTATTTATGTTGTCTATAATATCCATGCATACAAAAAATAAAATCAAAATACATGGAAAGTGAAACCAAGTGAAAAGGCAACATTTCCACTGCTCTGGACTGCTTCTCTCTAATGCCGGTGTGCAAGAAACTCCAAATAAATGTGATGGGGATTACCTGAACCCTCAGGGGACTTTTTATGAAGACTTTCCTTAAGCTGAACTCATGCTAATGTTCCATGTAATTTTCATCCATGTGCAGCTGGAATGCCCTTCATTCCCCAGCAGGAGGTTTTAGCAGGAGAGAGGGAATAAAGACTGCCCATGGACAGCTGAAGATAAAATACTTCACATGGCCCAAGGTAATGTTCCATCCCATATTTGGGTAGGTGTGATTTAAAATACATGGTGGAGGCTGATAAAGGACAATTTTGAGAAGAGGGTCTATTTTATGCCAGTGAAGTATTTCAGCCAGGGGTGACTGATGACTTGTGCTGAGTTTCTTCTCAAACTCACCCTAGGAAGGAGTATGTTTTTTCATGGTTTCAGGGGGTGGCTAGAGCTAGACATCCCTAGGTCAAAGACACCCCTTTCAAACAGGCATTGCCACATGTATTCCACAGTAAAGGGAAGGTGCACTGCAGAAATGATGAGGCTTGGGAAAAGGAAAAGCTTGTGGGGCAAGGAATGTGCTGCTCCCAGCCCCGATACAAATACACTGCCATTTATAACAGTGGAATTCCTCTTAAATGAGACCTCCAAGTACAAAAGAACTTGTCTGCCTTATTTTTCAGTAGAATTCTCAGCTGATCACTTCACAGAGACACTACACTTTTACTCAAGAGATTACTTCATGCCTAGAGGCACAAAGCTGCTTTGTGTGGCTCTCTGAGCCCTCAGACAAAATGTTCCTGAAATGCCACTTGTGCCATGGTTGCAAAGCTGAGTCTTCCACAGCTGGCAGCAGCTCTGCCAGCTGCGGGTGCATGGAATAACAAAGAGACTTGCTTCTGAGGCTGGAACCAAACTGCTCAATTAGCCTTTCTTCTTCTGTCTTGTGGCTGGATACCCACTGGTTTGCTCAGCACTGCTAGGAGCCTGGATGGTTTAAGCCTGTGGCATAGCTTTTCAAGTTTCAATAACATCAACTTGGTGTGTCAAATCTCATCTTTCAGGGACTTTCCTCTGCGCTGGAGAATGCTGATCTGTGTGCTGACATGCTGCATAAATACTACTGTTCATTTCACTGCTGGTAGTTTTAATATGCATTTCTTTAGTCCTGCAATCAAACTTTACCACAATATAACTAGAAATGGTTGAAGTGCTCTGTTTTGAAGATACATTCTTGCTTTGTACTGTATGTCGCCTACGTACAACAGAAGGCCAATCTGTAGTGTCACTGACACGACAGATCCACGTATCTGTTCTTCCGTATTATTATAACTCTTTGAACAAGCTGTCAGATTTTTTTTGTTGTGAATTCTGAGCTTATGGCAGCTAGTCCAAGTACTATTAGTCATAGCATGTAACCTAATTCACCCTCCCTCTACAAAACCCTACTGTATCTTTATCAATTTCAACCTTTGACTGCCTAATAGTTTTCTCTCCTAAACTATCAGCATTTTCTTTGCAATCAATTGACAACTGTACATTGGTAGCCATTCAAATATTACATCAGAGCCCTTAAAGGTCAGTTCCAACACTAAGTGAACAACCTTGTCATACACGAGTTCTTGGTGTAACTTGACCTTCCTGTTGTAATCCTGCTCTGAGTACTGAAAAGCCTACTCAGGCATGCATTGTTAATTCATTAAAGAAATATATTTTAAATAATTTAAAATCCTATTTTTGGAGCTCTGAATCTGGTGTTTCTCTGCAAATGGTGTCATGCTGGATTTTTTGCTTTTAATGTTTAGGATGTTAATAACAAAATTTCTTCTCTTGTTAACTATCATCAAATTGTAATGAGCTCAGGCTTTCTAAATGCTTAAGAGTAATGATAATTGCAGTGAATGCAGTCCATCTTCTTCATGTACGTTTTTAATGCAAATAGAATAGATTCCTTTATGATAACAGAAATTATTATAATGCTGGCTGAAAATGAATACATTTTTGCTATAGTATATGTGCTAATACATTCCTAAAATTAAATTGCAAGCATTTTGGTCTTTAAAAAACTTTTCAAAGATTGAAATATATTGGATAATACAGTATCTCTTATGCATTATAGCATACTAAAAATGCTCAAGCAGTCATACTGTTCAATAAACTGAATTTACTAGCCTTACAGAAAAGCACTACAGAGTTTAATAGAAAAAGCTAACTTTTTTTTACATGCATTTGTACCTTTCCATGTGATGTAGCAAAGAATGGATGCTTGTGGGAGGATGGCTCATAGCTGCAGATAGGATAGAACAGTGCCTGGAGTTTAACTCAGTGGAGTATTTAAGCATGTGCTTGTACTGGAGTGAGAATCATCCCACTGAGCTTGAACGGGAAGCACATATGCCCTCACTTCCCACTGACCTTCAGGAGAGAGGGTCATGATACTTCCCACACAGCAAAACGTGGACAATAAGATATTCTAGCACTGTGATGGGTACAATGTGAAAAATTGGGGTTTTGGAAGTGGTAGATTTTCTACTGTCCCATTGTGTGGCTTTAATTTCCAAGCTGTCTGAAGTTAGGCTGGTTCTCTTTCCTTGCATTGTCTGCTGAGGGAGCAATCCTGGCTCAGTAGAGCTGTCTGTGACTACAGAGATTCCTCTCCAGATGCATCGTACAAATGCAGAATAACTTAGGTTGGCTCTGTCCAACCTCTGGCTTCAAGCAGGGCCAGCTTCAGAGTCAGATCAGATTGCTGAAGAATCCATACAAAATGCAAAATCAAGCTGACAGTGCTTTTAGTTCACAGTAGGCAGTGCAAAAGGAAGGCCACTGCTGGTGCTCATTCTCAAACAACTGGAAACTTGCACAAAGGGTGAAAATTCTGGAGCCAACAGTTAACACTTACTGCCATGGGTTACTGAAGCCCAAGCTTCAAAGGCTACCACAGTCTTTTTCAATGGGAGGCTTTTTTCCCTAAGGAAAACTTGCAGTTATGTTTAAAAACAGTGTTTCATGGAAGGTTTTTTGCCACAATTTATTGATAGAAAAATGTACTTCAGGGAAGGCCACTTTCCTCTCAGACAACTGAATTCTCTGTGGAAATTGCCCTCTGTGTGTGAATGTCTGATATAATGCTTCCCATGCAGCCTCTCTGGTCATGGGCCTGGCTGTCCAAAAGGTGTGTTAAAATGATGGCTGGCTATACAAACATATATATTGAAGGTGAAGAATAGAGGAAAAGTCTACCCTTGCCTTTTTAGGTGTTCCTCTCTCTTCTCTCACCTTACAGCTCTTCCCATATGCACAATAACAAGAAGCTTGGATGTCATCATGCAAAGTGCCAAAGTGCCTGTCCTTCCTGGAGTTTCCCTTGGCTTCCTTTTGAGGCAGCTTCTCAGCCCCTTGAAGCCATGCAAACTGTACAGGGGGGTGACACCAGGAGCCCTGTTGGAGATCCAAGAACATGTTGAAAATGTGGGAAACATTGTACACATCTCTTCCAAGAGGTCAGTGCTCTCTGGTGCAAGGAACAAGCCTCCCTGCTTCATTGTGGGCCCCAGTGCAGGAGGTGGGAGAAGAAGAAAATACATTTTATTCAGGAAAAGTGCTGGACAAGTCGATACTGGCAGAAGTATTAATGCACAGGTGTTTTCTTTTTCTAGGGCTGACCTGGTGTAGAAGTTTGCCTTCACAAGCTTCTATAGAGGCTCTATTGATTAACTTGCTAAAATGCAGGTTTAGCAATATTATGATGACAGAACATTGTTGTTTGCTTATGGGAAAAAAAATTAACTTCTGCCACTCGTGAAGAGCCACAGCCAGAGGGGAGCAAAGGAAGGATGGAAGCAGCTGCCTTGCTCAATGGGACAGTGAAGGGGAGGAAGGAACAGACCTGGAACAGGGGAATGATTTTTGAAGCAGCCATCACAAAGGAAATTATGCTCTTTTGACTCACTAATTCTATGAATGATATTACTTTTTCTCTGGCTGACTTCCTGATCAGATTCGCCTAGTGGTGTTTAGCCTCAGGCTTGAAATTAAGTGCAGTTGCTTAAGTGCTTTTCTGAATTGCATCAATAGAAGGGCTGATCCCAGGTCCATTGAAGTCAACAGAAAGGTCTCAATTCAGCCCTGATGAAGCTGAAGCAGAGATGGTTAGTAGCCTTAATGGATGATGCTACCCAAACACACAATGTTTTGGCTTGTGTCCTCAATCATAATGCTGAAACTGTTATTCACTGTGAGGAAAAGGTAAACCAAAGATTTCATCCTGTATTTTAGGCATTCAGCTTGTATTATTTACTGATAAAAATCATGCATTCTGATAGAAATTCTTTAGAATGGTTTTTGAAAAGATTTTTTTTTCTAAGGAACACAGATTACTATGTGCTTATCTGGCAGCATAGCTTGTGTGTAGAAGCCAAAAATAATTGTATTGACTCCTGCTGGCTCCCCTTTGGAAACAAAAAGCAGCAGCCCATTGTCTGTTCTTTCTCAGAAGTCAGGGAGAAAAGTTTTCAAGATGAGGAGTGTGGTATGCACCAGCACACTTCTGCTCACAGCTAACAAACAGAGGATTCCTGCTTTTCAATTTTGATTTCAGGAGCAACTACTTTTAGAACTGCCTTATTTAAATGAGCCCATCACAGTAAATACAGCATAGATAGCAAGATCTCATAATATTTTAATTTGTCCAACACTGCAACAGGTATTGTAGATAACAGTCTAGGATTATATGTGAAGCAAGTGTATCTCAGAGTAACTTCATTGTGCCACAGTTATTTTTAGAGCAAACAGTTTTCCCAACTTCTTCTTACTAGCTGGTACATTTATGCTAAGTACTCCGAGAAAACAGAAGTCTCTATGAGAGCTTTTTGAAGATACCAAATATTTGTAGTGTCTGTAAATATACTTACTGTATAAGTATATATATATATATATATATATATATAAGATTTATGTGTGGGAATGGCTCTTAAATGGTTAGCCAGGGCACTGAGGTATGTCAGCAAGAAAGCCCATTCCTGATTTCCTCACTGGCAAAGAATGTCTGTCAATTAGCCAGTGCAATGGAGCTGTGCAAAAATACCCTTGTCAACATAAGCTACTGCTAATTACTAAGCCGCTTTCAGAGGCAGGTTTTTAAACATTCAAAATCCATAGCAAATATGGTGTTCCTGCTCCTAGCCCTCTCCTTATCCTTCTCCACTGCTGTCCCTGCAAAGGGAACTGCTTTCATGTTTTATTTATTTGTCAAAGAGCTTTGCAGTAATGGGTTCTTTAAGTCCCCTCGATGCTGACATCTTCGCATCACTTCAAAATAGCATGGAAAAATGATAGCGTCCTCCTGGTGCTGGGGCTCAGCATGAAATTCCTGTCACAGTGTTTGTTGTTGCAGCATTTCTCTGAGCTTAGGGATATTAGCTGGCAGGAGATTTCCTCTCTTAACAGAATTTTTAATTTTGGTTCCATGCAGAGTTATGCAGACAAGGAGCCCCACTGGAGTCTGCATGGGGAGGAGGGCCCAGCTCAAATTCTAGACTACCTCAGCTACTGCCACTACAAACTTCTCAAGAACCATTCCTTTGTTGAGAGAAAGGGGAATGGAAAGGAGGAAGAAAGCATGCTGGCTTTTTGAAAAAGTTACTTTTCCTTCCACCAAAGCTTCTCTTCTGGACACCTGATGGTTTGTGGGAACTGGTGTGTCTCTGTTTCATTCTTCTCTATTCCCATCAGTATCAGCTTCCCATTGTTATGCTCACTGGTGCTGGTGTAGAATTAGCACAGGCAGTGCCAGGTAACAGGGAACTCCCTACAGCTGCTTTCCAGTTGTGATGCATTGGTACTCTGGCAGGCAGCAGGGGCAGGGATCCTCATTTACTTTTATTACATGGAAGCTTTACTCCATCACATCAGGCTGCCCTTCAGGGATAATTGAGGAAAAGTATTTCTTATTTTTCTTCCATTGAAGGAGTAGCTTTAATTTTGCAGCCAGGCCTTCAGGTTAGGTTTCTTGTATGGAGTCTGTATATTTTTAGTCACCCTTAGAGACCTCCCTCAGTTACACTGGTGAAACACTTCTGCATCTGATGCAGTTCCTGGTGATTTACCCACCATGAGAGAGGTGTGTGTCCGGTGCTCTCCTTTGTCTCTGCTGCTTTCCAAACAATGAGCCAAACAAATGCTTCAAAGCAGCAGCAGTAGCCATTTGTTCATCAAGAATGCCTATCAGTTTCTTGCAACAATGCCCATGGGTGTTGTTATTTTTTATTTCTTTTTATTTTTTTTTCTTCTCTGAGCAGCCCCAGATCTTCTAAAACCCATAAATGTGAGTTATACATCCATCTAAGACTGGGAGAATATCAAAAGTGCCTGGCTCCTTATTTGTTGTATCTGGCTCTGTTCCAGGCAGCTGATTAATTTTGATGATTCAGAATCTTTGGCAATAGAGCACTGAAAATATGAAAAAATATACAATAAAATATATTGAAAGCAACTTGAAATGTCAGGTAGAATTCAGTGCAAATAATGTTCCCATCAAGGGAGATTAATGGCATTTCTACACAACACTTCACTTCTTCTGCATTCTAGATGGGTAAATAACCTGTTATTCTCACAATTAATCATGGCTATAGATGTGGGTATTCTTTGCATCTGACAACATCTGCTCTCGGACGTTTTCCACCATGTGTGCTTCTCTTCCCTTTTAATTATTTCTTCGTATCATTCAAACTGTTCTTTGGTTTCTCCTGCTTGCTAGCACCTCTCATTTGCAGATGGCCCTTCCCTTCCTTCAACCCTTTATTTTGTGGTGTGGAACATGCTTATTTCTGAAAGGATTTCTTTGTTCAAAAGGATTATTTGCTTTGAGTAGTTTGGGAGAGAAACTGTGCTTTTCCCTTAGAGCTGAGGCTTTTCAACTGACCTTTATGTGAGGGTCACCTTTGCTGGAAGAAGAGGAATCAAAATTACTCCTCCCTGGTGTGGTGAGGATGTCATGCATGAGTGGTGGTGTCATGTCTTCACTTGGTCTATAAGACTATCTAAACTAGATAAAAAGCAGGAGATTATCTCCTCCCCAGCTGGTGGGTTTTGGTAAAGAAACTTCTCACACTATTCTTGGGTTCTGCTTGCAGCTGGTGGAAGTGGCCAAGCAGAGCTGAAAACCAACAGACCAGTGTTGCTGTAATAGGTAGTTTCACGATGGAGATCCTTGGAAAACCATAGCATTGTTGACAACAAGTGATTGTATCAGAAAATGGTTGAATAATTTTCTGTTCTTTTCCCTTGGAGATGTAGAAAAAGGACCATGGAAGTGTTTCAGGCTTGCCATAATGCAAATGTAATGACCATCAATGTAAGGTAAGAGTATGTCTGAAATGGCTGTCACGTAGGTACCGGTATTAATCTGGTTTTATTCGAGAAATGTAGGTCATCAGTGAGAGCTGAGCTCAGAATTGAAAAGCAGGACTTTGAGGCCAAGGACAAAATGATTCTGCCTTTTTTTTTATTGGCTGCTAGTTCAGCAACACTGTCAGGCTCCTATGTGGCTGGGGCAAGAGCAGAGAGCAGGAGGTGCCCTGCAGTCACCTGGTATCACACCTGCCAGCCACGACATCCTGCTCATTGCCTACCGGGAGAGCATTTCCTGTCTGGACTCACCCATCTCACCTGCACTCTTGAGGGAAGTAGAGAGTTCCAAAGGAGAGATCTTCATTTCTTATACACCACTTTGCAGTGAAATAGGTTCCTCCCTTTCAGTTAAGGTCCTGCTTTTATCTTTAGCAGAAACCTGACCTCCTTTTGCATTATGTTTCCTTACTGCCTGTTGCCTCATGGATTTTCACTCACAGTTGCCTCCCTTCCCTTTCCCGTATTTTCCCTTCCCTCACATTAAAATTGTACTCTTTGCTAATTTCCTTGTCCCTTTCCTTTGCTATGATGTAACAACATGCATTTGTTGGTCAGTGCCCTTTTCTTTTATGTGTTACTTGGCTTGCTTTGGGGTTTTCTTTGGCTTAGCACTTCTATGGTCCTTTTCCTCATCCCTCCTTTTAATTGCTCCTTCTGTTCTCAGCAACAGTTACATTATCCTGTTGACATACTTTTTATTTATTTGCTCCACTTAGTCTCCCCAGGTCCCTTCATTCTCTCACCTACAACACTTTTACTTCTAGTTTCCTTTATCGGAAACTTCACTTGAATATTCCAGAGCTTCCTTTAAATATTTCATTTCCAGGAGAATTTGAGGATGCTGTCATGTCTTATGATTTACTGCAGGTCTGAATATTTTCAAAGACCAATATTTCTGGTTTGTAGCCAAAGCACCAAACCCTTCATTGCATTACGTAGTCTGGTTAGATAAGGAGATGAGTGTGAGAGCCAGCTCCATGTCTCAGGCATGAAGGTTGAGCCTGGATTTCCAGAAGCCCCTGGAGAGGGTTTTTAGCTCAAACCCAGCCAGAGAGATACACTAAAAGTTGGTAGAGCTGGTAGTGTGGGAACACATCAGCAGCTGGGTCCTCATTTGTCGCAGCATGGAGCATCGGGGGCCAGCAGCTCTGCTGCTGTGACAGGTCTCTCACGGCGCTTCCAGGGGCTCGCCTGCGGGGCAGGCACATCCACATAACGAGGTGCCTCCGCCACACCTACTCTGCAGAGGGGGCTCGAATCAGAGCTATCCTGCCCTCTGGGGAGCCGCTGTTCGAGGAGGATGAGGGAGCTGCTGTCTCCTCCGTGCCGCTGTGAGCAGCCTGTCATAGCTGCTCTCGGGCGGGGGTCTCGCTTGGAGGGTCAGGAGGAGTTTGTACAGGCGCCAGCGCCTTGCCAACAGATTTTGCAAGAGCAGAGCTGTGCCTGCGGGAAGCCTGAGAGGTGACGAGCTGAGAGCCGAGCGCTGCCATCCGCTGTGGTGTTCCATTAAAGACCCGCTTGCCCGTGCCGGGGAGCGGGGGCGGGGGAGCCCCCTCGCCGCTCCCGCCGGGATGCTGGGGAAGCAAGGGCGGGCAGACAGGGCAGCCCCCTGCTGCTGGGAAATGCTTCTGGACGAAAGAGGTGGCATTTGGGGAAGGTGGGAACAGCACGGGCAGGACGGGCGTTGTGGTGACCAGGGGGCTGAAGGCGCAGGTGGCCGCGGGAAGGTTTGTGCCGAGTTTGGCCTGGGGCGGGTCACGGCGCTCCCTGGGCACTGCGGGCACTCCTCTCCCGAGCCACAGCAGCCGCCGGTGCCCGCAGCGCTGCCTTCGTTTATCTCTGCTGAAGCTCTGGCGAGCAGCGCCGTTTTAATTGAGTGAGGGCTGGGGACCGCGAGTAGAAGCTTGGTGAGGACAGAGGCACTTCCCCAGCGTAGAGCTTTATTCCCTTTCGGTTGCCTTCCCACCTCCTTCTACCATCAAGGCTGTCCCCACCCTGAGGGAACATGTGCTCCCCCCCGGTGCTGCCCCTCTCGTTTCCTTCTTCTCCTGCCCAGACATCGATGGGAGGACTAGGAGTGCTCAGAGCCACGGTGTGTGGTGCCTGACCCAGGGAACAGATCTCCTCAGACTCCATAAGAAATAAGTGAGAAAATTCTTCTTTGGATGCTTCCCTCCCCACTGCCCTCAGCAGGCAGGTGGGTGGTCTCCCTCCCTGCCCCTGAAGCCCTCTGAGCACCATCTCCTGCGCTGCCTCTTTCCCCAGTCGCCAAATTTCTTGCTTTCAGGCCCATTCACTACATCTATTTCCTTCAAGTATGTTTCTTTCAGAAATCCTTCTGATAGCTTGTTCTCATTATCTTAATGAACATTTAGAGAGTGAATCCGTCAATGTAATTTCTATGTTCTTTCTTCTTGGCTTTGAGCAGCGTGAGTTATACCCCTGCTCTGTGACTGCAGCATGCCCCAGCTTTTCAAAAAATGGGGAAATATTCAAAGGTGCCTAAAAACTTCCATTCTTCTGGCTTTGAGACTATGTAATTTTTTAGAGGAGATTATTAAGGCTGGCTGCAAAAGGGGGTAAAGTAATCAATTTTTAAAAAAAGATAACTGAGAGCTATTATTTTGTCTTCTAGGAGGAAGGCAAACAGGGGCACCGAAACCAGAAACATCTGAATTTTCAGTCAGGATATAGAGCTTGCTGGATGCCCACGTCCACCCCTGGTGAGGGACGGATTGTCTGCCTGAAAGCTTCATCTCCAGCAGAGCTCTGCTTAACTGAGGCACCAAAACTACCTGTGATGCTAGTGTGCATTGAACAAATGTTTAAAATAAGGTAATGCTGGCTCTGTTGATACTCACTGGGGTTCTGGCTAGGCTTCTTTTCAGTGAGGCTGAAAAGGATGCCACCTTGCACAAAAGGCATAAACATATATTTGTATGCAGAGTCTTGGATAGTTCTGAGATGATATTTGAATTTAAACATTCATTAAAACTGAAATAGCTTCAAGTCAGTGGGTGAGCTGGGAGAGACAGACAGATAATGCTACTGTGAATGGGGCCATATAGTGATGCTTTGCTCCCAGCAGATTGTGCAGATTCCAGTAATGTTTTGTCTTTATGTGTTTCTTACCTTCTGTCTTACCTCTTTAACTTCCTGAAGGAGCAGGGAAATAATTGAAGGCTGTGCTGGCTTTCTAAGTTGTTGTAAATAGCCAGGAGAGCCACAGTTTCTGGGTAGTAAAGTCGATTTCTTGCCACCCTTAGAGCTATTGACACAGACTCTCAGGAGACTGGTGCATACAGCACCAGGGGTCCTGGGCCCTGCTGTCCTGACCCCTCCTTTCTCTTTGGAATTTGAAGATCCTGGGGGTTCAGGAGGACTTCCCTTGCCACTCCAAGGCAATCTGGCTCCATTCAAACCCCACGGCAGCAGGCTGAGCCTGCTCAGCTTTCCATAAGGATTCACTGTTTCATCGCTTGCCATCTTCTTGCAGTTTAATAATAGGCATCTGGTACCTGTCACTGTCAGCTCCCAGGTGCTATATTTAGACAGATCAGTATGGTGATCCCAGTGTTCGTGTCAGTGGGCCACACTAGAAATAGCACTGAAATAACACACTAAATAAAGCAGCACTTATGGGAACAAAAATAGACAAATTTGTTCAGTTGCTTACAATAAAGAAATCAGAACCTCTTTGCATTTCATGTTTTAAGACAGAATTAAATTTATTCTATACCACCCTCACCCCATTTCTCAGTCTCTCTCTTTTTTTCCCCCATAGGTATTACCTGTGGAAAATGCTGTAGCTAGAATGGTAAGAGGGAAGCTCCAATATTTGAAACTGAAACAAGAGAGATAATTTTGTATCTGAAGAGAGATAAAAAGAGCTTTCTAGAGGGATGTGGCAACCACAGTACTCAGATTTTCCTATTAAATGATGAAAAGTAGAATAACTTAAAGAAGAAACTGAAACATATTCTTTGCAGATTCTCAAAACTACTGAACTCCCAATTTTCTTTTTTTTTCTCCTAGAAAACAAGTAGAATGCTGTGTTTTAGTTGACATTTCATTTATATTTCTGACATTTTTATACAGCCAGGAATGGTAAAGCAATTAATTAAAAATCATGAGTATCTGGATGACTGGTATCTGTGGCAAACTGCATCCAAAAAATCCCACAAATCACAAAATATGTAGTCCTTACTGAGTTAGGCAGAAAAACCCAAAAGCCTGTGAAAGTTGTTTAAAGTGTCAGTATTTTGGAAAAAAAAAAAATCTGTTTGGAATGACCTCTTCAAAATATTTTCAGCAAATTGGCAATGTGAAAAATGTCTCATTTGTCATATGGGACTGTAAAAAATATCAAAAGACTTCTTCCCAGTGTTCATTTTTTTTGCATTTTTAAAAGGGAAATTGCATTTCAAAGCTGAAAGCTATTCCAGACTCAAGACTGAAATGTTTTATGAAAAATGTCATTTTAATGTTGCTTTTAAACATTTTTAATGAAAATTTTGCAAAGTTCATGGCTTCACAGAATGTTTTGCTGTGTTCAGCTCCTCATTTTCTAGTAAGGCAAGTTAATAGTGAAAAGCTTTCAGAGGAAGGTGCAACAGAGCAACTTCCCACTCAAAATCTCCATAACCCAAGATGACAGTCAGTAGTTTTGTGATAATTTGCACCAACAGTTCCTCATATTTCCATGCTTAATGAGCTTCTTGCTTAACTTCAGAGGCTCTCTTTCCACTGTGGATTCGCAGGTAAACTGCAGAATAACTCCAGATCCCAGTTTTGTGCTTGGATAGGATAGAGACAGACTTCTGGGTTTCCAGGGAATGTGGTGTTGTGTTTCTTTCATTCACTTGGCAAGGAGAGTGAGCATCTCTTGCTCCCCAGGTACAAAGAGCAGTCACTTTCCTCTGCTGTTGAATCTGCAAGAAATTGGATAGGTGTCTGCGGGCTTTTTTGACACTGCTGATATTCCTAGCTCATGAAGAGAGAGGAAGGAAGGAAGGACTCCGGGAAGGAAGGACTCCGGGAAGGAAGGACTCCAGGAAGGAAGGACTCCAGGAAGGACTCCAGGAAGGAAGGAAGGAAGGAAGGAAGGAAGGATCCATGAGTTTCACATGGAAAATACACTGTGTCTTCACCTGCTGAACCTCCTAACCTCTCCCAATGGAGCAGCCTCCATGTGACCATGGCAGCATGTAAAGTAAACCACCTTTTTCTCCCACGGCTCCACTTCCTTAATAAAGAGGCTCTTCCCTCTTTGGCTGTGTTGGTGTCTCAAGCCAAGCTGCTGCTGGGAGCTTCAGGACAGCATTTCTAGCAACTCTGACCCTGTGCTCCTTTGGGCCACCCCACATCTCCCTATGAAGACCCCCTTTAGTCTCAATCCTGGTGCATCCAGGCCCTGGGAGATGAGGACAGAAGCTTCCAGATTCTGCCAGAGAGACAAGGTCATGGGTAATGGAGTGTGTGTGAGGCTAATGTGACCTCAGAGCACTGTAAAGGGCCGTGTTCTTTCCTTCCACACCAAAGGAAGAGCTATTGCAGGCAATTTGGCAGGAACTAGCCAGCAATTAATTGAGCAACAATTTCAACCATTGCAAGGCCCTATTGTGAGGGTATTTATTGATGGCAAAGTGACTGATGCCTCCCAGGCTGCAGGTAAATGTGATTCCTGGTGCTGGAGTCGAGCTGACCTAGGGGAGTCAGTACTGACAGACTTCTGCTAAAGAAGAAGGCTTTTGTAAGAATGAGTAACAGCAATATACTATATTATATGTAATGTTACACATATCTGTATGTTTCTTGATTTTTAATATGAAACAGACTTGTTCAAGCCTAGACAAACAGAAACTAGCTGGCTGTGGATTTTGGCTGCTAATCTTGTTAAAGCAGGTGAGGTTGAAAAAGTTTGACTTTCTTGCCCCTTTGGTGCCTTGGTTGATGTATCTGGAAGTGGCTATTCATGTGGGTGGTGTGAGGAACAGTGCTTTTAGGGAGGACCAAGGAGAGGGGAATCCCTTTTTTTGCTGTGCTGGGCACCTCTTTACCTCAGAGCTCCTTTGTTGTCCTGCTTCTCAAGTGGGGCTGGTTCTTCCATGGCCAGTTTTAGGGATAAAGCCCCCCAAACATGGAAAAGCAGGCTGCAGTGTTTGAGAAGACTGCCAGGGTACACTGCTGAGCCTGTCTTCCACGATGGCGTGGGATTTGTTCAGCTGTCAGTGCTTGTGCCTCTCCAGTCATGCTGCAAGCCTGGGCAGGGGAAACAGTTACACAGAAGCAAACGATGAACATTATTCATTATCCTGATTTTGTTGGGAGGGATTAGCAGTTCAAGAGCTCTGAGGGCGTAATTGAAGCACTAAAAACAAAGAGCTGACTTGTTACGGCGCTTGAGAGAGGAATGAAAAAATAAATGGGAGAAGGGAGTTCAGATGTGTGGGAGAATGCTGGTGGCTGAAATTTCAGTCTGCTTGAGAAATTGTCTCTCTTCTTGTATTACTGTCACAGCTAGAGTTTTTGTGGGGCTGCTGCAGCTAAATTTCAAGCTGGATGAAGTTGACAGAAGCACGAAAGGGAGTGTCCCTTGCTCTTGCCCCAACATAAGAGAGGAGGGAGTGTGGGAGGGGTTGCTCTCACTCGGTTTCCTGCTGCTTCCGGATACATCTTTACTCCTTGGTGGTCCTTCTCTCAGATTGTAAGTGTGGAATCCGTGGTCAGTGTAGCCTCCTGAACTCTGGCATTCACCTCAGTTTTCTATTCACCAAATCTAGATACAAAGATTTTGAGGTCAAGTGGTAAACCCCACTTGTTCTCCAGACCTTTCTCTGGTGATGGGTGTTCACAAGGCACTGTAGTGCATGGTGCTTTGCTTAACTTTCGCACTGGTGGAAGACATGAAGTGCTAAGTTATTAATCTTTCAAATGAGATATAAATCCTAAATCCTTGCTAATCCTTATATCCAGAGCACAAAACCATACAAATGACAAGATTTGCAGAGCCTCAGCTCATAAGGAAGAGGCAATTATGGAGCCAACTGCAGCACTGGGCAGTGGTGGGGAAAACTCAGATGTTTAATTTGGTGTGGAAAAAGTGAGGTTCAGAACTTGTATTGTCTATCTCCCAAAATTATAAGCCTGCCAAATATATTAGAGTACTGATAGAATGAATAACTTCTGGTTTTAGCCAGAGCAAATTGTCTCTTTGTTAGTATAGCCCTCTCATTTCCTGTCCTGGTGGGTTTCAAGTGAGACAAAGGAGAATTTTAAGATATGTTGCAAAAATCATAGCAACAAGGTGAGGAGATCGTATGATCACTTCTGGCTTCATCAAACAGCCAGCTCCAGGTGCATCGGGCTATGGTTATAATCTAATTCTCATAGCCCTGTTTTCTCACATGTAATTTTTCCATATCACAAAATACTTCTATAAGGTGAATGGCTGTACTGGAATGGGTGGGGAAAATTAGGCAGAGTTGAAAAGCAAAGAAAAGGTTGATACATTCAAACCATCTTTCATGATTTTAGAAGCCTTTCCCTCTCCCTTCCCTTGGTATTACTGATGGATGCAGCCTTGCTGGAAAATGGACATGCATATGCTGCTATATAGAAGTGGGTTTTGACTGAGTCCTAAAAGATTTTAACTCATCCATCAATTGATTATGTTGTCATTGCTACATAAGGCTGTTCAGCATAGAGCATCTATTACTGAGGCTCTGATTGAAACATTGCCCTTGTTGTGCAGAACTATTTAACTTTGTCTCTTTGAAATGAAATGCAAAATGTTTCTTATCTCGCAAAAAGACAGATTTATTCTCAGCCTTTTGAAAAACAGATACGTGAACCTGAAAACATTTCTTTCAGTGGGTACGTGTACAGGTGCCAAGTTTTCACCAACGAGGCTTAGTAGACCTAGTGAAAATAACAAATTGAGAGTAAGTCTGGTCTAACACAAAATTGAAATGCATGTGTCCTTCCCCCAGAAACTTCCCATTTTGTGGTTTGCACAAGCACACTTGACAAACAGATGGAATACGGTTTGGAATTAGTTGGTTGGCTTCTTGGATTTTTACTTGAAGGAAGGGGTGGCGTGTTTGGGGTTTTTTTTTCCTTAAAGGTAAAATAAATTGGCGTCTGCCGTGTTTTTTCCGAGCGGGCTGCCCGGCTCTCGGAGCCCAGCCGGCTGGCCCCGCCGCCGCCGCTGGGTGCCAGTGCAGCCCCGGCGTAGGCAGCGGCGCTGCTCTCCCTGCCCGCTGCAGCTTCGCCCCGCTCGCTCTTCCCCGAATCCCGCTGCTCTTCCTTTCCCTTTCCTTCCCCATACAAACGAGTCGAAAGTCCCCGTGCGGGCCCTGCCCAGCCCCGGAGCCGAGGCAGCGCCAAAACCGAGGGCCCCGAGCCCCAGCTTGCCCTGCTGAAAGGCTTGGCAGCCTCCGAACGAGCCTGGCCCTTTGCTTTGGCAGTCTCCAAATCTGGCTCCTCGCTGTGTCTTTGACTTGAGTACCGCGGGGAGGGAAACGGGGCTGCCAGCAGCGAGGAAGGCTGTGCTCCTGCGAGACGCAGCGGAGCGGCTCCCCTTGTTCACATCCCCCTGCTCACATCTTTCCAGCCTTGCAAAGCAGGGTCAGTGCTCGCAGGCTGTGATGAGCACTAGATGAAAAAGGGAAGGACGGTCTTCCTGCCCAGCTGCTCCTTGCCTCCCTGTGCAGTTCACCTCAGTTGTCCCTCACTGTGAGGCTCCCAGGGCTGGAAACATCAGAGGCTGGGGATGTGGTTGATCTAGTCATCACTCGGTTGACTAGAAAAAGATTTAAGCTTTCCAAGTAACCCGGAGCTGTGGGAGCCTGCTACTACCGTTTGGCAGTGCTAAGAATTTGTGACTGATTTAGTGCAACACCTTTGGTTTCAGCAGAGGGAGGAATGAGCATCACTTCTTTCTGATAACGAGCTCTCTTTGTTGTTTCAAGTTGGAAACTTAAGGAATCAATTACACAATTGATTTCCAAAAGGCAAAATTAGACTGGAAAGCTGTAGACAAGGATACTTAGAGAGTGTGCAAATCCAGCAGTGGTAGTTTATTACCTTTACATCACTTTTTAACCAGCAACTTCACAGCTACTGCACCAGTGTTCTAGGGGCAAAGTATTGTCTTAGCCTCCAAAATAAAAGTAAATGAGCTACATGCAAATAAACTGACCTTCTTAAGCAGCACAGGGAATCCATAGGAGAATAGGAAAAAGGAAGTAGAACCCCCAAATCCTGCATGCTACTGGCTACGTAGAGAAATGCATAAATGTAACTATTAGCAGAGCTATGTCAAGATATGTAGCCAAAAGCCTAATGCTAGGTGAATATTTGAAAGTTATTCCTTCTAGCTAGTGCTATGATACCCCTGAAGGTAAAGGGATCATGAAGCTGCTGTTCAAAAGCACTTCTACGGTCATGGAAAGCTTTCCTCCATCAGCAGGTTTATTTTTTATTTAGTCAAATCACACAGCTTGAAGAGAGGATAGTGCCAAATTTCAAGTTGTGTTTCTTTTGCAGATTGAAAACCTGGAGCCTGTCATCTCTGAAATGGCCATAAACATCTCCTATTAGTGTTAAGGATCACATATGGGCATCAGGAGGAGCCTAGGCTTTAAAAAGAAGCCTGTCACTGGGGCATCATATCTCCAGGAGCTGTCAGGAGCACTGTCTCTTTTGAATGGTTCCTGTTCAGAAAAGTAACAAACATGTCATTATTTTGTATTTCCAGAGAGCCAAAAGGAGTCAGTCCACCCCAAGCTGCCTTCAAAAGCAAAGATCCTGCAATCAGAAGCGGCAGCTTTGTGAGAGCTGAAGGAAGATGTGAGGGAGGAAGCAGAGAGCTGTGAATGATGGATGCCAGCTAGGTGTGGCTTTAAAAAATGCCAGCAGGAATGCCTCTTGGCAGTGCTTGCATGACAGAAGCTGCTGAGATTGGGCACATGTCTGACAATGTGAAGTTGTCACCTCTGTCTCATGGACATCCAGCACTCAAGGATGAAGGTAAGAGGTGGAAGGGGAAAGGGTATATGGCCAAAAATGAAGCTGAGGTACAGCTCCCCACACGGGTGTCCTTTCCATGAGGCCACAGTGCTGACCGAGTCTGTTGAGCCTTGATTTTCATCCCTCTCTGGAATAAACAAACAAAATTCAATCACCTTAGTCTGTGACATACTTTCTGTTTTTCCTGCTTCTCCTCAAAGTAAAAGCCTTCATGCAGAAAACAATGCTCTTTCTGCCTGTGTTTTCACCTTTCCGCTCCTCCTTTTCTTGCTTTGCCCACCCTGCCTCCAGTGTGTCAGCAAGTATATAATTTTCAATGAAAAAACACATGTACTCGGTGTTTAAAGCATCACACTTCTTCCAGTTAGTATTGAAATAATGCTAATTCTATTTTCTTGCCTAATTCTCTTTCCTTTCCTGGCCCTGCTGATTATGAAGACATTTGTGCTAAATACAGGTGTTCTCCTCCCTTTATCATCCAGATCCATTTAGCAATGCTGCAATCCAGTGCCTGTGACATCATGATTCATCACCAGTGACTGCATTACTGATGCAGCCAGCACCAGCAGCCTTTAAATCGAGTGGTGGTAGTGGCAGGTGCCTGGTGACAGAGCAGAAAGTGGAGGCTGGCATGTAAACAACGTGGTGGCTGCTAATCTGTGACACTGGGAATGTAAAAACTGTGGGGTGCCTGAAATGTAACACCAGGCCAGGTTTGCCTAAACACGTTCAAGGGTGTGGTGGAAAGTGACCTTGGTTGTCCCAGTTCCTGGAAAGGCCATTGTGTGCCACCAATCAGCTTGCTGCCCGGCCCACACAGGCCATCTCTCCTGCCAGGTTTGTGGGATTGGGATGAAAAGCCCTGGGAGCTCAAGTACCTTGGGGGATGGGGGAGCTTGGCTCTGCAGCACCCAGCTCTCCAGGTGCATAGCACGGGGCTGCTTGTCTTTGGCAGCTCAGCTGGGAAGCAAGAAGGAAGGATGGGAGAGACCTCTATGAGGCTGAACTGCATTTCCATCTTCAACTGTCAGATGTGAATGTAAATTGGAAATATCAAACAGTATTTCCCAGTAATGAATATGCTTTTCACTGGTGCATCACAGCCTAAAAATGCCTGAATATTTTCATCCCCTCTTCCACTCTTGTTTTTTGGTTTACTTAGGATTGCCTGTTTTTAAATTCCAAACCCCATATCACAGATGTGCCTGAGTAGCTGCAGTGAAGGAAGATGATGCAGCCAAGTTAAAAAGGGAAGAAGGGAGTACTCTACAGAGTGTGTACATCAGCATAGCCATAACAGTGGCTGCCTTGGTTTACACTTGCAGGTCATCATGATCTGAGATGGCAGTGACCACTTCACACAAAACCTCCCCGAGTGCTTGTCTGTTTGGAGGGGACTGGAAGCATGGTGGGTGCTGCACGAGTATAATGAGCTGGTGGCTGGCAGCAGCACCAGGTTTCTTGCTAACGTGTGTGCAAGTGTGTGTGCACGCTGTGACTGTGACCTGAACGTGCTGGCTGCATGGCTGACTGCCAGGATGCCTTGACCTGCTACCTGTGAGGTGGCCTCAGGGTGACAATGGCAACAGAGGAGCACCAGCCTCTGAGTCTCTCTGAAGAAAAGGAACTCAGCTGCCATCTCAATCCTCTCAGCTTCTCTCTTTGTCCTCTTTGCCCCTGGCAGAGGTCAGCTAATTACAGCCCCAGTAGCTGTTTCAGTGGCTGATTTCCCCCCACACTTTTGAGCACAAAGCCCTTGGATGAGATGAGTCCACGCAGTTGCCTCTCTGTAGATGAGCTGGGCTTTGCTGCCCATCTTTGGGGAAGCAGCTTTCCCCCCTGCAGTGGGACTGCCCCTCGCTTTGCAGAGGAGAAGGTGACAGCTCTGGGTGTAGCTGCATGGGCCAGGTGCTCTTGCTGGAGGACAGGGACTATGAAAGCTGCGGAAGACAGGGCTGTTGCCCTGATGGGAAGTCTCCCTAGTAGCCAGGGATTGCCTTACCTGTTTATATTGGTCAGGGTAAACAAGAAGCAAAAGGACAAGAGGCCTCCGTGAACACATGTGTCTGATTCTACCCTGTCTTTCAACTGGTACCTCTTTAGGAGTTTGTCTTTCTATGTCTTAGGAGTACTCCAGTGACAGAAAATGAGCTGAGCATCCCTGTGTATTCTTCTGTTCCTTCACTGTGTCCTTAAAAAAAAAAAAAATTGTGGTTGAAACTTGTTTTTTTTAAACACCTTCTTTGGCCTCTGAGAATTTTGGTGATACCAAAATTTGGGTCATGTTTCTCCAGATTTGTCAGCAGCTAGAGATTTATCTGTCTCTTTATTACTGAGTCTGCACCTTCAGCTTGTAACTGTGTGGTCTTTGCTAGTGAGAAAAATGCTGTGTCTTGCTGTTGATGAGAAAGGCTGTGGAGTCATTGAGCAAAATTTGAGGTTTTCCCTCAAAACATAAGGGATCTCAACTAGTGAGAGAACTGAAATTTCCTGGGTATGTCAGATACACATAAATCTGGTAGTTTTTCATAAGGCCAGACTTATTCATCATCAGTATTTTACACTTGGTGTTGACCTATGTTGTATTTTTTCAGTCTGGGTAGAAGCAGCAGAGCTGGGAACAAGACACCAGTTTGTCTGTCCTCTGAGGTGGAAAGGTACATTGGGCACTCTGTGTCGGTGCCTCCTCCCAGTCACACATTTTGGATTGAGGAATAGACATGTCTGCACAAAGATATGGATTTTTCTCTATTGTTTGTAGTGGCGTAAACCTCAGCACCTACTAAAGTCAATGCTTTTGCACCAGTGTAAAAGTGAAAAAAAAT